>MNCI01031434.1:110570-125714 GCA_015680685.1 Gnetum montanum
TAAATAGGTTTGGGGTGCCATGTTTACTAATTTTTGACAATGGAACTCATTTTACATGTGCCACTTTTAGAAAGTTAATGAAATGCTTGGGGATTGAACATAAATTAACAACATCCTATCACCCCCAAGCTAATAGTCAAGTAGAGGTAACCAACCGAGAGATCGCAAAAATACTAACGTGAACCATTAGAAAATATAGGAAAGATTGGAGTGCAAAACTTAACGGTACCCTCTAGGTTTATCATTCAACATGGAAACTTCCTTGGTTATTCTCCCTATGAGTTAGTGTGCGAAAAATTTCCAATGCTCCTAATTCAATCCAAGCTTTGTACATCAACGACCTATGATCTAAATCCTGACCTAAGTCTAGCATAAAGAGAAAGACTGATCAACCTAAATGTGCTACATGAAAATCGATTGGTGGCCCTATCTTTGAATGAGGTGCACAAGGCATTCAGTAAGCAGTGTCATGACCTCAGAATTAGGAAAGTAAAACTTCAACCAAGAGATAAGGTCCTCTACTAGAACCCTACACATGTACCCCAAAAGGAAAAATTCCAAACATTGTGGGAGGGACCTTATATAATTGATCAAACCTTTCCCTCTAGAATCATGATAATTTACAAACCTGAAAGCCCAAATAAAAAGTAGTTAGTTAACATCCAACAAGTAAAACCTTTCCTAGAACTAAGATACGTTAGTGCAACTATCACCTTGACAGATGAACAATCATGTTCCATTTTTCATATCTCCTCCTTTCAACCTAGTAGTGGGGGAGATGAGCATCCATGCTAACAATCCATATGGCTTCTCAGTTTTTTTATTTTTTGTTTTCCACATTTTTTATTTTACAAGATATTTATTTTACAAATTTTTTATTTTCAGATTTTTCTAATTTTACACTATCATTAGTACCTTTGAACCTTTCTTGATTATTTTACACTTTCTTATATACTTTACTTTGTTTTGTTTTGTTCAAGTGTAATATCTCCTCATTTTTGCTAATAAAATTGCTTTATTATCACAGGACATAGTGTTGTTGTTGCTATTTACTAATGATGGGTTGTGCTTAGTGTTATGATTATTGATGTCTAGTTTCTATTTTTGGATTTTGATGTTTGATGACTTTGGCATGGTTTATTTTTCATGGAACAGGTAGTGAGTCCACATCATCCCCCCATCCAATGAACTCTATGGTTTTTCTTGTTCTGAAAATTTGAGGTCCCTTCCATTAAAGAAACTTTTAATCAATTAGTGACCTTGGTAGTTCTAGAATTAAGAAGGATTCAAAGGTTTGTAAGGGTGTGACTTCAAGGAAACTTAATAATCTTTGTGCTCTTCTACTTGCTTGAGTGCTTGAGTGTTCCTCATGAACTTCTTATCGTTCCATACCAACCACTGATAGGATGTCAAATAAGTTTTTGCATGGTGTGGTTTCCATCCAAAAATTCAAATATATATATGATGGGAATTCAAAGCACATCCCTTAGACACGAATAAGCCTTTTCATTGTGTGGTTTCTATTTCAAAAAAAAATAGTGGAAATTCAAAGCACATCCCTTAGACAAATAAAAGGGCTACAAGCACCTGTTTTGGGACTAAAAAGACATGTGCCTATGCCTGAAGGTCCTCTCTAACTAAGGCCCTCTCTCTCACTTCCTACTTCTCTCTTTTCTTCTCCTTATGGAATCGTGATAATCTTGTGAAAGCACTCTTATGTCTTGTGTGGGTGGATTGATCTTCGGATGGCAATGCGAAGTCACTAAAAGTAGATGATTTTGGTTTGAACTGAGGATGGAACTTCCCAGATCATTTTAAACACAAAATCATAAGGGACTTTTTATGACCTCAATTCGAAACTCCATTCCACCTTCTCTATAATCCATCCATGCTGCCATAACTCACCTCACTGCCAAGTTCTATGTTATGCTCTATGTCTTAGTCTAATGTGTTGGAATTCTTGGGTACATTCTTTATGGTTGGTCCTTAACTTTTTGTGATCATTAATTGATTATGGGGCCCATGGACTCTTTAGTTGGGGTTATGCATGGGCAACAAGGGCATGAGCTTGCTATGGGAAGGACCCACTTACATAGCTCCTGGCTTGATTAGCTAAAGTTCCTTACCTTTGACATTGCTACAATCCTATCTTTCGCATATTCCATTGAGTATTCCGCCCAATGCTCTTTAACCTTTTATTTCATTCATCCCCTAAATCAATTTTTCTCCATTTCTCCAAATTTATGAGCTTCAACACCCTCTTCTCATGTTTTAATATTGTTCTTGGCCTTTTGAGCTTTCATTTGACCCCAATTTCATTCAAAAATTCCTTGTATTTTGCAAGTTTGACCAAAGTTAATGGTCATCAATGGTGGTCAATAACTACGTCAACGAGGCCTTATCGATGCAGCTGACCATGTCAATGAGGCCTCGTCAATGTAGTGCTTACATCCTATATATACCATTGAGCACTTAGGAATTTTTTATCATTTGCTCATAACACACAAGGAATTTTTGCAATTTTTCAAAGCCCAAAACCTTCCAGAGGTCATGACTTCCTAACCGTTTGTCTAAATCACTCTATTCTTCAACCTTGCAGTTACCANGACTTCCTAACCGTTTGTCTAAATCACTCTATTCTTCAACCTTGCAGTTACCAGAGATAAGATCTTTATTGTGATGGCTGCAAACCTTAAGGTTTTCGATGAAAAATTGATGAAAATTTTTGAAAATTTTTCTAACTCCCCCGAAGGTCTAATAACCTTAACCACATATAAACATCAACTTTTTCAAGAGTTAACCCTTCCAACAACCTCCAGGATGGTTTATTAATGATAACACATAAAAAAATAATAATTGGAGTAATTAAATTGACCATAATCACAACTTAGCCAAAGTGTAACTATCATTAAGAGATAAAGGTATCCCAATTGCTTTATGTTACACAACGATTACTAACCCATGGTCTCATTCTGATTACAAATGACATCAAAACATAAACACCCATAGGAAGGAGAACCCTCTCAACTGTTGGAGAAGCAACCCAGAGCTAGAAGGGACCAACAAGAACAAGCCCAAGAATTGCCAGAAGTAACCTATGCAATAGGACCTCTTCATGAGGAGCCTAAAGTGGAATCTGTTTGATAGATTTTAGAAGAAGAAGTGCCTACCAAACAATCACAACAAAGAGAAGTGCTTGGACCCATGCCAAGGCTTGAGATCACTTTGACTCAAGCCTATCTTGACATCATCAAGTCCCAAGAATTCAATGATTAGTCCTTCAAGAGATCAACTTTGGGCCATTTCTTGAGAAAGCTCTAGTAAATGTCAAAACTCAATTGCCAACCTCTCCCATGTGGCCAATCATCACATCTAGTGGGGAGTGGTACATGGGAGATACATACCTCTTCTGGAATAATAGAAGGTTAAGGTCCACTATCAAAATTAAGGATATTCAAGTATCCTACTCAGAAAAAGCTATCACACAAGCACAAGGGTTGTCTAACACTGGGACACAGTTGGCAGAACTATCCATCAAAGGTGATCTTAAGGCAAAGAAGAAGTGGACATAGTGGTGCTACAGAGTTGACCATAAGGAGTATGGTGTGCTCACACTAGTGGAGGGAATTTATTTCAAAATTGTAGCCTATCACCTCAATCCAACATTGAGGCCAAGTAAGTTAATTACTTTCTCCACTCAAGCATGCACTGCTCTAAGTAGAAAATTTCCTGTCAACCTTCCATAACCTACTTAGAGATCAAAAAATTCTTTAAGGAAAATGAACATGGAAGGAAAACCCTACCCTTTCCATGCCTCATCTGAAAACTTTGCAAAAGGACAAGCATTGTCCACTACTCCAACGATACCATTAAGGATGCTCCTTTGGCCTCATGGTCTAAGATCATGAAAGATAAAATGCCAATGACCACTAAAGAAGAGGAGCAACCACTACCACCACCAACTCAAGAAACAACACTGGAGGCCCACATAGCCATTAAGCACCTGCGCAAAATCTGAGAGTAGCTCTTGAGTGAACAAGAGTAACATGCGAGAACAATTGGGGTAAATCCATTTGTATACTGATCGGTAATGAGTCACCTTAATGAAGTGGCTCGAACAATTAGCCAGATGGAGAGGGGTGGACCAATCTTCTCTGCCCAATGAACATAGCTGCTCATAAGGTCAGATCCCAATGCTTGGGAGGTAACTGTGTCATTATCACAACATCATTTATTCCCAAAAATCTCTGAGAATGCCACCACTTTCTTGGTGCTTTTGGAGAAAGGCAAAGGGGCAACTATCTTGGTGATGTAGCACCAAGGGTAGGAAAAAGTGGTTGAAGTTGTTACTGACCATGTAATTGAAGCATTAAATGCATTCATGACATCTATACCAAATGTATCTGCACTTCAAGATGTGCAAACATTCGTAGGCACAATCAGTGAAAAGTTAAATGTAGCCTAGTATAAAGAGTTGCTCGAACGACTGGTGGGGACTAGGCAATCGATTCTGGATATCTTTGATTTTTTGAAAGACATCACTACAACCTAGTCAGAGTTATTAAATGCAAGGGGAAAATGCATCATTTTGGAGGCATAACTCAAAACAACTCAAGAACAAAATCAACACTTGGTCGTGAAGGTTGCTGAACTATGTGCCTAACATGCTAATCCTATGATCCTTAACCCAAAAATAACAAGAGATGAAGTTTTCAAATAGTAACAAGAATGATTCCAAAAGGCTGAGAAGGAGGTAGTAACAACCATCTTCAACTAGTCCATAACTGAAGCAAAAATGTACTCAATTCAGAAGGACTTGGCTTAGATGTGCCAGGAGAACTAGACCCTGACTACACAAAATCATCGCCCGCACAGTGTTGATGCTTAGAAGGACCAAATGCAGAAATTTATTCATCAATAGTAGGAGCAGCTAGCTAGGGTGAACATTGAATTGAGGAGATTGGTGATAGAAAATCGAAATCTGTCAATGGAGAAAGTGGATGCCTTACACCAAAAGTCTACCATCAAAATCACTACCTGGAAGAATGAGGCTCTAAATTTTGAAAAAGTGAAGAATCACTATAGAGACTAGGTTGGCTTGCAGAAGGAAGTCAATGAAAAACACATTCAAATGATGAAAGCAAAAATTAATGAAGCCTTCCAGCAACTCCAATAAAGAAGAGAAGTGTGGCAATCCATCATTGATGAAATCGACACCTATAACAAAGCGAAGATCTGCTTGAAGGAGTTGCAAATAAAAGATATGGCAAAGTATATGGAGTTAGCCAATCTTTGATACACAAACTTGGCAATGTTGACTACCAGATGGTTGCGGTCAAAGTTGGAAAAATAAGTGGCTAGCTCATATCTATTATACGAGGTAGAGTTCAAGCACCACAAAGACACCAAGCAGAAGCTTGAGACTACAAATGCTAAACTCGAAGTTCTCAGAGCATAGTTTAGAGATCAATGATTAATCACTAAGAACCTAGCCAAATAGATGAATGACTACCAAGAGCTGAAGGACATAATCAGAGTGTTCAACATTAAATGCAAATAGTTTGCTACATAGTTCATTAATGCAAAGGAGTTATTTCCAGCAATCCTGTATCCCTAGGATGTGCCCGTTCCAACCCATATTGGCAAAGTTGCATGGATGGTGCATGATCCTATAAGAAAGGAGGAAAAAATGAAAGCACTCCTGGATGCTTTCCACCTCTTGCTTGAAGTTGTAGTGGTAGCAAGATAGTCGTAGCCACCTCAACCACTACTCGTATGTGAAGTTGATGAAGGTCCCTCGAAACCTTAGGAGCCATTACTGCTTGGGACCATTTGATCTTCTCCATCCAACTTCATGCCATCAAGGAACGTGCTATCTAGTTTTGAAGGTTCATGTCATGGTGTTCAATTTTGTGTCCTGAACACCATCATTTTTTTCTGTAATGTGTTGATCCATACACTTTGGCACTCCATTTTTTGTCAGTTAGTCAGTTTTTTTTATTTGAGAAAAGTCAGTCAATAATCCCATACCTTTCCAATTTTGTAAAAGAACTTGATGACAAGTTTTCATTCAGTTGTGGGGGTATGATGAGTCACATTTGGTTGGCTGTGTCAACAAGACCTCGTTGACTGGGCCTCATCAACGAGGCCTAGTTAATGCATCTTATCATGCATTGATGAGCCCCTATCAACGTAGTGTCAGTTTTTAGCTATAAATGCATGCCTATTGACCACATTTATGGTAATAAATATTGTAGTTGTAGCAAAGCTCTTGTAGTTTTTCCATTTAAAAGTTAGAAATTTTCTCCCGAGTGCTTGTAGTAGGAGTCATTAAGTGTACAAATCTTTATTCGAACATTGTTGTACCTGAGCACAATAGTGTATGCAGCAATAAAGACAAGCTTTCTGATAAACCTTGCAACACTTTAGATAGATTGATTATTTCATTTAAGCATTTAATGTTTTCAATTATTTATTAAATGTTTCCAGTTGATGAGTGGCTAGGTACCCCTACACTCAACCATACAAATACAAGCATTCACGCACGATCTGGTTGAACTTTGCAAATGGACTAGTTGTGGTGTCTAGATAGTTACACATTGATCGTAGTTCGCTGTCTTTCCACCTAGACTAGTATTTACTTTATCATGTATGATTTAGTCCAGAGTGAGGTGTATGATGTGGTCCTAAACTAATGCTACTCCTAAAGGCAATGGAAAATAACTTTATTTTAAGCTAATAGGGAATGAGAAGTAAAATCTAAGCTAGCCTAAGTGCGATGAGCATCCATGCTTAATCATCCATACACATCTTAGACTTCGTGTACTACTTCTGGGATTACCAAGTGCAAGTTACTTAAACATTCCTAGATACACTACTGGGATACCAAGTCGTCACACTTAAATGCTCGTGATTAAGTCGTACTCATTCCACGTTTAATAACAAGGATAGTAAATGAAGGTAAAAAAGTATTAATTAAGAAAACAATAACTAACAATAACAGTTAAACAATTAAAACTAAGTAAATGTTGCAATGATGAAGTAATCTCAATCTTTATTATCGGTCATGTGTGTGTCCAAGTACGTCACACTCGACTAAAGGCTCCATACAATTACAATCATCACACTATGGGCATGCACTAGGGAAAGAATTGAAATGAACTAAAAATGAACAAAAAGACTCTACTACTACACTTACTGACTCCCCTTTCCTGTGCGCCTAAATGTGTATTTATAGGCTTACACAGGAATCACGATATCGTGTATCTGATATCGTTATCCAGGCTATGATATCGCATACCCGATATCGAGGGTCCAATATCAAGGGTTTGATATTAGCATGTGCTGATATCAATGGTCTGATGTCAAGGGTCCAATATCAATATCTGACAAACCATGGTTCATCATACCCCCACGACTGAATAGCAACTCGTCCTCAAGTTAAAGAAAGTGAGGAAGAAGTTCATTCAATTACAAATAGGGGATAGGTATGAGATTATTAAATAACCATGGACTATTTCATGCCACAATGTAGGATTAAATAAAATTTGGACACAAACACAAAGACAAAACTTGTGGAATTCATGGGGTTTCCGGTGGTGGTGGCTCTTCCATGGGTGCCTTTCCTTTGTCTTGCACTCTAAGCTTCTAAGATTGATACCGTTGAAGAAGTGCCTAAAGTTTCTCCTCTTCTATCCAAGGATTATGAGCTGTCCATGTTGATGTTCCAATGTTTGATGGAGTCGACACTTCCCATGGACACGGCAACTACAGGAACACTTGATTGACCTTGACATGTCATGTCACAAATAGTCGTCATTCCTCTTCATAAGCTCTAGCCTTGACCTCTCCACCTCTTGCTTAGCCAGATTATGCAATGACAGGAGTTCCCTGATGGATGCTGAATGATTGTGCCTCCTACTCTGCATGTTCTACATGAGGTCCTTGGCCTCTACCTCCCCATGGGTGTTTAGTTGCACCTTGAGAAGGTCCTCCTTGTTGTCCTCTTTTAGGGGTCATCTATAATCACACTAAGATCAATTGTTAGTAAGGTTATTGAAAGAAGTTCAATTATTTCATACCTTATTCATTGCCTTTAATAAATGTTGAATTCTTTACTTAGTGTGATTTTAGAGTTAGAAATTTTTTCAAGGAAGTTACCCTAAAAGTTTAATGTCAAACTTGATTTGTTTAGGTGACATATAAAAGGACATGTAATGGTTTTAAGGAACGTTTGATAAAATGATGACAAAGGAAAGAATAGATTTGGCAATGAAGTACTCGGAGGGTATAAAATGATGTGGTGGTATGCAACAAGTACAAATTATAAAAGTTACGCAAGTGGGTCCTCCCGAAAGCAGGTTCCAACCTATAATGCCCTTGCATAACCACACTTTACAATGTCCATAGGCACTAGAAGGGTTAAATGTAATTCAAACTAGTTCCACAAAACACACACATGTAGATACCACCATGATGAGGTATGAGTTCAATGCTACACAAGACACAAGTCACAAATACATGAACAATGAGATGAGGCGAACTATAGAAGGGATTGCAAAGATTGGGACATGAGGTAATTGACCCAGGATACGATGAATCTTGAGTGTAGGGCATGATTAATGTGTCATTAGCCCATCACTACAAAATCAAGACCAAGTCCATTCCTCCGATCAGTGACATCGCATTGTTTCATCCAATGATGAACAACCATAAGAGCATCATGACAATAAGGTGTACGATCACTTGACATTTTGTCCAAGGGAGGAGTGATTTGGAATTTATCTACAACATATTTTTTTAGCCACTTTTGCACTTTGTTCTTTCCAATAGTGAATCAGAAAAGCCGCAAACCTTCAGGCATGGGTGCATGTCTTTCTGGTGGAACCCCTAGAATAACATTGAGTTTCTTTATTGAGTGCCTTCATTACTGTTACTCCCATTTTGTGTTAGATCTATAAGGATCTTAGTACAACCAAGCTACTTGATAGCACCTATAAATGTCACCAAATAGAATCCACAAGTCCCCTTGATGTCACACCCTAGCCATTCCTTCTTAGTCCATCATTCTTCACTTTGGGCATAATGAGCACAAAATTACTTTTAAGTTTTCATGATGATAAGAATATCATCATACCTAGAGTAAAACCTCTTATTAATAGAATGGGTGGGTGGATTTTGTGGGCTCATTATCCAAATAATTAGTCACTTGAGACTTGATAGCATAGAACAACACCTCGACCAACAGGTCACATGAGTGTTTTATTCATAGATGAGATTACCCATAAAAAGATAAAAATATAAATTAGAAATGAAAAACTAGAAAAAAAATTGTAAAATTGAAGAAAAGGAAAAATATTTACTAATTCTACTTGTTCGAATGGAGGATATCCCTCATAACTAAATAGCTGAGCATGGCTAGAATTAATAAATGAAAAATGTGGATCCATGCATGTTGGAAATGTTGGGGATCGATCATATCCAACCCACTAGGTGTATTTTGAGGTGGTGGTAGGAATATACCCAAATTGGGGTTTACACACTTGATTGTAGTAGGCATAGTGGAACAAATTATAAGATGTCGTCATGCGATAAGGAGCTGATCCACTATGGCACCCATGACCGTAAGATGATATGCAAGGATCAATATGTCTCCCTATATGATTATATTCATTGGGTCACATAGTTTTTGGAGTGTTGATTGGTGGCCTCGAGAAGGTAACAGGAGACATTGTGTTCGAAGAAGCAGATGCAACATAGTGCTGGACTTGTGCTGGGTTAGAGGATGTAATGGTTTCGAAAGTGTGTTGTTTCTTCCTTTGGTCGTGCCTAAAGAAAGGGCACTTTTGATGATGTGGAGGGCCTCCACTGCTGTTGACCATAGTAGCACAAGTAATGTTCGTGGGTTGGTGTTGTGGTGTAAAACCTTCTAGTACTATTGGTGGTAATGTAGAAGGACGTGAAGGATGAAAATATTGAGGGTAAGGAGAAGTATAAGGAACATGAGGTGGTGCTCTTGTTGGAGAGGACATGGGCTGATAGTACTTAGGAGAATGATAACGATGTGGTGAGATAGAGGATGTTGACCCAATTGGGGAAACAGGATGTTGAACATAATAAGTGCTTAGGTTCGAATGGTAGGAAGGATGTGACCCTCCTGATGGTGGCCTCCCCCATGACTGGGATTTTTGCCACTGTGGTTGAACCCAATATTTTTGTAAGAAATCTGGATGTAACATTCCTCCCCAATGCTCATGTAAATGTGACAAGATTGGACACTGGCCTTTGGGGTAATCATACAGGCAAACGTCACATTGATACAGGTGGTTTGCAATTGAGCTCTTATCCTTATTTTCTTCAACCGTTCTGATGAGTGGTGAGATACCCCTACACTCAACCATACGAATACGAGCATAGCATGCACGATCTGGTCAAACTTCGCAGACTAAGTGCCTACATGCCCATGGAACACTTAAGGTTAATCATTCATTATCTTCCCAGACTTACTTGTAGTTGTCACAGTGTATGGTTAAGTAAGTCTGAGGTATATGATTTTTATAGCTTTTTATGTTTTTGTCTCCTATGCTAACAAGGTGAAGGGTTGAGAAACTAATTACTAACTCTAACTAATGAACTAAGTCTAAATTACCTAGCGTCAGCATCCGTTCCCACTTACCGTACACACCCTGAACCGATGCAACCATGGCTACCAAATGCTAGTCGTTCCTGGGATCACCACGCGTCGAAGTGGTCGTACTGAGGCACTTAACTAGGAGAGAAGGGTTGAGAGAGAAAGCAGTAAATAACAAATAATAAATAACAGTAACTAAAATCCTAATTAGCCTATTCCATGCATTGCAAGGTTTATCCAAGAAGCTCATCTTTATTGCCGTACACAAACTTGTGTTCAGGTACAATGTTTGTTCGAATAAAGATCCGTTCACTTTAGGACTCCTACTGCGGGCACATGGAAAATATTCTATCTCTGGAGTGATCAATCTGCCAGAGTTTTCCTACTTTCTAGCTTAGGATGAGAAAACAAGGAAGAGCCGCCTCTTATTTATAGATATGATGGTGCATCGCGATATCGCGAGGGATGCGATATCGCAGCCCATGCGATATCATGTCCCATCATACCCCCATGACTAAATGAAAACTCGTCCTCGAGTTCTTTACAATAATATCGGGAAGGTATGGGATTATTGACTCAATGGAACTAATGGGATGACATGTGAACGGATCATCATTACAAGACTTGAAAAACTAGTGTTCATGACAACAAGAGTGAACACCTTATTACATTGACATCAGGCCTTAGTTGGCAACTGAGAGAGAAGAGAGAAAGAAGTGTTGCTGCTACCAACGCCAAGATTGTGCCTTTCGTTGTCCATCCGTAAGCACACCATTGATCTTGCTCCTTGCATAGCTACTTTAGCACTGCTCCATTCCAAGCGTTCCTTCCAAATCCCTTCCGTTGTTGCATGATCTTCATCTGCACACACAACACAGTCTTATATTAGCAAGGGTAATTGAATCATCATGTAATTGATACCTTGCTTCAGTGAAAGTCCATTGGCTGAGTTGTGGTATGGCTGATATGGGTTTGGAGATATATTAATGATAACTACCGAAGGTGTAGGGGTTAGGAAAAAATCGAAAAAATCGGGACTAGGAGAAAATTGAAAAAATCAGGCCCCGTACCCCCATGACTAATCGCGAACCTCCGGTAGCGATAGAATGGAGAAAGAATAAGAATAAGAAAGATAGATAAAAATGGACAACTATGACATCGATGAAATGGATGTCAAGATGGAAATGAACAAAATAAATTAGATTGCAAAAATGTTAGGAAAAAGAATTTAACTGGTGCCCCAAATAGGAATGTCAGTGGATCCTCGCCAAAGCAGACTCATGCCCATAATGCCCTGACAACCCCACATTCAAAGAGTCCGTAGGCTCTGGGAATGTCCTTTGGAACAAGATTTAAAGACTTAATCGTAAGAGTTTACCAAAAAGAAAACAATGTATCTACCAAAATATACACTAATGATACAACCGGCAATGAGGTGAACAATGGAGAGAAGGATGGAGAGAAGAGAATGGAATGGAATCCCAAGAACAAGGTGGTGTACAGCCCCTTGTGTGTTTCATATTAATGTGACTTGGAAAATCTCATTCCAACTCTAGCCTCAAATCAACCACATCCAATGACTTCGCATTAATGCATTCGACTAATCCATAAACTTGAGTAATAAGAATGCCTTCGCCCAAGAGCCACCACCATTCCGACGAAACAAAGGAGAAGAGAATGGGAAGCGAGAAGGGCCTTAGTTAGAGGGAACATTTTTAGTTCCATAACTAGTGCTTGTAGCCCAAGGAATTATTTTGTCTAAGGGATGTGCTTTGAATTCTCACTTTTTTTTCTTTTTTTTTTTGTGTTTTGTGTTTTTATGCGTGAGAACCACACCATGCAAAGACTTTGTTATTTTTATTACTTAGCTTCCCGATAATTGGGCAACATCAAAGTGACAAGAAAACTCAAGAAGAACACATCCAAGAACCCAAGAGAATGGCCCACACAAAAGCATCAAGTTCCCTTGAAGTCACACCCTTTTCAAACCTTGAGTCCTTCCTTAGTTTGAGAAATGCCCAGTCACCGATTCGTTAAAGTTCTTAGTATGAAGGAGACTATACATTTCCAAGCCAAGAGAGACCATAGAAACTTGTGGATGGATGGATGAAGTGAACTCATTGCCTACCATATCAAAAGAAACATACCTTAGTATCAACATCATAACTTAAAGGTAAAAACCAAACATTGGCAATCAATGAAAAACAGTTCATACCATTGGGAAGAACACTTATTGGTGACAAACTTACAAGGTGGATCACACACACACAAACACACACAAAAAATGGAAAATTATAATGATGTTGAAAAACAAAAAGAAGAAAAGTTAAAGAAATTTGTAAAACAAAAACAAGAAAAGTCAAATAACTTTGTAAAACAAAAATGTGTAAGAAAAAAATGTGTAAAACAAAAACTTGTAAAACAAAAATGTGTAAAACAAAAACTAAAAAGAACTGAGGGCCCCAAATGATTAGCATAGGTGGCCATCTCCCCCATGACTGAGCTGCAAGGGAGAGATCTGAAACAATGAATGCCTATTTGAATTTCTTAGAAGTGCCCAACTTCTCCCCACTGATGTTCTTAGATTAAGGGGTGGAAGTTGGTGACGCTCATATTCCAATGTGTCTATGCCTCCGTTGTTGGCATGGGTTCTTTCCCCAGTTCGTTCCATGCATGTTTGTCGGTTGCTCTTTCAACTAGCTATCAACCACGAGGTGTCTACTACTTGTTGTGTGGTTGCTACATACAGGCATCTTCATTTCAAAGTATCAAGGGCACACATGTTGCATGGAGGCATTTCCTCCATGTCATCACTCGATGAATCACTGTATGTGATGCATGGAACTTTCCTCTTCTCGATCTTTCCATAAATGTTTACCTTAGAGATTTCCAAGGAAAGATCGTGGATCCCTAAGTACGCATCTATCGTACTTAGCCATGGTATTCCCATTATAATTGGGAAGCCCCCGTTATTACTGTTGACTTCTATCACCAAGAAGTCAACTGGGTAGGACCAACCACACACAGTGATGATAATGTCCTCCACCAATCCCAAGGGAATGGTGATGGACTGGTCAGCCATCTCTAGTTGAATGTTGCTCTTCTTAAATTGGGGCAGGTTCCAGGCTTGATACATTTCTCATGATATTAAATTGACTCTAGAACCTGAGTTAATAAGAGCCTTGTGTGGTTTGTTCCCGGTGACTTGTAGATAGATTAAGGGGCTTCCAGGGTCAGATAGTTTCCTGGGAAGGTGGCCCACCTTGATCTAATTAGTTACGGTATGCGTTAACATAACCGTATGCATACATCTCTGTTGTTGGACTGAAGGGTGCTCCGAAGTTTTGTTTGTTGGAGGAGTGGTTATGGACTCAACTGCTTGTTGTTGCGAGAGCTTGTCTAGGCTTTTGGTTCTAAAGAAAGGTCTTCTCTTTTTACAATTGTCAGAACCAGCAGCGGGTTGAATGTTTACGGCTCTCGTAGCGTGGCATTACTGTGGTTGAGTAGGGAGTTCCCCTTGCATTATTAGAGCAGGTTGTATGGGAACTATAGGTGGAAGAGGTGCGAATGGAGTTGGAGGATGGTAAGTATGTGGGGTGCCTCCCGGAGGAGAAGGAGTCCTCCTAAAGTACTCCCGAACTTGGTAGTGACATTGGGGAGTTGTGTGACTATTAGAGTCACTTGGAGAAACTGGCTGCTGCACATAATATCCATAAGGATCAGGTTATCGGTAAGGGTACTATTGTGTCGGTGGTGGCATCCCCCATGACTGTGGGTATTGCCACTACTAATGCTGTCCAATGGTTTGTGATGGAGTTCCATTTGGATAGTACGTTAACAGTTGGTGGAACTATCTTGGGTTACCTTGGGGATAAGGTGACCTTCAGGGTGTTTTCCATTGGTTGAGTCGTGGGTTAAGTGCATACACCCCAAACTCTTGTAGGTGTGAGATGATTGGACAACATCCCTTAGGATGGTCATAATGGCAGATCTCACATCCACCGTCATCATCTGTGTCTAAATCCACAACTTCATTGGAGATAGTAATTTTCCCCTTACCCTTGTTATGTGCAGGGCCTGAATTTCTCTACTTTGTCTTACCTTTGACTCTACTTCGTTCCTCCTTAGACTCCTCTACAATTTTCAAGACAGTTTCAAGTCTGGAGTCTAAGGAATCCCATAATTGATCCATCTTAGCCGATACTTTTGTTGTTATTTTTTGAATCGGTAAGGTTTTTCTGTTCACCAACTCTTTAAGTGATGACTCATCTTCTTCATCGCAAAATTTCACTCCCTTCTTTCGAATGGAGGGATCACGGTTATATTCTTCCACACTCTCTCTTTTTCGTAATTCACCTTCTTCTTTTGCTACTTGTTCCAACAAGCGATGAACTTCTTGGGCTCTAAGTTTTGATAGTCTCCCTTGGGCATAAGTCCCAAGGGTTCTTCTAGTTTCATGCCTTAGCCCATCCACGATGTGGCAGAGTTGATCCCGCTATGCGTAACCATGGCCC
>MNCI01031439.1:6543-19722 GCA_015680685.1 Gnetum montanum
GCACGCCGCAACAGCACACACACATACTCACATTAACTACTGAGTTTATTTGGAGGTATCTAGGACTTGGTGTTGCCAGAGACCAGCAGGCACCTAAATCCTGTTCGAGGACACTCGTTGACGGTCGCGTCCCAAACGGTCACCAACAGATGCTTCTAACCATTTTAGACCATAGAACTAGTCGATGCATGTGTATAAAAATCCATTGAATGCAAAAAATAGCTCATACATCATATTGACATTTAATGTTGATGATAATTGAAGGCTTGTGAGGGAACCATTCATGATTCAGGTACCCCCTTGTAATGAAAGAGGCTCTTTAGCTTCAACTACCTTAAGGCTCCCTTTTGTTGTAAGGATACCATTGTCAATGCCCCCTAAAGAGCCTTTTGTCATTAGGGTGCCCCAGCCAACTACAACTAATCCTACTTTAAAAACCATACAACAATCCCCATTGTGGCTAATGCCACAAGCTCTTCCTCACAAACAACTGATGATAATCAAAAGGTATCAAGTAAGCAAAGGAAGAAGCCTAAGCAAATGCCTAACAATAAGGATGACAAGCAAGCCAAGGTATGGAGGGAAGTGACCTACCAAAGTCCACTTCCATATCAGTAGTACCCATGGCCTCATCAACCTAGGATGCTTTAACAAGAAAACCATGGAAGGACCCTAAGAGCCAAAAGAAAAGGAAAGAGAAGAGACCTCAACAATAGCCAAAAACCGAAGTGTGTACTTTGGGGCACATGAAGGAAGTTAAGCACAACCAAGGAAACAAGCTCATAGCCAACAATAAAAAATTCCTAAGTGTGATGAAGTAGGTCAAGCAATCTCTTAAATAAAAAAACACAACCCTGAGCTTGTATGACTTAGTTATGACTTTTGCTACACATTATTAAGCACTAGTCAAGATGCTGACTTCTATCACCATTAGTGAACACATTCTTTCTAACAAAAAGTCCATCCATGTGGTGATGGTTCCTTCCTCACCTAGGGAGATAAATTCAACATCACTAATGTTTCATGATACTGAAATCAAATCCAGTTCCAAAAATGGCAAAGTGATCAAGGCTTCTGTTTTCATTGCAATACAAGTAGGCCAATACAAGGTTCATTGAGTGCATGTGAACGATGGGGCTATGATGATTATCATCCCATGCACCATAGTCAAACATTTAGGCTTGACAAAATAAATATAGCATACAACAACATCATCTCTCAAGTCCTTTAATAGATCACGAGTTGTTATTAAGGGGTCCATATCCTTAAACTTTGTGGTAGCGGAGCAATTTCCCACAACCATTGAATTCTTGGTGGTAGAGGAAACACTAGGATTTAACCTCATCCTAAGAAGGCCTTGGTTGGCTTAACTACAAGTTGTGTCTTCACCTATCCATCAAAAGACTTACCTTCCCTATGAGGAAGGTGAAATCATCATCCATGGTGATAACGTAGTTTCTCTCATGGTTAACAATGTGGACACAAAGTAGGGGTCTAAAGTGGAGTTTCAAGAAGAAACTCCTAGCCACAAATTCAAGCAACTCAAGAGAATGAAGAAAGTCAAAAATAACAATGATGGGCTAGGAGACATGCTATGGGGGAGAACTCCCCTTCAAAATCATTAGTGAAGGGGATGGAGAGTACAAGCTTGTACAAAATAGGTCATACACATTTCCTAATCTTTCAAAGATTAGGAAACACTTGCATAAGTGATGTACACTCTTGATCCTTCCACCCTATGCCCTTGTGACCTTGTAGCCATATGTATTCATAGATAGTTAGCCTAGTTTTTATTTTACATATTTTATTTAATTTATTTTAGTCTTTCTTTTGCATGTTTTATTTTGTTTATTTTCTTGTTAAAACCTTTTTCTTTTCTTTTCTTTTTTAAGCATGATATAAATTACTAAAATTTCATAAAAATTTTAAAACCAAAAAAACCCATAAAACATAAAACAATTAAAAAATATGTTTTCCTTCATGCACCATAGGCCCCACTATGTCCTAAAACTGGCAACATTGTAGGGCCCACCATGCCCTAAAATTGGCAAGAATGCATGGCTTGCTACAGCATTAAATTGGCAGTATGGCCCACCATGCCCTAAAATTGGCAAACAATATTACAAAATATGTGAATTTTAGCCTACAACCTTATAGTTGTTTTTAACATTTATAGCCAAATTAGCCAATGTAGCCATAGATAATTATAATGCAAAACTATGAAACCATAGTAAAATTGCAACCCTTAAAATTTGAAATGTTTATAACATACATAGCCATAGCTACACTGTGTGGAAAAACATCCAAAAAATAATAAACAATAACCATAAAACCGTCCATGACAAAGTGTTGACTAACACTACCCACTAACCTCAACAATAATAAAACATCATGTAGTTACTAATGAAAAACTGAGGATAGGCAACTAGAGGGTCCTAAGGTGCATCTAGAGGATGAGGTGGTGGATCATCCCCACCCTTGCCACTAAGGCTACCAACATCTTCTGGTGCCTGAAACATAACAACATAAAACTAATCAATAACTTAAACAACATTGACACCAAAAATAATAAAACTAAAAATAACCTATCAAACCTACGAGAAATCTAGCTCAATGAACTCAGGGGGTAGATGTCAAAGACTAGTCTCCAAGCAATGGAGAATTTTGTCTTCCATCATGTTGGCCCAGTCAACATCCCCAAAATTGATACCTATGAGGATGTTTGTTACGTGCACACCAATCTAATTGGGTAGGTTTCATAACATCGTAGTTGTAGAAGTCTCACTTGTAGCTATAGTGACCTAAAAAGTAGGAGATTCAACCATCATGAGAGTGCTTTCAAAGAGTTGGTAAGTGCTCTCTATCTAAATCCCCTTGATGAATAGCTCCATCTTTCACCATTCAATCATATCCTCCTTAAGCCACTTAAGGTATGCCTCCTGATCATCCTTGTACATTCTTTTATGATTCTTTTGTGTCCGGCCCCACTTTAAGACCTAGGCATAATAGTCTTTCTAGTCTTTGTATTTTCAAGAGATGAGATCCATCTACATATATTGTTCCTCCATCTCTTTGGTAAGCACCACCTTGTCATGGATGACATTCTAGTAGTGGACCCATGTAATCTATTTGGTTCATAAGTTCTCTAAGTTAGCCACTTAGGCTTCCACAAAGGCATTATGATCCTAAAGATCCCTGATCATCTCAACTTTCCGCTTGTCTCCTCCTTTAAGTTCACAAATTGCTTCCATAGGGATTTTTTGGACCTTTGGATTTTCTATGAAGTTTATGCACATGAAATTGCAAGATCAATGGCAGTTTCATACAACTTACATGGTACATTCTCCACCTTGATAGGGAGCTTTGGCAAGGAGTCAAACTCCATGTCACAGCTTGAGTCCCACGCAACTGATGGAACTGTAAACAATACATAACCATAAGCATAATCCATAACCTAAGATAGTCCCAACATAAATACAACCTATAATCAAATATACCTCTACAACATAGCAAAATTACTAAGGCAAGTAGACATAGTTCTTACTGATCTTGGATGCAACCTGTTACAACTTATCGATGATGTCATTGGCCATTCCGCACATGAACTCCATCTTGTTTAGGACCTCTAGCCATGGTTTCCTGTGAAATGTGGGGTTAAAGGATTCTACCTGTGGCTTAGTAACTATAAAAATCATGATAATAATCAAACAGTTAAAATGAAAACTAAAACCATGAACTACAATGAATAGCACTAAGACATACGCATACCTAGAGCCTCCTCCTTATCCAAAATCATAACTAGGGGTTCTCTAGGCAATGGCTCATTGAATAGGATGTCCAAGTCATCTAGATAAACATTGGCAAATCCTTCAACTTCATGCTACTATAAGAGTTCCTCCTTTGCATGCCTCCATTCCTCCTTAGTTGTGACAGTCACATGCCTATGCTTCTCCTTCATAGCGATGGCTTAGACTACCATGTCTTGATGCTTATTTGCAATCATGATGCATAAAATAAGTTAGCACATGACATAATCATATAGCCAAAATGTAAAACATAGAATGACCAAGTAGAAAATCATAGTTAAAATGTACTTGTCACCACCTAATGTGACCTACTAAGCTTTAACTTAAGCTTCTTCTAGGAGGGCTATTTTACTACTAGTGTTTCTTCCTCTCTTGGCCTTTGAACTTAGCTTTGGCTACCTTGTTAGCCTCTATGTGTAGCTCTTTGGCATTTTCAATGTTAGCCTCCATTGTGTGAGGCTGCATCCCTGTGTTGTCAAAGGAAACACATCACCTACCACTAACTTCTTTAATAGTCATAGATAGCAATTTCCCCATGATCTCTAGTGGATTTTGGGCCTACATGGTTGGATAAATATTCTTTATCCAAGGTCTAGAGAGTTGGTTTGGGTCCTAGCACACACATCACCCACTCATTCTCACCACCACAAACTCTACAAATTTCTTCAAAGATGCCATGAAAAATGCATAATGCATGTGGCATATTGTGGAGAGATCCTCATAGAGTTTGATGATTTCCTCACACACCCTCATAGCTAGATGAGTAGCCTAGTTAAACAAAGCATCCTTTGTTAGGACCTTCATGAAGACCCATACTTGTACTATGTTGATCATCTTCTTTTATGACAATAACATAGGAAAGACATGAGACTTGAATAAGGGATAGGACTCCATTGATTCACAAACCTAGAAATCATCTATGGCCAACCTGAAATGGCCATGGCGAGCACTTGACCATACCTTAACCTCCTCATGGTGGCATACCTCCTTTGTTTCTTTGGTGGCAACTTTCATCCCTTTGGAGGGAACACCAATTAAGTCACGAAAGGTTGCCTCACTAATCGGTATGGTGATTGGCATTCCTCGAACTATGGTTTTGAACTGCTTGGCTCATATGTCAAAGAAGTCAATAAGGTTTATCATCTCAGTGGTAGGAACAAAAGTGATAAATTCCATGAAAACATCAAGCAAACCAGCATTGACAATGTTTACTTGGATTTCCTTGGATGCCTGCTTCCTCAACCATCATTGTGCTAGATCCACCTCACCACATTTTAGGATGAGACTCTTCTTAAGGCATCCTAAAATAGATAAGGTGGTCTTGATGGAAGTGGAAGGTCCTATAAGATAACAACAAAAGCTTAGCATAGGCATAGGCACATCTATGTAAAACCAAGATATAATCAAAAACTAGAACCATAAGTTAAGAACATAGAATACTTAAGACCTAAGTAGCCATAAAAACATTAGACATAACAAACCATACTTATTCTTACCTTTCTTTTTCTTGTTCAACGAGGGTTTTCTGGAGGTCCAAACAGCAATAATCTTCTCCTTAATGTGTTTGACCTCCATCCACCAGCTATGGGCTATCTTGGCAGTCACACACTACTTAAAGACAAGGTTGAAGACATTAGTGTATTTATCAAACTTGTCCTTGAACTGATCAACCATAATGGTTCTAATTTTTGGGCCTTTGGTAAATACACCTATTGTGGTTTGAGCCACCACTAACATTTGATCATTCCTAAACAAACCTTGGTCACTAACCCTATACTTGCAAGACATGAAAAGAAACCAAAAGTTAGAGGAAAGGTAAGTGAGCCAAAAACATCAAAAGCCTATAACGATCATGCTTACCTTAGTAGATGGTATATTATCCTAGGAGGTATCTAGAACAATATGTGAACTCAATGTGCCACCATCAAAGTATTATCATCCATTATACTAAGAATACTTTGGCATGCTCTAGATCTTAGATGGGTAGCATGTACTAATGGTTTCCTGAGTATCCACCACCTCTATTTTTGCATGAGTTTCTAGATCATTAGTTATGAACCTGACAATCAGGTTAAACACTTAAGGTAGCAGGGTCTTCACTATGATGCCAATTGTATCAGTAGCCAAGTGTGACCATAGCATCACATTAAAATTTTGAAGAAGGTAGGCAAGGAATTCCCTTGCCCCCAGCTAGAGCCATAGTAAGCCATGCTTGAGAACGAAATTGGGAAGGGGGATGTTGGCCTTGGGGAAGTTAATGTAGCACAAGATGCCCACCAACTTCACCACTATTAGGATAGTCTTTACAAAGGCCCTACATGGAAAACAATGCAAACCAATTAGAATCATAGTTACAATGTTTAACACAAAGTAACAAAAAATTCAAAGCACTTAGAATTTCTTGGAAATTTTGCTAAGTATCCTAGTTAGGGGTGAAATTAGCCCTCATAAAAAAATCTAGGGTGTTAGCCAAAATTCCTTTAGAAATTAAAAAATCAAAATTAGTATAGAATTTACAACCACTAAACATTATACCCAAAGCTTAACAATGTCTATGGTCCCAACCATAAAAATTAAAACACATTCAAGACACTTTACCTTAGTTTAAACCATAATTACACAATAAGACCTAGAACCTAGAAAATGGCCATAGGAAAATTTTTACTAAAAATAGCAAAACATTTTTGTAGCCATGAAACCAAGTTTAGAGCATTGATAACATCCCTAGGGGTATGGAACATTGGTAAGAAAAATCATTAAGTATGCCAATGTTGCCCATCTCTAAGGGGTAAAATCACTACAACCATAATAAGCCCTAATTCACATATCCTTAGTAACAAATTCATAAAAAAATTATTTTAACTTCAATTTTAGTGAGTCCACCACCATTGGAATTATGAAGTCATGAAATATATAGCCATACTGGAAAATCCAAAAACCTTAAAGTTAGTTTTACACAAAACGTGACCAGATTGACATGAACCTAGCCATCATCAAAAACCCCCTTTTGCATGAGTTTTATATAAAAAAATTCACCAAAAATTCATTTTAGCTCCAAACAGAGTGATTCCACCACCAATTGAAATATTACATAAATACCTACACATCTAGGACTTAAAAAATACAAAACCCTTGCTATTTCTCTAGAAAACGTTCATAAACATATATGAAAAAATGGAAAATGGCACAAAACACAACTATATAGGCTAGCCAAAACATCCATAAGTCATTCATTACAACTCCAAATTAGATGAGACCATAGCCAATAGAAACCTTAAATAGAATCCTAAAAATGAAAAACCTTAAAATTTGACAATTTATAACTGATTTTGTAGTAAAAAATCTCACAACTATGCCTTCTTCTTCCTCTTTTTTTTTTGGCCAAAACTAGTAAAACACCCATACAAAATAGCAAAACCTAACTTAAAATTCACATAGAACGAACCCTAAATGATTAAATAGCCTTAGAAATGCATATAGACAATCAAAGTAAGGCGTGTGATTTTTTCCAAATTAAATTTTACAAAACACAACCTGGATCTAGAAAAATGCTCCCATACTAAATTGGAAAAAAACACCAAAAACAACAAAAACAACTAGTAATGGCCTACCTTGGGGTGACTACAGATGAACCTTATATCATAATAGGTTGAGGTAGGTGGAAGATGCCCTAGGCTAGTGTGTCTACCTCATCAATGACTAGGTTCTTTTTGTTGCTACCTCTCATCTTCATGGTGTCAATGATCAATGTTGAGGAAAACCTTTAAAATTTGATGAATGGGAGCTTCAATGCTACCTTGGAGGGAGATATGAGGTAACCATGCTAAGGATGAGAAGTTCTTGGAAGAAAGATATCTGCCAAAGCTTTGATCCAATGTGTTGTAGGAGAGAATGGGAGTTGTGTTTGATTCTTGGAAAAATTTTGCATAAAAACTAGATCTAAACCTAGGCATCCTCTTTCATGGTTCCATTGCCACTTCTGAGCACTAAAACTTATGGTGTACTAGAATTGTAAAGGGGAAAGGTATAGCCAATGTTGGGGATGGTGGGAGTTAGCAACAAGTTTCAAAGATTTGAATTTTTTGATGTGGATCCCACCTAATGCCTCCCTAGTATAATGTGTTTCAAGCTTGGAAACCTCCTCTATGTTGAGGTTTTAACCCCTTAGAACTTATATAATCCTGTGATAACCTTATCTGCCCCCCCCCCCCCCCCTCAACCACAATAGGTAGCATGGATCCAACGTGAGTTCTTACTTCTTACCCCCTATGATCATACAACCTTATCCACCCCTTGCCATTTTTGATAATTGTAATCAACACACCTAAATCCTAGATCCTAATAGAGGGAAAATAGCCCCATTCAGCTTATCACTTTGGCTTAAAATGCTAGAGAAATGTTGGCTTAGTATTTCTTAGGGGGTATAACATCCATACCCATCCTTTGGTGCTCACCAAGCCCTAATTCAACCCCAAGGTGGGTCCACATGGCCTTAAACTCTTCCAATCACCCATAACAACTTTGAAACCTTATCAAAACTAGTTGAAAGTGCCTAAAAATTTTAGATCTAGTGGAGTCATGTTGAGGGGGACTCCATCCACACTAACCAGTGTGGATGGATGGGGTGTAACCTTAAACTACTAAAATTGATTGCCTAGTTTCTATATTTTAACTCCCACACTCTTTTGTAGCCTCTAGTTACCTAGATTTTTTAAAAATAACTTAGTTTTCAAATCTAAACACTTAGCCATGGTGATGAACCTTTCATCCATGCTGCCCATAGGTGGGTACCCTAGGGGTAGGCCATAAAACCAGTTTTATAGCTAAAAATACCCTTAAAACTTGCTCCATCGACATCTAAACCCTACCATAGCCTTCAAAAGCCTTCAGATGCCATAAAATTGATCAAAAATACTAAAAGGCTATTATTCCCTTTTCATGCACATAGGAACCATGTTGCCCAACATGGATCAGGGGGGATGACTACATGAGATACTAAGGAGCCCTTGGAATAGTTGATTTTAATACCAAATCTTGACCCTTAATCCCTGCAACCTTGATAGCTTTGAAACCCTATCAAATCTTGCTGAAAGTAACTTAAACCATGAATCTAAGTAGATCCATGTTGGGGGGATGATCGTATCCATGCTAGGTAGTGTTTTCCTAGCTTGGATGAAGAGGATATGGTCAAAAAATTCCAAGATTTTCATCAAGATTAACATGTGTTGACCTCCAAACCTTCTTGGAGACTCCAGTAGCCAAAATATTCTAAAAATAATTCCATTTCATGACTTCTCCTACTCCCACATTAAGCACCTCCTCACCCATGTTGGCCAATGTGGGTCCCTCAAGGAAAGTTCATGGGGATTCATAGATGCACCAGAACAACTCTAACTTACATCATCCTAAATGTAGAACCCTCTCAACACCTCAATAAGCCATTAGACCTCATAAAATCAATTATAAATGGAAAAATATATCCCCTTTTAATCATCCATGCTAGAGCAATGTTGCCTAGTGTGGCACTAGCATTGATCCAATGGGAGTAACTTCAGAAACCATCTATGAACCTTCAACACTACCAAATTTCAATGCTAGAATTTAGCCATCAATACTGGAAACCCTAGAGGCTAACATGTATGCTTAATTTGCTATCAAAACTTGCCTAGGTCTAATATCTTAAGGTATCCATGCTAAGGAAGGCCTAAGCCATGCTGGGTAGCATGGCTCCAAGCTTTAATGGAGGATTCCAAGGGTTGAAATTAATGCCAAAATTGACCTCTTTCCTTCTCTAGTCCACTACGCTAACTATGTAAGCCATTAGAGTCAAAAATTTCTTAAAACAAGGCTAGGAAACCACCAAGTTATTCCATCCATGTTGGGGGGGATCACCCCATCCATGTTGGCCAACATGGATCCAATGTGTATACCTTGAAAACCTTGTTTTTTTGTCCTAGACAACCTTAAAATAGCCCTGATACATGCCCAAACTCTTCTATCACCCTAGTAGCCTTAAACCATGGCCCGCTAAGGCCCCAAATTGGCAAAATCTAACCCTGTTTAATTAATAGTGATAAATTTTTATCACATTTATTCCACTTGGCTTGATTTATTCTTATTTCATGGTGTTCTAATCTATTTTGACTTTATTATGTCTTTTTTACCTTGTTTAGCCTCTACATTATTTTAATCTTAATGTATTTGCCTTTGTTCTCTATATTATAGCTTATGTTAACCTTAATTGGTTTCAAATTATGAGGTTTGATCTTCCATAACCATCATTTAACACCACATAGCCATGGCCTACTATGGCCTTAAACTAGCTCCATGGCTTGCTAAGGCCTTAAACTGGTAAGTTTGTGACCTTAGTCAACCATATTTAACCATATTTTTCATACTTCTATGATGTTTTCACCTTGTTTAATTTTTTCTTGACCTTTGTTTAACCTTTGGTTTTCATATGTTTACATGTCATAGCCTTGTATGACCTCATTGACATTTTTTTTAGCAATCAAGTAGTATGTATTTGCATAATTCCATAGCATTTTATCATTATTTATTCATCTTTAACCAAGTGCCACTTAATGTGCTTATGGTTGACATGTAGGGCTAAAGTATGAGTGATTGGGAGCAAATTAGTTCACCTTTAGGCCTAAGGGGGCTTCACTGTGATGTTGAGTAGTGCATTGACTCTAATTGCTTGGATCTTAAGCCTGAGAGTCTTGTTGACCACATAGTTTTGATAGAGAAACCTCTAGAATGGCTTGAAAACCTAGTTAAAATTCTTGACCTTAAGACTAGTGACATTACTAAAGACTCTCTAATTAAGGTTCTTATCACAACACACAATGGTGAGGAGAAAGCCCTAAAACTAAGTTCCTTACTAGAACCTCAATAAGCTCAAGACATCACCAAGATCCTATAGGAAAGCATTAAGACCTTTTCCTAGTCATATGAAGATATGCCAGGTCTAGGCCTACATTTAGTACAACATAACATCATACTTGATCCTAGCATTAGAATAGTTAAGCAAAAAGTGTGTAAGATTAGATCTAATTTGGCCTTGGTAATACATGATAAGATCACAAAACTATATCAAGTTGGTTTCATTAGAGTTGTTGACTATGCTGAACGGGTGTCCAATATAGTGATAGTTCCTAAGAAAAATAGGAGTATACATATTTGCATTAATTTCTAAGACCTAAATAAGTCAACCATTAAAGATGATTTTCCTTTTCCTAGTATTCATCAACTTATTGATACTACAACTAGACATGCCTTATTGTACTTTATGAATAGGTTCTTAAGATACAACCAAATTAGGATCAACCTAGAACATCAACTCAGTATGACCTTCATGACCTCTTGGAGTACCTTTTGTAATACCATGATGTCCTTTGGCCTAAAAAATGTAGGAGTAACCTACTAGCAAGCTATGATGTACATCTTAATGATTACATGCTAGATTTTCTCAATGACTACATAGATGATATAGCTATTAAGTTCAAAGTGGCCAATGATCATGTGCATGATCTAGACCTTGCACTTAAATGATGTCTCAAGTATGAGCTTAGGATTAATCCTAAAAAATGTATCTTTAGTGTCAAAACTAATAAGATGCTAGGATTTTTAGTGTCTAAAGTAAGGATATGCATCAATCCTAATTAGGTTAGAGCAATATCCAACTTGGCTGCATCTACTAATCTTAAGGAGCTGCAGAACTGCAAGGCAGATTGCAATTTATCTATAGTATAATCACTAGGCTTACAAAAAAATTACAACTAATGTAACACTTTCTTAAGAAAGGTGATGAGTGGTGAGGTACCCCTACACTCAACCATACGAATACGAGCATGTACGCGCGATCTGGTCGAACTCCGCAGACTAAATGCCTTAACGCCACAAGGAACGCTTGGGGTTAATCGTTCGTTGTCTTCCCAGGCTTGCTTGTATGTGTCACGGTGTATGGTTAAGCAAGTCTGAGGTATATGATTTTTTTGGTATTTTTCAGTTTATCTCCTAAGCTATGAGGGAAAGGGTTGAGAAACTAACTAACTCTAACTAATGTCCTAAGTCTAAATTAACTAGCGTCAGCATCCGTTCCCACTTACCGGACACACCCTGAACTATGCAACTGTGGCTACCAAACGCTAATCGTTACTGGGATCACCACACGTAACGCAAGTGCTCGAAGTGGTCGTACTGAGGCACCTATTTAGCCTAAGTGTGATAAGCAGCCGATTCCTTGGCTAGCCGTACACACCCGTGGATGCTCGTAGCCAAGTCGTACTTATCACACGTTCTAGCCTAGCGATGAGTAGCCGATTCCTTAACTAGCCGTACACATTGGACTACTACTGGGATTACCAAGCGCAGATCCTGGAATACGCTACTGGGTTACCAAGCAGTCACAATGCTCGTAGTCAAGTCGTACTCACGCGTTGCGACGAGCAGCCGATTCCTTGATTAGCCGTACACATCCGTAGATGCTCGTAATCAAGTCGTACTCGTGCGCACTAGGAAAGCAATAAATAACAATACAATAAAACCATGTACTGCAAGGTTTATCCAATCAAGTTCATCTTTATTGCCGTACACAACTTGTGTTCAGGTTACAAAGTTGCTCGAATAAAGAGCCGTTCACTCTAGGACTCCTACTGCGGGCACATGGGAAATTAATCTAACTCTGGAGTGTTCAAACTGCCAGAGCTTCGCTACTTCTAGCCAGGATTGGGAAATGAAGGGAGTGCCACCTCTTATTTATAGATATGGTGGCAGACCGCGATATTGTGTACGCAATATTGCATGGAGAGATGCGATATCGCGTACGCGATATTGCAGGGGATGCGATATCGCGGCTTGTGGAATCGTGTCTCATCATACCCCCATGACTGAATGAAAACTCATCCTCGAGTTTCTTACAATGATATCAGGTAGGTATGGGATTATTGAGGGGAATGGAACTAATGGGATGACATGTGAATGAATCCTTATTACAAGACTTGACACAACTGGTGTTCATGATAACAAGGGTGAACACCTTATTACAATGACATCAGGCCACATTTGGCAGCTGAGAGAAAAGAGGAGAGAGAATAGAAGAGAAGAAGAGAGAAGAGTCTTGCTACTGCCAACGCCTAGATTGCACCTTCTGTTGTCCATCCGTAAGCACATTATCCATTCTACTCCTTGCATAGCTGCTTCAGCACTGCCCATTCCAAGTGGTTGCTCCAGATCCATTCTGTTGGTGTATGATTACCATCTACACACACAACACAATCATATATTAGCAAGGGTAATTGAATCATGAAGTAAAGAATACCTTGCTTCGGTTTAGGTTCATTGGCTAGGTTGTGGTATGGCTGATATGGAT
>MNCI01031439.1:23723-40917 GCA_015680685.1 Gnetum montanum
GTTGGGCATTTGTGGGATGATAATCCCTTGTGTCATGGTCATCCAAAACGTATTCCGCAAACAGTTCTTGCATGCCAATCTGTGCTAAGGCACGGAAAAGCATGTTAGGGGTTGCTCGATCTGGGGGTAACACGATGTTACCTTGCAAATCTCTCCATCGTAGTTGTTCATCTTGATGGAGAGTAAAATTAAAGTCAGGGACATACTCATCAGGATGAGTATATGTGACCTTAGATTGTTTAGGACATGGCTAGTCTGGGTTATGCATCTGATGCTAACTGTCTCCTGTGTTGTCCTTAGGTGAGTTGATTTCATGAGAAGAAGCCATCCTAATGGTGTGCTGTTTTACTGTTAATTTATGTTATTGATTAACTAATTAACCCTAAGGTTCGTTAAAGCTCACAACGATGTGAGTGATATCCCTTAAGTTCAATTGGCGAAAAAACACTTAGTCCCAATGGCGCCAATGATGAGTGGCGAGGTACCCCTACACTCAACCATACGAATACGAGCATGTACGCGCAATCCGGTTGAACTCCACAGACTAAATGCCTTAATGCCACAAGGTACACTTGGGGTTAATCATTCATTGTCTTCCCAGGCTTGCTTGTATGTGTCACGGTGTATGGTTAAGCAAGTCTGAGGTATATGATTTTTTTGGTATTTTTTGGTTTATCTCCTAAGCTATGAGGGAAAGGGTTGAGAAACTAACTCTAACTAATGTCCTAAGTCTAAATTAACTAGCGTCAGCATCCGTTCCCACTTACCGGACACACCCTGAACTATGCAACTATGGCTACCAAACACTAATCATTACTGGGGTCACCACACGTAATGCAAGTGCTCGAAGTGGTCGTGTTGAGGCACCTATTTAGCCTAAGTGTGATAAGCAGCCGATTCCTTGGCTAGCCGTACACACCCATGGATGCTCGTAGCCAAGTCGTACTTATCACACGTTCTAGCCTACCGATGAGTAGCCGATTCCTTGACTAGCCGTACACATTGGACTACTACTGGGATTACCAAGTGCAGATCCTGGAATACGCTGCTGGGTTACCAAGTAGTCACAATGCTCGTAATCAAGTTGTACTCACGCGTTGCGACGAGCAGCCGATTCCTTAATTAGCCGTACACATTCGTAGATGCTCGTAATCAATTCGTACTCATGTGCACTAGGAAAGAAATAAATAACAATAAATAAAACCATGTACTACAAGGTTTATCCAATCAGGTTCATCTTTATTGCCATACACAACTTGTGTTCAGGTTACAAAGTTGCTCGATTAAAGAGCCGTTCACTCTAGGACTCCTACTGCGGGCACATGGGAAATTAATCTAACTCTAGAGTGTTCAAACTGCCAGAGCTTCACTACTTCTAGCCAGGATTGGGAAATGAATGGAGTGCCGCCTCTTATTTATAGATATGGCGACGGACCGTGATATCGTGTACGCGATATTGCAGGGGATGTGATATCGCGGCTTGTGCAATCACGTCTCATCAAAAGGGGTTCACTATGAGTGGATGGCGTAATGTCAAGAGGCCTTTGAAAACCTTAATCAAGAGTTGGCACAACTACCAATGGACCATAAAAAGATAAGCCCTTTTATATCTTCCTTGTTATCTCTAACACATCTGTTACCTCTCTACTCTATCAAAAAGGAGATGATGGAGAAAAGTTTCTAGTTTACTACCTTAGCCGTTCATTAATAGCCCATGATACATGATACACCGAAGTGGTGAAGTATTGTCTAGCACTAGTCTTCTCATTGAAGAAGTGGAAACACTACATCTTTAGGAGTTAGGTTAACATCATTTGCAAAGATAATATGCTTAGAGCCATAATGACCAATATTTATGAAAGTAGCCATATAGCCCAATGGAAAGCCATAATTGTGGTGTTTAACCTTCATTACATCTCTTAAGAATTAGTAAAAGGTCAAGCTATAGCCATACAACTCACCATTTTGCCTATAGATGATGACACAATAATAGATCCTAAGTTTCTTGATGAATATGTTAACACAATTAGCCAAGTGCCCAAGGGCTATGAGATGGTCATGCACTTTGATGGAGGTTCAACTACTCATGGAGCTAGTGCCACTACCATCATAACATCTCCATATGATGAAATCCAATCCTTCACCTACTAATTTGAGTTTCCATGTACCAACAATGTAGAAAAGTATGAGGGTTTGATCAAAGGAATGATGGTAGCTTGTGACCTAGGAGTTAAACGCTTGGTGATCAAAGGTGATTCAAAATTGATGGTTAACCAAGTAATAGAGGTTTACACTTGTAAAGCTAAACATTTATAACCTTACTATGACCTAGGAAAGAAACTATTACAACAATTTGTAGACATTGATATCCAACATGTATCCTGAAATGAGAACACTATATCCCATGTAATTGCAATGCTAGCCCTTAGTGTGACACCAAATGTATTTAGAAAATTGCCCACCTTGATTGTGAATTGTGCCATTCCCATCACTTAGAGTGCTAGGGATAACTTTGTGGTTGTAGTTCATACTGCTCCTCCAAGAAAGTGGTATGACGATATCAAGTTTTACCTTATGCATGGTGAACCTTCATAAGGCCTAACCACTACTCAAAAAGAAACTTTACGTAAACAATCAAAATAGTATGTCATATTATGCAATAACACATTATGTTGATGGTCCTATGATGGCATATTTTTGGTATTCTTGGGTAAAACCAAAGCCTGCATAGTCCTCGAGTAGGTTCACAAGGGTGTATGTGGGGAACATATAGGACCTAGAGCTATGGCTGCTAAGATTATATGGTTAGGCTATTGATGAGTCATGCTTGAAATATTCTAATATCGAAGACATGTTATTAGGTATATGATATTAGGTCATAACCTTTGATGTTGGGAATCCAATATCACCTCATTCATGCTAGCCTATAAATACAACACTTGGATGCATAGTTTAGATATAGATTTTAGACATAGCGAAGGGAATAGATAGGTGTTAGTTTGTTTGCAATGCATGCTTTCAGTGTGATGTTAAGTGATTATATGACATCCTTATTCGAATGTGATGTACTTAGACACGTTACATGTTTGGCAATAAGGATTGAGATTACTTCCATCATTGCAGCATTCACTTAGCTTTATTATTGTTAATTACTTAAATGCTTAATGTTTTTCTTAGTTAATGTTTATCATTTATTACTCTTTAATATTCCTATCATTTAGTAGAATGAGTATGACTAATTGCAAGCACTTAAGTGTAATTACTTGGTAACCCAATAGTGTTATCGTTTGGTATGCCTAGTAATGGTACACTTGTTAATCCCAGCAGTAGTTGCACAAAGTCCAAGGCATGTACAGAAGGTTAGGAATAGATACTCATCTTACATAAGCTAGTTTAGACTTTACTTTCTATTCTTAATTATATTAAATAATTAATTTCTCTATTATTGTTAGGAGTAGCATAAGGCCACAATAACATCAATTATCATATGCCTCACCTTGGACTAAACAATATGTAACAAAGCTACCACTAGTCCAAGTTGGATGACAACAAACTATCATCAAGACATAATAGTCTAAATGCCACAACTAGTTCCATCCACAGAATTTGACTGCATCATGCATGAATGCTTGTGATTTGTATGGTTGACTATAGGGGGTATTCACTTCTCATTATCTATTATTAGCCCTATATGAAAAGTGACTGCTTGTAGAAGGTTAAGACTTGTGACATGTTCCAATGACATAGTAGCCTTATACACATACCACCAACTAAGTTACACACTACTGAGATGACTTAGCCATTTCAACAATCGGGCTTGGATATCATTGGACCTGTAATGCCTAAGTCTTTTGAAAGGCATAACTTTATCATCACTGCAACCAAATACTTTACCAAGTGGGTTGAATCTATTCCCCTAAGAGGAACAACATCTAAACAAGTCTAGGTCTAGGTCCATGGTACACATCTTCAGAATAAGGAGCTATTTACCATGGACCTATACTTGGTGGAGGAGCAACGAGTGTAGATGCTTGCTCACATTGAACAATACTAGGAGAAACAAAAACAACACCACCACCATAACTTGACCAAGTGTAAGATTAAGGAAGGTGACTTGATCCTTAAGGTTGTTCACAAGCATGTAGGCAAATTCTCAACCAACTGGGAAGGATCTTTTTTAGTCACCAAAGCCTACAACAATAGAGCATTCAAGATAGTCAACTTGGATGGAAATCAATTGGTCAATTTGATCAATCATTCCTATTTGAAGCCCTATCACATGTAGCTTGCAACAATTGACAACAAGCAAGCCTGCATGACCATCTTTTGCACAATAGAAAAACTATTAAAATTTTGTAACATGGTGACCTATGGTAGCCTGGTTTTATCATTTTCTAGCCTTATGTATTATGTTGTAACAACATGTTTTTTTTCCTTGGTTTTCTTCTCCTCTGAAAGTTATGCTTGCAAGATGAATCTTGGAAATCATCATGAAGGTACAACTCATCATGACAACAAGTCATCACGTGGCCTTAATGTGCAATATTTGGTGAGTTTATTTTGTTGTGTTAAGAGTTCTTGTATCACATCATTCCCCATGACCATCTCCTTGAACCCAAACCCATAGCCTCATTATAGCCTTTTTTGCCCTAAGTAATAATATTGACTAATGTCTGACACTCATGCATTGTGGCCATGTGACATCCCTTTGTCACGCTCCACCTATAAGTCCATTGGATGTAACACATCTCATTCAATGGAAAAACCATTAAGTTCATTCAGCATAACACATTTGAATTTATGGGAAACCTATTAAGTCTACTAGATGTAACACACCTCATTCACTAGAAAACATATGTCAAAATAGGCCTTGGCAAAGAAACTCAACGAATGCTTCATTCCACAAATAAAAAAAATGGGGAAGTAGATTGTCAAGAAGTTAGAATGGCTTATCAAGATCAAAGGTCAAATCAATGACTCCAAACATGCAAAGGGAGAAGCCTAGTAGCTGAAGAAACATTGGAGCAAGATGATGGTTCCCCAAACACATTTGTTGAGTGAACCACACTTCAAAATGTGCAGTGTCAAAACCATTGATTAACAAACATATCAGTGTCATAGCCATAATGTCAACACTTGGAATGGATTGTTAACCTTTGTAACCATTTTCCTATGACCTCATTACCATTTCCTCATAGCATTCTCCCATCATCACAAGCATCCTTTGGCATGATTCAACACGACTGAATCAAGCGCAGAGAGGAAACATTGATGATGGACTTGCAATAGTGTTTTTTATTCTTTGTTGATTTCTCTTAGGTTGATCCTCCAGACACTAACAAACATAGGCTAATGAAACACCACCAAAAATTCATGTTGTAACCTTTGTAGCCCTCATCCCATGAAACCTAGGGCTAAAATTCATTATAAATGTGAAGATTACAATCCAAGAGATCCAATTTCACATACTTTATACTTTTGGGCCTAAGAAATGCCTCATAAGTGGTCAAAGCCTCATCCCCTAAGTGAAAAAAGCTATATCATGCCTATATTTAGGCTTGAGGGGATTAAAAATGTCTTTTGTCTTACTAGAATTGGCATTTTGATGGGTTTTGTGGAGGGTACAAAATTTTCCACGTTGGAGATACCTATTGGTGGAAGTAATCGACCTACACCCCACATTAGGAGGTGTAGCATAATCCAAGCCCAACATGGAAGGGGTGGGGGTGGGGGGTGGGGGGTGTGGGACTGTTACCCCCCAACATTGCCATTGCATTCCCCTAGCATTTCTCTAGCATGGCCCAAAATTCCAACACTACACCCACTCCAACATTGATCTTGCACTTCAACATTGCTATTGGAAGGCCTAGTGTGGGTGAAAAAAGCCAGTGTGGATGAAATTTACATTTACTATTTTTAGTAAACAGAATGATTTTGATGCCATGAAGATTTCAAAACTTACCATAGATAGTAACCTATCAGGAATTGAACACCCACCACACTTGCACATAGCCAAAATTATGTTAGCAACCAAGCAAAATTTGTAGCCAAATTTATGGCCCAAAATCTATGAAAGTCAAGCTCCAACACCATGTAAAGGTTTCACACTTTTGCATTTTTAGGCATATTTTACATTCAAGAGCTCTTGAAATCTTGCATACATGCAGCTTCTTGAATCTCTCAGCATGGAACCTATATAGCCTTTATAACCTCTATCATCCCTCTCCTTGAGATTTACAAGATTTTGGTATCAACGCTAAGCACCTAGGCACTAAGACTCCCAACATTGTTCACTTTCATAATCCAAATCCCCTACACCTTTCATTCCCCCACATAGCTAGCATTGCAGATCTAGTGCAAGAGTAGCCAAGGTTTGAAAGCATCAAGAGTCCTAGAGCCTCCAGACCATGAAGTTGATTGTAGTAGTTTCAATAGATTCTGAGCCCCTACCTAGGTGAACCCCTTGTTCTCCTCTCAAGCATAACTTTGTACTCATTTTTAGACTTTGCCTTTATTTTCTAATAAAGTTTACAGTTCCATTTATGTATAATTAAAATTTATTTTCTTTATTATTAGTGCATTTATTATCACATCTGCATTTTATATTTTCATTTTTGTTACCTTGTTTTGTCCTCCTTTAAGTCCCTGGGTGATATCCCAAACCATCCAAGGTACCTCAAATATTGTTTTTCACAAAGACCCTTGGGATTCAAGGTTAAAAGGTGTTCCACTAGAATTTCTTCGATTTTCCCTAACTAATATTTTCAATCACAACAAAGATTTCATGCTCTTCATGACTATATTCAGGCCTTAAACCTATTTCTGCTTGAATAAAGGTCCTTAACATACTTTTCCACAAACCCTTGGGAAATGATGCTATCTTTATTATGGTGGATAGATTCTTTAAGATGGCACAATTCATTCCATGCAAAAATATGAATGATGCATCTCATGTTGCAAATTTATTTTTCAAGCATGTTATGAAGTTGCATGAAATTCCTTTGAATATTATTAGTAATAAAACCACTAAGTATACTAGTCATTTTTAAAGGTTCATTTGAAAACTTTTAGAAAAAAAGTTAAATTTTTCTAGTACATATAATTCATAATCTAATGGCCAATCTAGTACATATAATGCATAATATAATGACCAAAATAAAGTGGTTAATAAATCTTTGTTGAATATTTTGAGATGTTTGTATGAAGAATAGTCTAATAGGTGGAAAACTTTGGTATGTCATGTTGCATTTTTCTACAATAAAGCTTTTCATGTTACTAGGGAAATAGACCATTTGAGGTTCATTATGGTTTGTTTCCAAAGATGGTGAATAATGTAAAGAGCTTTAATGAAGAAGCTCAATTGAGTGTTGATTTTGTGCAAGACATGAAAGATCTTCATGCTCAAGTGAAGGTAAATCTTGAGAAGAAGATTGAAGAAAGAGTCCTTAAGAGAAATGAAAACAAGAGAAACCCCAAATTTGATGTTGGTGATCTTGTTTGGGAGCACTTAAAGAAGAAGATGTTGAGAGGTATCAACTTCTCAAAGTTGAAAGCTAAGAAGATGGATCCTTTTAGGATAATGGCCAAAATCAATGATAATGTTTTTGAAACTGGCTTACCAAATGATGTGGGTATGTCTTTTGTTTTTAATGTTGTAGATCTAATGTATTATAATGGATCAATAGATGCTGAGATCTATAGGATAGCATCGATGATTTCAAGGGGACTATTAGCAAGTCCAATTCTTCACATGTGAGGAAGAAAATGGTACTCAAGAAGAGAGAAGCTTCTAGCACTTGTGGAGTAAAGAAGCATGAGTACTTGATCTATCGGTAGGATCAAACTATTGATGATACTATATGAGTACATGAGACCAAATTTGTTGAGTGGGGAATCACTTCTACCCCTACTTCCTTATTCAGATAAGTTTACTTTTTGAAAGATGGAAGAGCTGGTATAGGGACACTTCTTTTGAACCCCTTTCATCCCTATAAGTGATTGATTGAAGACTTCAGAAAGCTGGAAACTCATCTTGATGATCTAAGAGATGTCTAGACCAAGAGTTGGGATATGATAGAAGATGTTCCAAGTGACTGGAAGATGTCTTGTTAGGGGAGGACATTTTTTCTGGCCAAAGATATCTTTGGAAAGATTTCTATCCTAGGAAATAGACATTTCTAGAAAGATGTCTTACCACAGGTAGAGACATCTTATGCTAATAGGAAATGTTTTATCCAAATCTAGGGCTTGACAGAAGATGTCTTATCTATAGCTTGTAAATATCTTGTATGGCCATGAAAGTTCTAAGTTGGTAGTTCCAAGTTGGGAAATAGCTGCAAAAGATGAGGAGAAGAATAGAAATAGCTAAAAATCTATAAGTTGATCATAAGGAAGGTTTCCCTAGGATTATTTTCATGTATTTGATAAATAGTTTTTTGTATTTTCATGTTATGAGAGGCTCACAAGAAGAGCTTTGATGAGTACTTTCATAAGAAGGCAGAATTTTTACTTTCCTTCTAGAAAAGTTGATTGAGTCAAGGTAGTAATATGTTGTATATGAGAAGAAGTTTATGCTATTCTTCAAGCAGTCAAGCATTGAAGGCATTACTTGTTATCCAAGGAGTTCACATTGATAACTAACCATAACTCACTTCAGTTTCTCAATTCACAAGAGAACATGAGTGATAAAAACATTAAGTGGATCGTACAATTGTAGGATTTCAATTTGGTGCTCAAGCAAAAAAGTAGGAAAGCTAACATGATAATTGATGCATTGTCTAGGATGCATGTGGTTAATTTTAGCATGCCTCATGTGGAAGGTATGAATGATTTTATTGATTTATATCAACATGATTTAGATTTTGAACAAGTTTGGAGAAGCCTTAAGGAATCACTATTAAATAAGATAAACTAAGAATCCAATCCTAGAGCAAGGTCACTCTATTTTACTTTAACTTTTTAATGATACACTAAATCCAGAATGTATGAAGACAATTCAATTACTAGAAAAAAAGAAAACTAACTATCTTTGATTAATTCAAAATAATTTATAATTACAATGGAACCATATTCCCACAAATATCACTTACATACTCAAAGATATTATAGAGCATAAGGCTCTACAATCACACACACAATTAACCTCAATGTAAGGCATAATTCAATTAGATCTCTCCTACACATAGGATTGAGATCCAAATACATAAAGAGCTAGAATGGCCAAACACTTACAATTGGCCATAGAGATGCACATAACTATCATGCAATCTGTCTCCCAACTTTCTCATGCATTCACATGGATTCTTCCATGCACATATCCTCTTCTCACAACATGAAAACATAAAACCATATTTATTAATTATAAGATAAGAACCCTAGGGAATCCTTTCCCATGACCAACTTGAAGATTCTTAGCTATTTCTAATTTTGTTCTCATATTTTCTAGCTAGTTCCTAACTTAGAACTATCAACTCAGAACTTTCCATGACTATATGGGATGTCTACAGGCTAGACAAGATATGTTCTATCAAACCTTGGACTTAGCTAGATGTCTCTTATCAACATAAGACATCTCTTGTTGATATAAAAAATCTCCTCCTATTGTAATACATCTTTCCAAATATGTCTCTAGCTAGAACAAGATGTCTTCCCTCCTTACAAGATGTGTTCCAATCAACTAGGATGTCTCCTATCACATCCCAACTCTTGATCTAGACATCTCCCATATCACCAAGATGCCTTTTAAACTTCTTGAACCTACGATTAACCACCTATAGGGATGAACATATGGTTTGGAAAATGTGTCCCTACACCAATGCTAGCCTCAAATTTGATCTTGTAACACTCTAAACAACACATACAAGGCATCTTTTAGCATCATAGATATCAAATTTTGGCATTTTGACAATCTAACCTTGGGACCAGAAATTTTCTAAGTGTTGGTTGACATTGATGCTAATGTCAATTTCAACACTACAATCATAACTTCTAGCACTCCATAACACATCTCACTTATATTTCAACTTGAATCTTAACTTCTTAAGTTCTCTAGCAACTAATTGACATTAGTTTTGGCACTCTAGACAATAGTTTTGGCAAGTTTAAGGATAGTCTTGATAGTTAGGACTAGGAAATTTTCTAACTTATGCAGGTGACACTGATGCTAACACTAATGATGGGACGTGATATCACATAGGCTACGATATCGCGTATGCTATATCGTGTCATTCCCTATGATATCGCGTACGTGATATCACAGCCCGTCGCCAGCTCTATAAATAAGAGGTGGCTCTCCCTTGTTTCATCATCTAGATCTAGACCTTAGCCAAACTATTTCCATTTTACCATTCCAGAGTTAGAATAATTTCCATGTGCCCGTAGTAGGAGTCCCAAAGTGAATAGATCTTTATTCAAGCAATTCTATACCTGAGCACATAATTGTGTACAGCAATAAAGACGAAATTCTGGATAAACCTTGCAGCATATGGACTAAGCTAAATAGGACTTTAATTATTGTTAATTGTTTAAATGCTTTCTTAAGGACTTAATCTCTCTCAACCCTCAACTCTCATAGTTAAGTGCATTCAGTACAACTTCTTTGAGCACATGTGTTACGCTTGGTAATCCTAGTAACAAATAGCATTTGGTAATCCTAGTAGCGTTGCATTGGTTCAGGGTGTGAATGGAAAGTGGGAATGGATACTGATGCTAGGATGATTAAAGCTTAGTTAGGTAACGTTAGTTACTTAGTCTCTTCACCCTTTCCTCTCTTAGCATAGGCTATAAAAACATAAAAGATATAAAAATCATGTACCTCAAGTTCACTTAACCATACAACCGTGATAAGTACAAGTGAGCTTGGGAAGACAGTGACTGATTAACCTTAAGTGTTCCATAAGGTGCGTAAGCACTTAGTCCTTGAAGTTTAACTAGATCACACATGAAAATGCTCGTATTCGTATGTTTGACTGTAGGGGTACCTCGCCACTCATCATTGGCACCATTGCTGAGGGACTTAGTTTTTTGTGCGCTAAGTAGAACATAGGAAATCATCCACATCACCGAGAGCTTAAACGAACCCTTAGGTTTAATCAGAGAAAAATTAAAAAATGGTCAATAGCACACTGAATAAGATAAAAATGTCTTCTTCTCCACACAAAAGCACTTCACCGCCTAGGACCAACGCTAGAGACAGTCGGCAGCACCACGCACATAACCAAAATCTGTCAGTTCCTCAACAATTCAGTGTGGTATATGTTCATCATGATGAATATATATCCAATTTTACCTTTGTCTTCCATTAAGATGAACAACTGTGTTGGAGAGACTTGGAGGGCGACATAGTGTTGCCTCCAGACAAAGCTACCCCCAACATGCTCCTTCGTGTCCTTGCACAAATTGACATGTCACAATTATACGCTAAGTACATTGCATGTAATTATACTACAAGAGACTACCATCCCATAGAAGTGCAACATCAATAGGACTCGCGGCAGGAGAGTTATCACACATCGTTGAAGGGCAAAGAACCCCATAATGCTTCACCCGTGATAAGAGAAATTAAGGGTGGTGAACCTATCTCAATAGGTTCTCCACAAAATGATGTTCCTCCTCATAATGATAGTGAGGAGGTGGTGTATAAAAACCTTCGCTCCATGATACACAACCCTAGTTCCAATTCCCATGAACACTAAGTGTTCAATGAGGAAACACAAACACAAGATAAAAGAAAGCATTCTAATTGTCATCACGATTGGGATCGAGATCACCGAAGAGAAGGTAGAAAACATCATCATGGTGATGGTTCTCCTTCCTCTTCCCCTTCATCACAACATTCACCCTCTCCTTCAACGTCTAGATGCAGTCATAAGGAAGCTCACCGTGAGGACAAGGGTAAGCAAGATAAGAACCCTTGACGAGAGAGTCGAGAGTGAGGATGAGGGCATTCGAGAGAATCAAGGCATGGAAGAATGGAAAGTAGGGAACGACGTAGGCATCATAGACACCATGAGAGAAATGACAACGAACAACCCCTACTAGCAACCTAGAGTATGTTAGACATTATGGAGGCTGTGAGAATACCTACAAGGCACCAGAAAGATAGCCGAATCAAGAGACTAGACATGAATAATATCCCATGGTTTGAGGAGGGATACAACGCTAATCTGCAGAACAATCTATAGGCATTCCATGATGTCTGTGACTTACAAAATATTGAAAACAAGTGGCAGAAGTTAAAGCTGTTCCCTAGGACACTCATAAAAGAAGAAGAAAGTTGGTACCATTCCTTAGAACTGGAATCCATTAGATGGTGGAGTACAATGCTAGAACTTTTTAATGATAAATATCAAATGTACTCCCAAGTTTCCAACTTGAAGAAACAGATCCAAGGATGGAAGCAAGGTAATCATGAACCCTTGGATGCTGCCATGGGCCAATATTATGCATTGCTACATCGTTTCCTAGGCCATGGTTACGTACAACAGGATCAACTTTTCCACCTCGTAGATGGGCTAAGACATGAAACCAGGAGAACCCTTGGGACATATGCCCAAGGGAGATTATCTAAACTTAGGTCCCATGAGGTTCATAGATTGTTGAATTAGCTAAGGAAGAAGGAGAGCTACGTAAGAGAGAAAAGTGCAGAAGAGTATAACCATGATCCTTCCTTCCAGAAAAGGGGAGTAAGATTTTGTGAGGAGGAGGATGAGTCACCACTCAAAGAGCTAGTGAATAGAAAAACCTTGCCACTTCAAAAGTTGACAACCGAAGTGTTGGCTAAGGTAGATCAAATGTGGGACTCCTTAGATAGTAGATTTGAAATCGTTCTCAAAATTGTAGAGGATTCTAAGGAGTGAAGTAGTGACTATGATAAGAAAAAGAGGAGAGATTCAAACCATGCACATAACAAGGGTAAGGGAAAAATGACTATCATCGATGAGGTTGTGGATTCCAATACGGATGATGACGATGGATGAGAGATCTACCAATATGACCATCCTAAGGGATGTTTCCCAGTAATCTCACATCTGCAAGAGTCTTGGGTGTATGCACTCAACCCAAGACTTAACAAATTGCAAGCACCCCGAAGGTTACCTTATCCCCAAGGTAACCCAAGGTAGTTCCACCAACCCTTAATGTATTATCCAAGTGGAACTCCACCACAACCTATCGAGCAACATTAGTAGTGGCAATACCCACAGTCATGGGGGATGCCACTGCCAAGGCAACAATACCCTTACCAACAACCAGATCCATATGGCTATTACATGCAGCAGCCAATTTCTCCAAGTGACTTTGTTAGTCACATGACCTCACAATGTCACTACCAAGCTTAGGAGTTTTATATGACTCCTTCTCCTAGGGGATATACACCACATGCATACCATCCTTCGAACCCATCCACAACTCTTATACCAATGGCTCCACTACCAACCGCCCCAACAACGCAAGGGGTATTTCCCACTCAACCACAACAATCCAATGTCATGAGGGCTTCAAATCCTCAATTTGTAGTTGGTTCTAACAATCTTATGCCGAAAATACCCTTCTTCAGAATCAACAATCCAACTAAGCCCTCACCATCACAAGCGGTTGAACATCTAAACACCTTCGTACAAAATAAAGTTTTGGGACCTCCTTTGACCCAAAAATCAAGCTTAACACACATGATTATGTTAACACATGTCATTATTGACTAGATTAAGGTGGGACACCTTCCCAAGAATTTCTCTAACCTTGGAAGTCCCCTCATCTATCTCCAAGTTGCTAGGAATGAACCCTGTAAAGCTCTTCTAGACTTAGGTTCCAGAGTCAACCTAATATCGTAGGAGATGTACAAAGCCTGGAACCTACCTCCATTAAGGAAGAGTAACATTCAACTAGAGCTGGCCAACCAATCCATCACTGTCCCCTTGGGATTGGAGGAGGACATCATTACCACTGTTTGTGGGTGGTCGTATCTAGCATATTTCCTAGTGATACAAGTAACTAACAGTAAGGGGGACTTTCCAATAATAATGGGAAGAGCGTGGCTAAGTATGATAGATTCACACCTAGGAATATGTGATCTTTCCCTTGAAATATCCAAGAAAAATGCTTTCATAAAGATTGAGAAGAAGAAAGTTCCATGCATCACATACAGTGACACAGGGTGCCATTGCATGCAGAAATCATGGGTTATGCAAAGTTTAGCATTACCTGCATGCAATCAATGTGCACAAGAAATTAATATACAAAAGTGCATGTATGCAATAGCCACATGATAGGAAGACACACAGTGGCTGATGGCTGATTAAGAGAGCAACTCGATAACATGCATGGAACTAACTGAGGGAATAACTAGTGCTTACATTAGAAGCATAGACACACTTGAGCAAGTTCATTGCCAACTTCCAGCCCTTAACTTTGAAAACATTAATTGGGGGAAGTTGGAAATTCCTGAGAGATTTAGACAAGAGCCCCTAAATTTAAAACCATTGCCCACTAGTTTGGAATACATGACCCTTGAAAACGGAAAACCGGTAATCATCAATGCAAAGCTTGTTCCCAAGAAAAAAGAGAGACTGCTGAAGGTGATAAATAAGTGTTCAATAGCCTTTACCTAGTTATACCCTAAATTAACCGAAATAGATCCTAGGATATGCCAGCATAGGATTTACACAGACCCCTCCATGAAACCTCAAAAACAACTACAGAGGTAATTGAACTCAAAGTTGAAACAAATAGAAAAAGAAGAGATAGAACAACTTCTTAAGGCTAGGTTCATATATCCCATTGCTGATAGCGAATGGGTTATTCCTCTAGTTATCATGCCTAAAAAGGGAGGAAAATGGAGGGTGTGTATAGATTTTAGGCTATTAAACATGGCAACATTCAAGGATCACTTTCCATTGCCATTTGTTGACCAAGTCTTAGAAACCATAGCAGGGCATCGCTACTATAGTTTTCTGGATGGTTATAGTGGGTACAACCAAATACGAATAACACCAGAAGATCAAGCCAAAACAACATTCACCAGTCCTTGGGGAATGTTTGTATATAAAAAAATTCCATTTGGCTTGTGCAATGCCCCTGCCACGTTTCAACATTTAATTCCAAGCATATTCCAATAGCAGATAAGTAATGGAGTGGAAGTCTTTATGAACAACTTCTCCACTTATGGGACAAGCTTTGATTAAGCCCTAAACTGATTAGAGAAAGTGCTAAAATGATGTGTAGAAACCAAATTGAGGCTCAATTGGTAGAAAAGCCATTTGATGGTTCAAGAGGGTGTAGTACTGGGGCATAAGATTCCATAGTCAAGAATAGAGGTAGACTAGGAAAAGGTTAGGATCATCCAAGGAATCACCCGACAATCGGAAACTTTCAAAGACATTCAGTCATTCCTTGGAAAAACTAGCTATTATAGGAGATTCATTAAGAACTTCTCTAAGATTGTCAAACTATTGGTAGAACTAACGAAGAAGGATGCACCATTCGAATGGACCAGGGAATGTGAACGAGCATTCCAAACTTTGAAACAAAGGCTTGTGGAAACCCCCATTCTACAAGCCCCTGACTAGTCTAGATCATTCCATATAATGACTGACGCATCCAACTATGCCTTAGGAGCTGTACTTACACAGTTGGATGACCAAAATTGTCCTTATTACATCCACTGTGCAAGTAAGAGTATCCCCAATGCACAACTCAACTACACAACTACAGAAAAGGAATTAATGGCTGTAGTGTTTACATTGGACAAGTTTAGGCACTATGTATTAGGCTACAAAGTGTACATCCATACAGATCATAGTGAAATGAGGTTCCTCATGAACAAACCAATGGTTAGCCCTCGTATTATACAATGGCTGGTAATCCTACAGGAGTTCAATCTAATAATGATTGATCGAAAGGGCACCAAGAACATAGTTGTAGAAGATCATTTATCTTGGTTGCGTAGGAACAGCAAGGAGGATGAATATGCCATATCCGATCACTTTCCTAATGAAGCCCTCTTTTCCAATGTAGTGAATAATCAACCCCTGGGAACGAATTGTTATAGTAGCATTCTCACCTATCTCCTTTCCCAAAAAACACCACAGGAGCTGGACTTTAGGAAGAAACAATAGTTGCTTCACAGAGCCAAGTACTTCATGGAAATCAACAAACAAATCTATAAATTCTGTCCTAATGGCTTGGTCCGATGGTGTGTTCATGATGAAGACCAACTAAGAGTTCTCCAAGACACTCATGAGGGCCCTTGTGGGGGTCACTATGCAGGGAGATGAATGGCTATTAAGATCCTTCTTGCAAGATATTATTGGCCAACACTATTTGGAGATGCCCATCAATTTTTCCAATCCTGTGAACGTTGTCAACATGATGGTGGAATGACTACTAGGATGGAGGATCTACAACAATGGATTCAACCTTTGGAACCCTTCGACATTTGGGGAATAGATTTTCTAGGGCCCATTACACCAATGTCCAATGGAAAAGCTTATATCATTGTTGTTGTTGACTATTGAACGAAATGGGCTGAAGTAGCTACTATAACAAATTGCACATAGTCTATAGTTGCACAATTTGTACAACAACAAGTCATATATGGGTTTGGTGTGCTACGTGCACTTATCTCGGATAATGGGACACACTTCATAGGTGCAACCTTTCGAAAGTTGATGCAATGCTTAAAGGTTGAACATAAATTGACTACACCTCATCACCCTCAAGCTAATGGCCAAGATGAGGTCACTAATCAGGAGATTACTAGAATATTAACAAGGAAAATTAGCAAATTTAGGCGACATTGGAGCACTAAACTGAATGATGCTCTCTGGGCATACCGCTCCACTTGGAAACTCCCTATAGGCTACTCTCCCTATGAGTTAGTATACGGAAAACTTCCAAAGCTTCCAATACAAACCGAGCTTTGTACACTATCCATGGCATGTGACCTCCACCTTGACCTTGATCTAGGACAAAAACAAAGATTGGCAACTATAAACATGCTAGACGAGAATCGATTGGTTGCCCTATCATCAAACGAGTTGCACAAGGCACATAACAAGCAATGTCATGACTTAAAAATTCAAAAGGTTAAGTACCAACCAGGAGATAAGGTCATCTATTGGAACCCCACAAATGTACCACAATGCATGAAATTTCAAACATTGTGGAAAGGACCATAAATTATTCATACAACCTTTCC
>MNCI01031439.1:41046-70528 GCA_015680685.1 Gnetum montanum
AGTGCTCCCGATGATGGTATGAACTATATTCTTTTGATTGTTAATGTTTGGTTTTTACCTTTAAGTTACAATGTTGATACTAAGGTATGGTTCTTTTGATATAATAGGAAATGAGTCCACATCATTCATGCATCCATAAATTTCTATGGTCTCTCTTAGCTTGGAACTATACAGTCCCTTTCTTCAAAATAATAAGAACTATAAATGAATCGGTGACCGGGCATTTCTCAAACTAAGGAAGGACTCAAGGATTGAAAAGGATGTGACTTCAAGGGGATTTGATGCATTTGTGTTGGCCATTCTCTTGGGTGCTTGGATGTTTTCCTCTTGAGTTTTCTTACCATTCTGACATTGCCACATTATTGGAAAGTTGAGCAAATAAAAATAATAAGTCTTTGCATGGTGTGGTTCTCATGTAAAAAAAAATAGAAAATAGTGAGAATTCAAAGCACACCCCTTAGAAGAAATAATCATCTGGGCTACAAGCATTATTTATGGAACTAAAATAAACATGTTCCCTCTAATTAAGGCCCTTCTCACTTCCTACTTTCTCCTCTTTCATTTCATCAGAATGGTAGTGGCTCTTGGTGAAGGCATTCTTGTTACTTCAAGTGGATGGATGGGCTAAATGTATTAATGCAAAGTCATTGAATGTGGTTTGTTTGAGGCTGCATTTGGAATGGGATCTACTCGGTCTCATTAACCATTAATACATAAGGGGCTGTACACCACCTTGTTCTTAAGACTCCATTCCATTCTCTTCTTTCCATTGTTAGTCCTCCATTATTCACCTCATTGCTAGTTGTATCAGTAGTCTATATTTTGGTTGATTCATTATTTTCTTTTTGGTAAAATCTTGTGGTTAAGACTTTACCTCTTGCTTCCAAATGACATTTTCAGAGCCCATGGACTCTTTGAATTTGGGATTGTCAGGGCATTAAGGGCATGAGCCTGCTTTGGGGAGGACCCACTGGCATTCCTATTTGGTACATCCATTAATTTCTTTCCCTTAAATAGTTTCACAATCAATTCCTATTTTGTTCATTTCCATCCCTGACATCCATTTCATCGGTGTTATAGTTATATCTTTTTCTCCATCTTTCTTATTCCTGATCTTTTTCCATTCTCTTGCTACCAGAGGTTCGCGATTAGTCATGGGGGTCCTAGTCCAATTTTTTCAATTTTCTCCTAACCCCTACACCTTGGGTAGTCACCAGTTTTACATCTCTAGAATCCCCAATTAGCCATATCACAACTCAGCCAATGGACCTTACACCGAAGCAAGGTATCAATTGCATTATGATTCATTTACCCTTGCTAATATAAGACTCTGTTGTGTGTGCAGATGGTAATCATACAACATTGGATTGGATCTAGAGGAAACACTTGGAATGGATCGGTGCTAAAGCAGTTATGCAAGGAACAGGATTGATGGCACGCTTATGGATGAACAACTAAAGGTGCAATCTTGGCATTGGCAGCAACAAACATCTTCTCTTTCTCTTTCTCTCAACTGCCAAATAAAGCCTGATGTCAAATGTATAAAGTGTTCACTCTTGTTATCACGAACACTAGTTTTGTCATGTATTGTAATGATGATCTGTTCACATGTCATCCCATTCACCATTAGTTTCATTCAAGTCAATAATCCCAAACCTTCCCAATATTTTTTAAGGAACTCGAGGACAAGTTTTTATTTAGTTATGGGGGTATGATGGGATGCGATATCACATACTTGATATCACATACGCGATATCGCAGCCTATTTTCAGTTCTATAAATAAGAGGCAGCTCTCCCTTGTTTCATCATCTAGATCTAGACCTTAGCCAAACTCTTACCATTTTACCATTCCAGAGTTAGAATAATTTCCATGTGCCTACAGTAGGAGTCCCAAAGTGAACGGATCTTTATTCGAGCAATTATGTACCTGAGCACATAATTGTGTATAGTAATAAAGATGAACTTTTGGATAAACCTTGCAGCATATGGACTAAGCTAAATAGGACTCTAATTATTGTTAAATGTTTAAATGCTTTCTTATGGACTTAATCTCTCTCAACCCTTAACTCTCATAGTTAATTGCATTCACTACGACTGCTTCGAGCACGTGCGTTACGCTTGGTAATCCCAGTAACGAATAGCGTTTGGTAATCCCAGTAGCATTGCATTGGTTCAGGGTGTGAATGGCAAGTGGGAATGGATACTGATGCTAGGATGATTAAAACTTAGTTAGTTAAAGTTAGTTACTTAGTCTCTTCACCCTTTCCTCTCTTAGCATAGGCAATAAAAACATAAAAGACATAAAAATCATGTACCTCAAGTTCACTTAGCCATACAACCATGAAAAATACAAGTGAGCTTGGGAAGACAACGACTGATTAACCTTAAGTGTTCCATAAGGCGCATAAGCACTTAGTCCTTGGATTTCGACTAGACTGCGTGTGAAAATGCTCGTATTCATATGGTTGAGTGTAGGGGTACCTCACCACTCATCAACTAATATTAGTTTTAGTGTCATCCTACCTTTGTCAACATCATTCCAAGATCATAAAGTTAAACATTTGATAACATTTCCCAAGTCCATGAGCTCCTTAACATCCTACAAGCATCATTACAACACATTTCTTTATCAATTTGGGCGTCCTGGAGGCTTAAAATTATAGTTTGAAATAATGTTGAAATTTTTTCAATCTGCTAGCTAACACTAATGCTAACACCAATGTTACTTGGTGACACTAGTATTAGCATCACCACTAGAGTCAAAATGTTTCACCTTAGTGTTAGTACTAGAGTTAGAACTTTTTAGCTTAGCATCAACACCAAAGTTAGAATTATTTTTCAACATTAGTGCTAACACATATGGGACACACATATTACATTCTTAGCATCCAAACTCTATAGTTGACATCATCTCTTAGGTTCTTGGGATCCTAGGCATCATCATAACATGATTCAACATTAATTTAAATGTTAAATGAAGTTATAGAGGCTTGGAATTTCCAACTAGATAAAATTGGAAAAGAATTTCTAACTCCCAAGGACACTAACATTGAGCCTAGCATCAACATCAATATCACTTGATGACACTAGCATTCCTTGATGACATTGACATCTACATTAAGATCACTTAGCTACATAAGTTACACGTTAGCATCACTTGTCTCATACTACATGTTCTACAAGAATAAACTTACCAAAAATAAACTTTAGATGAACTCTAAGTGAACATAACTTAACTCTGGGTTAGAATTTAACAACCCAAAACCCATAAATATAGGATCAAAAATCATATTTCAAGGTTTATTTCTTGAGATCTAGAGCACTTGTTGAGATTTCAAGAGATCAAGAGCACATGTAACAAACCATCCAACATCTAATGTATGCTCCATAGCCACCATAGCTTATCTTGGATCTAGTATTGATGCTAACATAGTGCCAACATCATTCGAGCATCATTCACATTATAACTTCATACTTATAATTATTTAACATCAATTTTAGTCTCCAAAGTTTGAATTTTTTCAATTTCAAAATCAATGACAAGACCCTTAGCTAAAAAAACATCATTTTAACACCAAATTGCTCTTGGACAATGCTTATGACTTCTCCATCCATATCCTCATTCTTCAAAGGTTTAATTTGACTTTTTAAATCTATATTTTTCTTATACATTAGGTTCTTATTATCAATTTTATCTCACTTTTATTTTTTCTTTAACACTTGTAATTTAGCCCTCCTTAAGAGGTGAACACTTATTTTCTTAGCAAGAAAGCATTTTATTCTCTTAGAAGAAAATCTAACCCTTATTCCCATATCATAGCTCTCAAATTATAATATATTCTTCTATTTTATTCATGTTTCATACTTAGATTTTATTTTGTCTTTCATAGTCCATTTGATACTTTGTTTATTTTTCAACAAGGAATACTTAGCCAAATGTTAGTATTTAATCCCAACATTTTTATTATTTCCTTATCATTTTTGGTTTACACATTATAGGTTAAATCCACATTCAATTGGAGATTAATGTCCCATCATGTCATTATCATGGACTTAGTGAATATTATATCAAATTAAAGACTATTTATAGCCTTAGATTGAGTATTCTAATACTTAATTCATTGAGGTATTTCCTATAAGATGAAGAAAGAACAATTTTATAGGAACATTGGTAATCATAAATGCTAAGCTTATAAAGGAATAAAAATAAAAGATTTTAATGGTGGTGAAATAATGGCCAATAATATTTACTTGATCATGTGATGAAATTACAAGAATTGATCCACACATATGTCAACATCAAATCTACATGAATCCTACCCTTAAGCTAAAAAGATAACCATAGAGGAGATTGAATTCCACATTTAAGCAAGTGATCAAGAAGGAGATTGAAAAGCTCCTTAAGGTTGGAAATTAAGATGGTAAGCCCACTTTTCATCATAACTAATGGGCAACAAGTAGTCCTTACGCCCAACCATATGAATCAAAAGCATTGCACTAGAGATTTAATCAAATTCCATGGACTTAGCTCCTAAATGCATTGATGGACAAAGATAGTGGCTTAGAGATGCAATCATTGTCTTTTTGGCTTCACTTGTATGATTAAGTGTAAGGAAAGGCACATGATATTTATGTATATTTTATATTTTATTTTATTTAATCTAAGTGTAAAACAAAGGTAATTGATTGTAAATTAACTAATCAACTATATAATGGCTTAATCTAACTATGGGCCCATCTTCCATGGACATCCTAAACTCATTATGAATGCTACTGGGTTATCAAATGTCAGGCTACTAAATCGACCAAGAGATAATGCTACTGGGATAACCAAGTGTTAATGGTATGTTCAAGGAAATCGTACTTATGTATTATTATTATTAAATATATTCATTAACTAAGGACATGAATATAAAATACATAATCAACAAAGTGCATGAATGGAAATATTAAACTATTCTTAAGTTATGCAAGGAATTCCAAGAATCTCATATTTATTTCCAACCCATCAAAGTGTTCAAGTACATTGATGTTCAAATAAGGATGCATACAATCCTTGAATTACTACTACATGTACTCAAAAAATATTCTAACTATGACAAAAAGAAACCACAAGAGTTTGGCTACATTATCAACTTAATGTGCCATAAATGCAATGGATGCACACATATATATAGGCAAGACTAAACATTGTAGTGATGCATCTAACCATGCATCAATAGGGTTGCATTGATAGGGCTATGTCAATGCATGTCCATTGATGTAACCTATTAAATGATTCATCATACCTCCATGACTAAATAAAACTTGTCCTCGAGTGAACAAAAATAGGATTGAGCTTCCTACAAAATTGGAAGGTATGAAATTATTAACAGACAGACTCTAATTGACTAACCCTAAATGCTGAATTGTATAGAATTAAAAAAATGACAAAATGGGATATCCTAGATAACAAAATTGGACACCCTTTAAAAAAATGACCCATAGCAATCATATGATTGCTAAAGATAAAGAGAAGATCAAATAGTGCCAAGAGGTGGAGGTCCCTAGATGCTAAAGGACCTTCACCAAACTCTGACACTTATGGTGATGGTAGCTGAGTTTGAGGCTATGGTCATCCTACAAATCTATTTCTTTTAGTGGAAGAAGAAAAGCCTCTAGCAATGATTTCATCTTCTTCTGCTTCCTCCATTGATCATACATAGTCCATGTAGCTTCATCAATATGGGTTGGTACAGGGATGTCTCATGAACAAGGTATTATGAGAATAGCTCCTTCACCTTGAAAAACCATGATATGAATTATTTACATTCCATGTAGAATGTATTTAAAAGGTTCTAAATCTCATGGTATTCATTCATCTACTTGGCCAGGTTCTCAACAATCGATTGTTGGTCTGTGAATCGGCTCCTGAGAACTTCAAGCTTAGCATTAGCTATTTCTATCTTCTACTTGGTGTCCTTGTGGTGCTTAAACTTGGCTTCATAGAGGAGGTACAAGTTGGCCACCTACTTTTCTAACTCTGACCTTAGCCTACCCCCTATCAACATTGCTAAGTTTGTGTAGTGAAGGTTGGCAAGTTCCATGTACTCTCTCATTTTTTTGATCTACAACTCCTTCAAGAAAATCTCCACTTTATTGTAGGCATTTAGACCATTAAGATTGGTTTACATACATTACCTCTTTGCTAGAGTTACTAGAGGGTCTTATTTATTTTCTCCTTAGCCAATTGTATCTCCTTCTCATTTTCCTCCTTGAGGAGCCTATCTAGTCCCTGTAGTGATTTTTGACATGTTCAAACTTCAGGCTTATTTTTTCAAGTGCTTATCTTAATGGCCATTTTCTGGGGAAGTGGCTAGACTTCCTACATTGATAAATTTTTATTTTCCACTACCAACCTTCTCAAGTTCATGTTCAACTTGATGAGCTCCTTCTATTGTTGTCTCATAAATTTGACCATTTGGTCTTTTTGTTTCTTGACATTACATAGGTAATGAATGTCTTTGGTCAAGGCTAGGTTCTGCTTGTGAACTTATGCAAAGTCTTTGTCGATGTGGATGGCAAGAGCTTTTGATAAGGATGCATCAAAGACCATCATCTCTTTAACATTCTTAGCCTCTTTTAATTGGTTTTGATGCTTCAAGAAAGCTTCATCCCGTGTGATAGCTTGGCTAAGAATGGCAGTAAAGGTTAATTGAGCTCTCAGTTCTACAGCCTCAATAGCCAACCATCAATTTTTAGTAGTGGCTACCTTGAGTTGGGTGTTTGCTATGATGATCTTGTCCTTGGTTTCTAGAAGCTCTGACTCAGCTACAATGATTTCTACTAGGAGATCAAATATATCTATAAGTAGTTGCCTAATTCCCACTAGTTGATCCAACACTTCCTTGTGTTGGGCTACATTCAACCTTTCACTTATTGATCCTATGAAAGAATGCATATCTTTGAGTGTAGCAACATCTAACATGGCTACTGCAGAAGTGTTAAGTGCTTCAACCACTCTGTTGGCCACCACCTCTACTATTATTTCCTACCCATGGTGCTACATCACTAAGATGATAGCTTTCTCACCCTCCTCTGGGTACATTGAGAAGGTCGTAGTGTTTCTAGAAATTTCTGTGAATTATTGTTACAAAGGGATATACACCTTAACCTCTCAAGTACTTTGATTTGATCTCACAGGCCCATACATTCTTTGGATGAAAAAAAATGGGGTAGTCTCTTCTAGCCAACTTATTATTTTGGTAACTTTATTGAGATGACTCAACATTGGTTGCTAGACTGATGGTTCCCCACAACTTGTCTCACCTTGCTACTATTACATCAACTATTTGCATAGTTTCCTCATGCACTTAATAGTGGCATGAGCCTCTATTGTTATCTCTTTGGCAGGTAACGGTGGTGGTTGCTCCTCTTCAAGCAACTTAGTAGGTGCTTTGTCCTTCATCATCTCCTGCCAAGAGGCAGCAAGAACATGAAAGATGGTGTCATTAGCATAACAAGCTATGCCTCCTCATCTACAAAATTTTCTAATATAGCATGGAAAGAAAGGTATCTTTCTCCCTCAATCACTTTCTTTGAAATGCTTCTCAATCTCTAGGAAGATGAGCTAAGGAAGGTTGACTAGAAATTTATGACTTAGAGCAACACATGCATGGGTGAAGAAGGTAGTGATTTTGGTAGCCCTTACCATTGGATTTAGGTGGTAGGCTGTAATCTTAAAATAAACTCTCTTTGCCTTGGTGAGTGCACCATACTCCTTACAACTTACCCCATAGCATTGTTCAATCCACTCCTTCTTTGCTTTTGGACATGGTTCCATGGGAATTTTTTCCATTGTTGCCCCAGTGTCAGGCAATCTAAAGGCCTTGCAATGGCCTCAATTGAATAGGAAATATTAATGTCCTTGATCTTAACTATGGCATCTACCTATTGATTATTCTAGAAAAGATAGGTTTCTCCCATGTACAACTCCTTGTTGGAAGTGAAGATGGGCCACATGGAAAACCCCTATAATTAATTCTTGACCTCTTTTGGTACCAAGTCCAAGAAGGGGCCAAAGTTAAGTTCCTAAATAGCTGAACTCTAAACCTCCTTAGAATTTTCTCAAGAAAAGCCTCAACCAATGTGACCTTCAAATTTGGCCTAGGCTTTCGTAGCTCATCTTGCCTTGACTAGCATGTCTCCTTTGTGGAAATCTAACAAACAGATTCCACTTTAGGCTCCTCCTGAAGAGGTCCCATTGCATGTGTTTTTGCTTCACCTTCTTGGGGTTATTATGCCTAATGGCCCCTTCCTCCTCTCAGCTACTTCTTCCTTGGTTGGGATGGTCCCTCACCCTATGGTCTCTTTGGTATCATCTGTGAATACAACATAACCCACGATCAGTGTTTTAAGTATAACTTTAATACCTTTGATACCTTTTCTCATTTGGGTAAGTTACACTTACGTTGGTTATGATCATGGCATTGATTATTTTATTATTATTATATTTATTTAGCTACTTGAGTTTGTTGATGAGGTTTAACTTAGTATACAGTTGTGATTTTAATAATATTTTATTAGTTAAACCTTAAGAAGTTAAAAAAAAATTCTATCATAAACCATAGGTTTATAGCCCCCACAACATAAAGCTCACCTCTAGTAGCCTAAGGGTCAAAGAACTAGTTGATTTGGATAAGTGGTTAGAAATTTATGGCTTTGGAAAGGCTCTGAGCTCCGAAAATTGCAAAACTCCCCATGCGTTATGAGGCAAATATGAAATTTTTGCTAAATCCCAATGCATATTTATAGTAATTTTCCGTTACATTGATGGGAATGCATCAACACATTGGCCTACAATAACAGGGATGCATTGACGTAGCCAAAGATAAAAAATTTTGCATGTAGAAAACTAAGTATGGAAAAAGAGTTTTGCAATGAAATTAAAGTCCAAAGGAAGCTAGAAAAGCCCAGATAAAGGACAATTCATTGAAGAGGACATAGAATATGTTGGAAAAAGAGATTTGGGTAGAGACTGAATGCCAAGGAATACAAAATTGGATGTTTCATGGTGGAAAACAATTAATTTGAGAGCAAAATGACTAAGGGATAGGAAATTTAACTAAGAAGTATACAAGTGGGTCCTCCCCATAGCAGGCTCATGCCCCGAATGCCCTTGCATTCCATCATACCAAGGCATTTATAGGCCCCAAGGATGATTAAGGACCATGAATTGTTAAAAATAAAATCACCCAAGAATCCACCAAAGAATTGAGACGTATCAGGATGGACACATTGATTGCACATGACAATAGGAAGTGAGATGGAAAATAGAGTGAAGTGAAGATGAGAGAGAGGATGCAATGGAGTTCATTATTCCAGTCACACGAAGTCCTTATGGAGTTTCTGATTAAGGTGATCTTGGGAACATCACATCCTTAGTTGGAATCAAGACCATCCATTTCCAGCGACTTCGCATTGGCACTTTGAAATCATTTAATCCCCTAGAGCTCATGGACATCCCCAAAGATCACCCACCATTGCAAATAGAGAAGAAAAGAGAAGCAAGAAGTGAAGAGGGCCTTCGTTAGAGGGATGCCTTCATATAATTGGTAACATGTCTTTCTAGTCCCATAACCAATGCTTGTAACCCATTGGAACACCATAAAATGTTGCATGTTATAATCAATCCTCATCATGTAGCTTTCACCCCATGGAACCCAAGGTAAAATTTCATTGTAAATGTGAAAATTATAATCCACAATGGGAAATTTCACATACTTTATACTTTTGGAGATGAAAAAATGCCTCATAAGTGGTCAAAGCCTCATTCCCCAAGTGAAAAAGTTATCTAGTGTCTATATTTGAGCTTTAAGAGGCTCAAAAATGCCTTGTGGAATGCCAAAAAGGCAATTTGATGAATTTTATGGGGGGTAGACATTTTTCTACTTTGGAAACACATGTAGGGAGTAGATCTTACCTACACCCAATGTGGAAGGGTAGGGGGTTTGAAAAATTTCCTCCTTTCAATGTGGAAACCAAAGACACATTTTGGAAATTTTTCCTTAAAACTAGAAAGTTTTCCTCTAACTTGGAAACTTTCCCCCCAGCTTGGAAAGTTTCCCACCCCCTCCCCCATAGCATGGAAAATTCAAACCCCCAATGTGAAAGTCACAAGAAGCAAAATTCATCAAGTTATGTGCTTCAATGTTGACTAGCCACTTCAACAAGCATGGTGGAGAGCTCAACATGGAAGATCCATCTCCAACATGAAATGGGTGCCCTAATTACTATTTTTAGTAAATAGAATGGCCATGGGGGAAGTACTTACTATGTTTAGTAACCCCCCAAATTTGGACATCCATTTCACCTAAATTTGGTAGCCAATTTGCAACAAAATTATATCAAATTTGTAGCCATTTTATAGCCTAATCATAGCTAATTTTCAGCCCCATTCATGTCCCAAAGATCCTCTAAAAGCTAGCCTCAAACACCATTGAAAGGTTCCAAATTTTTTTGACAAGGTTGAGAAATTTTAGCACATAAGCACTTTGGCAATTCAGTAATTTTGAGAAAAAAACATTGCACACAACTCCATACCTTGGCTATTTTCAAACACTCAAGAGCTCTTATAAGTTCCCATACTTGTAGTCTCTTGAACCCTAGTGTGAAACCATTGAGGCCTTGAGACTTGGTAAATTTTTTTGTTAACACTTCACTTCTAGGATTTCAAACCCAACTTGGAGCAACTTGGCATCCAAATATTCCACCTTTGTGTTCAAAGATAAATTTATTATTTGTGAATTATTTGGATCTATTTATATTTTCATGTTTTTGCATCTCTCAAGTCCTTGGTTGATCTATTAACCTAGCCAGGATGCCCCAAATCTCATTTTCATCATGAAAGCCTTGGGGGTTCAGGGTTGAGGAACTACTAGTGCCAAGGATCCTTGGTTTTTGTTCCAACAATCGATGTTTTTGGTTACAACAATTTTTCTTGGCACTAGGTAGGCTTTTGCCTAAATTCTGTAGCTAGATCTATTATTTTCATTGCCATTTACAAGCTTTTCCTTCATTTTTTGTAGCCAATACCTTTGAAAAATAAAAATTGGTCTTCCAAAGTGGAGGCTTAAAGCCTTCCAAATGATCCAAAACTACAACGTGGAGGTTACATGTGGTTGGGTTTAGGTTTTTCATAGCACTTGTTGTAAATTTCATAGACCAAATCTAGCATTTCTATCTCTTTCTCCCATTTTTTTTTTGCCAAAATTTTATTCTCTAGCTTCTAAAAGTGGATGGTTCAACTCATCTATGAGTTGACTTCCACACCNCCCCCCCCCCCCCCCCCCCCCCCCCTGACATTTTTCCAAGTTGAGAGAATTAGTACCTACCTAAAACCAATTTTAGTGAAAAAATACTAACTTTCCGCTTTGGTTTTTAGCCTTTCCCCCATCAACATTGAGATAGGAAGTGTGAGATTCCCATCATCTCACCCTCCTTCTTCCCCCCACCCCCCTTACCCTTTGCCATACCCATCATGAAAGTAGTTGGGAGGCTAATGTTGGTTAAATTTGAAACTAATTTCATAACCAAATCTGCTATTATTACAATTGAAATCCATTTCTTTAGCCAAAACTCCCAAGGAATCCATGGTACCATTCATTCCCCCTTGTGGCAAAAACCTCAACATGGAAGCTACAAGTGGTTTGGGTGCTAGAATTTTACAGCATCTATTGTGAATTCCTAGAGCAAATCTTAGTGTGGAAGCCTTGATAAACATTTAATTTTTTTGCCATAATATTTCTCACTAAACCAACGTTGGTTTCCATACCAACCAAGCCCACTTTTCCCTCCTCATTGGTAAAATTTGGAAACCTACCAAAACCATCTTTGAAAACTACCGAGTTTCCATTTTGGTCTTCAAACTTTCCTCCTTATCTCTAATGTTGGAATAGGAAGGAGTGATACTTCCATTATCTCACCCCCTTCTTTCCCCCCTTGCATACTCAACATAGAGGCACTTGGAAAGCCAACTTGGGGGAGGTTAAAGCCAACACTATCAATATTCTATTTCTGGTAAAGGGGTAAACCCCCCTTATCCCCCACATACTTATTATAGTAACTATATCATTTTTTTCCATTTTCATTTCCTCTAAGAGTTTTTGAATTTCATCCATTAACATTTATAGCCTATTCTTAAGCAATTATCAACACTATAACCATGCCTTCTTGAAAATCCACCAATTTTTTCCTCACCTTCACTGGTGAGGATCATAACCAACAAGTCATGAGGATGTATGATCCCAAAGGCCCTGTAGTCATTGAATGCAGGTGTTCTTTGAGAGTTAGAGGGGAGAGTCCTAATTTTGCAACCATTAATGCAGATTGCTATAACTTCATTTGTGCCAAAATATAGGCAAGCATGATAGTTCCCTGAATTAAAGACAAGGCCAAAAGAGAGTTTGAGCTCATACAGAGGGATGGGAAAGAGTACATCCCTTCCCAGTATGAAGGAATTCCTCTTAATGACATTTATTCTAGTGTTTTGGCCCAATTGATTACCACAAAGGAGGAAGATTACTAGGATACCTTTAGGTAATAACAGGAAGAAGAAGATGAATTCAAGGTAGAATCTGAGCCTAAAAATATCCTTGGAGAGCTATTCAACTAAACATCTTCCAATGTCATAGAACCTTCCCCTAATGACTTTGTTTTCTCGATGGGCATGATGCCACCATCTTCCACTCCTCCATGTCCTACTATAGTAGGCCCCATGTCACACTCATTTAATGCCACAAACAATAAATTATAACATATTAATGCCATTTTCAACATAGTTACAAAATACAAAACCATCAATGGTGGGTTTTACGACCACAAATCTGATAAATACTGACATGGGATCCACCATGAAACCCCCCACAACACAAGGGTCACACACTATATTTGTCTTGCTTGTTCCTCAAGTATCAACACCAACATCTTTTTCTTTATTTGATCCATCATCCACAACCATAGTTCAACCTTTTCCTTCTTTCATGCAATCCATAGCGAGGCCACAAGCCTCACAAAAAATACCACAACCTTATGTGCAAACCTCACAAACAATGGGGCCACCACAAGGCTTAGATCAAGCCTTCAAAATGATCCAAAACCTAATAGAGTAATTGAAGAGGCTTAAAGACTCTATGACACAAACCATCAAGATTATGGACTTCTACCAAGATAATCCCATAAGTCCTATAGTCCCACCCTTGACACTTCCTCCTAGTGTTCCCATTTTATATTTTAGCAAATATAATGAAGAATGTGATTCTAATGCTCACCTTATCACCTTTTTATTTGAGTGTTTGCTCTTGCAAACATGGCCTCAAACCATCATGAGGATTTTCACTATGTCTTTAACTAGGAAAGAACTTGATTGGTATCATGCATTACCCAAAGGATCTATATCTCATCTGGAAGACTTAGTAGCCTATTTTGTCAACTGCTTCAAGTATAACTTGAAGCCTAACACAATGCTTTACCAACTCATGAAGGTCAAGCAAGGGCCCTTAGAACCTGTATAGAGATTCATTCAGTGGTGGAATGGACTACTGACTAAACTACAAGAGCCCATAGTGAAAGCCCACTTGTTAGCCATATTCAAGGAAGTAGTTAATGACTTCATTAAGTTAAAACTTTGCTACCTTGATCCAAGGTCTTTTAGCCAAGCATTCTCATAAACTAAAAACATAGAGGATGTTGTAGAGGCCAACCATGATCTAGCCTATGTATCATATAAAAACCAACATGCCCAAAGTGACAAAGAAAAGTGTAAACAAAGAAACACTACCATATCAACCATGACCAAGGAAAACAAGACCATGAACCAAAGACCAAAGGTCAACCTGCCCAAGGCCCCCACCAATGACTATAGTAACCAATCGTTAACTTTTGGGACCAATACATCAATAATAAATAAACCTAACTTTGAAAGAAAGGACATGTCTAGGTACACTAAGCTACCACCAAAAACCATCCGAGTTACTTAACCAGTTATTAAGAAGTGGACACATGCAACCCAAGAAAATGACCAAACCTACGTGAAAGAAACACCAGTGACTATGTGAAATAGCAAAAAATCCCTTTCAAGCAATGAAAGATGATACCTCATTGCCTATATACTTCAAGTTATATTGCTTCTACCATTATCATCAACTATCTAGTCATGATACAAACTTCTTCTTTATGCTAAAGGATGAGCTACAGAGGATGATAGATAGGGGGAAACTAGTCTTAGATGCCTCTAACCTAGTTTGACTAGAAAACCAGTCAACCCAAGTCTACAAAGACCTATTGAATGCTAATGATAGCCCTTATGTTATTTCAGCATTCAACATTGATGACAATTGAAGACCTGTAAGAGAACCATTCATGATCCAATTACCCCTCTACAATGAAAGAGCTTCTTAGGTTTACCATAGCTCAAGACCTCCTTTCATTGTGAAAGTACCATCACAAATGCCTCCAAGGGAACCTTTTGTCATTAAGGTTTCCCAACCCAATACAACCTGAATAGTTGTAGCCTAACCAACTACACAATGACCCCTTGTGATAGCTAATGCTATTGCCTCTTCCTTACAACCAACAACTAACAACCAAAAACTTTCAGCCAACCAAAGGAGGAAGTATAAGCAAAATCTTAACAATAAGAGAGACAAGCAGATGGAGGCATGAAAGGAAGTGGACCCACACCAAATCCCACTCCCATGTCAACCATACCTATGACCTCCTCTAGCCCATCTGCTTCAACCAACAAGCCATAGGAGGATGCTAAAGCCCACAACCAAAATAACAAAGAAGAGCCACAACCTAAAACTGAAGTCTACCTTTTGGGATGTATGGAGAAAGTAAATTACAACCAAGGTGACAAGCCCACAGCCAATGACAAAAAATTCCTTAGTGTAATGGATCAAGTTAAGCAATCCCTAAAGTATAAAAATATCACCTTAAGCTTATATGACCTAATTATGACCTCCACCACACATTGGGAGGTGCTAGTCAAAATGTTGACCTCTATACCTATTAGTGAGGATATTCCTACTAATGAGGAAGCCATCCATGCAATGATGATTCCTCCCTCACCAAGGGTAAATAAATCAACATTTGTAACATTTCAAAATAGCAAAATTAAGGTTAATCCTCATAATGGTGAGGAAACTACAACCCCTCTATTCATAACCATATGCATAAGATAATTTAAAATACATCAGGTACATGTTGATGATGGAGCAACAACCACCATCATCTCATGCATCACTGTTGAATGCTTAGGCTTAATTGAGTAGGTACAACCTATGACCACTGCAACACTTAAGTCCTTCAATGGATCAAGAGTTTCCATCAAGGGGTCTATCTCCCTAGATTTCATAGCCAAAGAATAATTCCCTACCACTGTAAACTTCTTGATGGTCTAAGAGATACCAAGGTTCAACCTAATCCTTAGAAGACCTTGATTGGCTCAATTATGAGTTGTCTCCTCACCCATCCACTAAGAGATTCACCTTTCTTATGAGGGAGGTGAGATCATCATTCATGATGACAATGCAGCTCCCCTAGCCATCAACAACATGGGCATAGAATAGGGGTCTAAAGTGGAACTTTAAGAAGAAGCTCCTAGCCATAAAGGGTAAAAACCAAAGATAACCAGCGATGACAACGAATGCAATATGCGATGGGATGAACTTCCTTTTAACATTTCAAGAAAAGGGAATGGTGAACACAAGCTTCTGTAGAGTAGGCCTTACTCACTCCCTAATTTTGCAAAGATTAAAAAGAATCTACACAAGTGAAGTCTGCCTTAACCTTTCCATGCCTTTATGACTAGAGATAATGATAACCATATAGCCTTTTCATTTATAGTTTATTATGTATGCAATTGTTGTTTTATGCTTTGTGCACATAGCCGAATGCATGTAGCCATAAATTTATTTGCATTGTTACCTATTTGTTACAACCTTTCTTAATTTTTATTTATGTTTTTAAAAAGCATCTCTTTCAAGATACTATCTACTAAGAAATAAAAATAGAACCAGGGCCTTCTAAGGCCTAAAATTGGCACCATGGTTAGCTATGACCTTAAACTAGCATTATCATTTGCTAGGATATTAAATTGGCAATGTAGCCATAAATGAAACTATATAACCTATGCCTGCAATGGTCTGAAACTAGCAAACATCTCTTTTATTACTCTTTGCTTAGCCTATTATCATATCAATTAGTCATTTGATACTATAACCAAAAAACATCAACATAGCCATTTACAACTATAGATGCATATAGCCAAAATGGAACCAACATTTACAATCAAAATGTCCGTAGATACAACATGTAGTAATAGTGCCAAAGAATAACCATTCATAACATAGTCTTGGCTAACCATATCCATCAACATAAAAACAAAAAAAAATAGCCAAAAATCTAAACTAAATGAAGTTGCTAAGTAGCATTCGAAGGAGGAGGTGATGGGTCATTCCCACACTCATCACTGGGGCTACCAATGTCTCCTAAGACTTAAGATGTAACAACATATAACCAATTAGTAAACCATAGCCAAGATCATGACTTAAAACCAAAAAAATGGAAACATAATATAGATCAAACTTGTAGAGAGTGAGCTCCATCACTTCCAAGGACAGATGGGGAAGGCCTTCCTCCAAATGATGGAAGATCTAGTCCTCCATCATGTTGACCAAATCAACAACCCCAAGATCAACACCAAAAAGAATGTCAGATCTATCTATAGGAGTCCAAGTAGGAGGCTCATGAGTAATAGCAGCTATAGCAATCTCACCTACAATAGTAGTGATCTAAAGAGTGGAGGGGTTGCTCCACCTTGAGAGTACTTTCAAAAAGTTAACAAGCACTCTCTGCTTAGATCCCTTAAATGAATAGCTCTCTCTTGTGCTATTCAACTAACTCTTCCTTAAGTCCTTTTAGGTAGGCCTCATGAATGGCCTTATACTGATCCTTGTGGACTTTTTGTGTCTTGCCACACTCTAGGACCCAAGAAAAATGATCCTTCCAATCTTTAACCTTTTGGGAGATTAGGTCCATCTGCATACGTTGCTCTGCAATCTCCCATACGACCATTACCTTATCCTAAATAACATGCCAATAACAAGCCCATGTGATCTCCTTAGTTTGTAACTCCCCCAAGTTAGTCACTTGGGTTTCCAAAAAGGATTTATGGTCTCAAAGATCCCTAGGTATACCCTCCTACCATTGAACCATTTCCCTTAAGGCCAACACTTCCTTCCATAGGGATTCGTTGGACCTCTCTAGCTCCCATGAAGCTTTTACACATGACATTGCTAAATCAATGGCAGTGTCATACAAGTTCATAGGCACACTAGATACATTAAAGGAAAGTCTGGGTAAAGAGTCTACCTCCATATTGAAACACCGTGGAAATTGCGGATCGACCTAAGGCGAAGATTCATAATTCAGGCAAAAGTTCGCAACAGAAATCTAGAAGGCAGAACAATGCAAAAGGGCATGCAACATCGAGTCTTCAAATTTCTTAAAAAATTCTAATTTTTTTGCTCCTTACGCTACATTACGCAATGTAGTGTCATGTCGCTCAGCGTAATTCTGCGTAATGTAACGAAGGTAGCTTACTATAGCAATGAAGTCAGTAGAAATTTGGAACTTCTACAAATATGACAAGTTTAAGGCCTAAGCAGCAGTCTACGACTTGTCGCATGTTTCACCAAGTCTTTTGAGTAGGACTATATTCACGCTCCATTATGTAAAGCAGCGTAATGAGCCTTGAAGAAATCAAAGTCAACGTCAAAAGAAGCACGACAAATTGGTTGCTTTACGCTTTATTACGCTACGTAGCGTAAGTAAGCGTAACGCGCTGAAAATTTGACCATTTTACACTCTATTACACTTTGCAGCATAAATAAGCGCAAAAAACGACTTGAGTTAACCACTTTTACACTCTATTATGCTTTGCAACATAAATAAGTGTAACACATGTGGAATTCATCACATTACGCTTTGCTACACTACACAACATAAACAAGCGTAACTCAGTATAAAGTCAGCTAAGGCAGTACCAGACACGCACTTGTTACCCATGCATGGCAATACGCTCATTAGCGTATCGCAGAGTAATCATGAGGCGGTTTTAGCAAGAGTGGTTTACAGCACACCTCGCCCCAAGACATAATGTGGCATGACCAGCTTTAACATAAAAATTATCAAGTCAACGGTGTTTTGAAAGTTCGAGACACGTGTCATCAAGACCATGCCTTCCCATATGATGCTGAACTTATAAATATCCCAGTTGATGAAGAAAAAGAAAAAGGGGGGATTTTCTTCTTTTGAAGGACATAAGGCATTGTTTGAGCATTGGCAATGGGAGCAATCAGTCTTCTTGGCGATAACATTATCCTCTTCATTGGTGATCATCAGCAGCTTTAAGCAAAGATTACCGAGGGCAAAAGGAGCAGATCAGAGATTGAAAGATCATCTAGTATAATTGGCAAGCTTTATTGATCAGAAACAGTTGATCGATAGACATCCAGGCTTGACCTTCCTTGCATTCCACTTTTGGCTTACGAGGTAGATCAACTTTCATTCTTTTCTCCCTTTTAAATAGTTTTCTTGGTGTTTCGTGTATGCTTCGCACAAAGATAAGCGAAGTCTACTGTTGAAACATTGTATGCAATATATTCAGCTTTCAAGTCAAATCATAGATCTTGGAATTACGCATCTTTCCTAATTCTGATCTTCCTTGTCGCATTGACATTATCGTTATTTCAAGTTCTTTACATTGTTTTCTACTCCTTCTACGATTCACCAAATTAATTCATTTTGTGAAATATATATATATATATATAATATATACTATCGCGATACTCGATAATTTACTAATTAAGTAAGTCCCTGTCTGATCAAACAAGACATTTCAGGGCACCTCGGATCCATTATCTCTAGCACGGCCCTCGTACGGATCCGTGGTTAAGACTGTGTACACGAATCTTCACTCGGTATTTCTAGCGACCGACGTTTTCTGTCGTTACAGTTTTTTGGCACTAGAAGAAGGGCTTGAACCTCTGATCCATATTTTTATAGGCAACCCTGTAAGCAATCCATACCCACGTTCACATAATGTAAATGTAATACCTCTAGGGAAGTTTACGAAATTGTGTGGTGTAGATTGGTCATAGTAACGATTCCTTTGGAATCCTACAGTGTAGAAAGCCAAATCGTGGTTCCATTTTGTCGTTGCCTTTTAAATCTTTTCGTTTGTTGTTATCAATCTATCTAAGAGATGGATTCTGCACATACAACTACTGCCACTATGATCGCCGCTGACTTGGGTGCCACAACCGTAAATCCCATCACTGTTCCTGAATCAGCTTTCGGCACAATAGGACCTTAGGGACTGTCGCATCATTCATTGAGATTATAGGGCAGGGATCCTTCATTCACCATCTTGACTCCTGAAGAGTATAATTTCATTTGCGTCAAGATCCAGGCAAAGTTTTCCCTTAGCCGAGCCGACATGGAAGCAAAACGAAATTACGAGTTGATCTACAAAGGGGGTCAAGACTTCACCCCTACTGCATATGACATCATCCCCCTTACTGATCATTATCATGAACTCCTATCCCAACTAGTTATGGCTAAGAATTAGATTACACAATCTACTCTAGAGCCTCAAAACGAGGAGGAGGAGGAAGATGAATTCGTAGCTTAGTCTGAACACACAGATTCATACCATACCCTTAGCCCCCATACATATGTGAATCCCCTGTTTAATCCTCTCATTGAAGAAGCTGCCCATCTCAACCCAATCATGACCACCCAAACGCATATTCCCATTGTCCCATAGGCCACCACATAATCCTCGATCTTGCAGGTACAAATGCCACCTTAAAATAACGTGGGAGTAACCCCCTCACCACATGTAATCAGGATTCCGTCGGTGATACTTGCGTCTACTGCCCCCCATTTCATTCCCCAAGTGCAGGTCCATACCATGCCTATAACCCGCCTAGTGCAAAATCTGGTGCAAACCTTATCGTCACAGCCCATTGCAAGGCAACAGATCGCAACCACCATTCAATCGCAACGATCTGTTCAACAACCTATGGCTGGTCAGTGGATCACGCCTGTTGCACAACACAATCAATCTGCGTTCTATGGTGTGCAACCCTTGGTTGCATCTACCACACATGTCCCATAGGTAACTGCACAACATCCTTACACCTTCCATCCTACACATCTGGCGACAGCCAATTTTTCCACACAGCCTATCGGGTGGTGGTTTTCACAGGCAGCTCCATCCGCGGGGATAGTCCCCGTCACGCCGTCTGTCAGCCAAGCTATTGCTCCCTTTCCATTGCCCGGTACTACTCTTCCAGCCCAACCCCCTGCTCCTCCAGTGCCAACTTCATCATCAACAAGTTTGGATCAAGCTTTTTTGCTTATTCAGACCCTCACCGAGGAAGTTAAGCACCTAAAGCTGCTGGCTCTGATACAATATAGGTCATGGATTTCTACCATGATGACCCCATCAGCCCAGTAGTCCNCCTCGCTCTTCCATCTCAACCTTGGAAGAGCTTCTAACACAATTTGTGACTCGCTTTAAATACAATTTAAAGCCAGAAGTCACATTAGATCAACTTATGAAAGTGAAACAAGACCCGCTTGAGCCAGTCTAGAAGTTTATACAGCGATGGAGTGCTACTCTGAATGAAATCTGTGAGCCTATCCCAGAAGCCCATCTGTTGGCTATTTTCAAAGGAGCAGTTAACGACTTCATCAAGTCTATACTATATTACCTTGCCCCTCACTCCTTGAGTTAAGCCTTCGCACAAACTAAGAGCATCCAAGATGCTGTGGAGCCTAGTAAAGACCCAACGTATGTGGCCTATAAGAACACCAATAGTAAGGGTAAAGACAAAGGTAAAATAGCAACAACGACAATAGCTGCGCTGGGTGAGGGTGCCAAAAACAAGAATAACAAGAAGGCACCCACAGTGCCTGCCGAGACCACGGCTAGTGCAAGCAGCACTGGCCAAGAAGCACTTGCCCCTGAACAATCCTCATAATCAAAACCAAACTTCGAGCGTAAATATCATTCAAAATATACAGCCCTGCCTATAAAGCATTTGGAACTACTGAAACAATTATTAGGAGCAGGATATATTCAAAACAAAAAAATATCTGAAGAAGCTCTGTAGTGTCACAGGCATCATTGTGAATTGCTGAAGAACCCTTCTTTAGCCCTACCCAATGAATCGCTAGTCCCTAAGTCTTTCAGGCTGGATTGTTTTTGTGACTACCACCAGTTGTGTGATCACAACACCGATTACTGCTAGGCGTTGAAAGATGATATTCAACGCATGATTGACAATGGTTCTTTGACATTAGACAGCAGTAGTCCAACATGTCCCGAAAACCAGGCGATGCATATGTACAAAGACCCGTTAAATGCAAATAACGCAACATACTCCATCAACATGGTAAGTACAGACAGTGAGGGGAAGGTACCGCCTAAGCAACCCTTTGTGTTACATGTACCCATCAGTTCACCCCAGGGGGCGAGTTCTTCACTGGCAATTGGCAGCACCTCAAGGTCACCCTTTGTTATTCGGACGCCCTCTCAAACTATAACTCAGTCTCACATTAACAATAAAGCCGCGACCATGCCCACGCCTACTCTTAAGGCACCTTTTATCCTTAGGGCACAAAAACCACCAGCTGCCCCTTTTACGTAGGGGCGAGTCTTTAACCAAAACCATCAACCTCCATCCAAAAAAAAGGAAAGGAGATGCGCCAATTAACACAACCAAAGACCGCTCTACCCTAGGGTTTGCTAAGCCCATGCCCCTAGCTTCTGTACCTTCACTTGCACCTCCTGGGCAAGACAAAGGTACAAAAACACAGCCACCTCCCCTCGGCAGAAAGAAATACAACCCTCCGACCGACGCTATTCCGCCTTGGGAAATTCGTCTCTTAGGGCGAATGGAAGAAGAAAAAGGAGACAAGCAACCTAGCAGAGAATGGGACCTCCTCGACACACTTATGCAAGTTAAGCAGGCTCTAAAACAGAAGAACACAACATTGAGCCTCTATGACTTGCTTATGATGTCTCAAAAGCACCGTGAGGCTATGGTCCGTATGCTGACATCCATACCTATGGATGAAAGCTTACTAGTGGAAGAGGAAGCAATACATGTTGTCATCTTTCCCCCCACCGCTGAGCAACCTAAACCTACCCCGTTGACCTTTCATGATGAATCCATCAAGGATGATCCTCAAAAAGGTCGAGTGACAACAGAACCCATGTTCATCACCATCCGGGTTGGTCAACATCGGATCCGGAGGGTGCACATTGACGATGGTGCAACTACGAATGTCATCCCTTATCCTATAGTGGATAAGTTGGGCTTGGTCGACCAGATCAATCCTACAACAACATCATGCCTAAATTTTTTTAACGGGGCACGAGTTCAAGTCAAAGGGATGGTACCTATTGATTTTATGGCAAGAGACCAGTTCCCAACAGATGCCACATTTATCGTCGTCGAGGAGATGCCCGGCTTCAACCTGATTCTAGGGTGGTCTTGGGTAGCCCAATTGAGGGTAGTTTCATCACTGATACACCAAGAGATACACCTACCTTATGTAGGGGGAGAGGTAGTGATACATGGTGATGAAATAACTCCTAGAACTATCAATAACATCAAGGAAGAATGAGGTTCGGAAATCGAAATGCCCGAAGATCAAACCCATGTCCAAATTCCTGAACAAGTCAAAATGACTAATGATAGCCTAGCGTGGGCCGACCTATCATTTCAAGGAGAGGAAAATGATGTGGAGTCAGGTCATAGATCTCCTTGCCCTTACGCACCACTCAATGTGAAAGCTATCAAAAAATAATTATGAGCTAGCGATTGACCTACGTGATATTTACGCGCATCTTTACACTTTCACTAGTTTTGCCATTTATGCTTCTCAGTTTTGACTGTCAGTTTTGTTTAGTATACATATATTTATGTCTTCTATCAATTACATCATTTACATTTCCTAGTTTACACCATTTATGCTTCTTAACTCCTATTAGTTACATTAGTACAATTACACAAATATTTACACTTTTATCAATTGCACTCTCCGACATACACAAATGGCCCGCAACGGCCTAAAACTAGTAAAGGCCCGCAATGGCCTAAAACTAGCAAAGGCCCGACATGGCCCTAAACTAAAATATACGATTTCTATCTTTACGCAAAAATCACTTAATGGCCCGGGATCGCCTCAAACTAGCGAATTCATCTATATTTTAAGCAAACACTATGTAACGGCCTGCAATGGCCTTAAACTAGCAGCTCCATTCAACGGTCACAATAACGCCACCTACCCAAAACCCTCAATAATTCTATTTACGCTTTGTATAAATAAAAACATAAAATTAAAACCATAGAGAAAATTTCATGATTAATCATGTCAAAATTCATATTTCCTTTCTTCCATCTCATAAATAAAATCATGCGTAATCATAATTACGCATCCCCTCTAGCACCACTATCTCCCATATCCCTTAACTCTGCTTCCAAGCCTAGCAAATCATCTTCATATGGGCTGTCCCTTTTAGGAAGTATTCCCTCATGAGGAACGTCATCTTCATAGGGTTCTTCCACTAAAACTTGCTCCCCAAGGTGACGATCTGCGTCATTACGCTCTCCTCCCTGAACGTATGCCTTATCTTGTTCACCTTCTTCGTTCATTTCTTGTAACTACATACAACAAGTATATCAACAAAATCCATGATAGGACAATTCAGAAAATTCAAATTCAACAACACTAGAACTTACTCACGATGGCCCTGCATCAGCAGTAAAGGGGAGTTGATCTAAGTCGACCCATAGACGTTGAATAATCTCATCTTCGATCAACTCAGACCAAACCCCGTTCCCAAAATTAGTTCCAACCTTAACCTTCCCCTTCTTCACACTAGTCCACCGGGGTGGTTCGGGGAAGAAGGTAGGGACTGTGGTCTCTCCCCTGGGAAGAGTAATTTCTCTTTCCGGTGACATACTCACTGTCACTTGCTCCTGGAACTTCTCAAAGGCCTCAGACGCACCAATGACATCGAGGAACAATCGCAAGGATTGAGCTTCAACAGCAGAATCTCGATAGTGCTGATGATAAGCGATACTTTCTCGCTTATACAGATGCTTATGATCTTTCTGCGTCTGTCCCCACTCTTGGACACTTGCACAAAAGTCCTTCCAGTCTTGATTCTTTTGGGCCAAGAGCTCCATCTACATCCTTTGCTCGACTAATTCACGACTGGTTTTTACGCTGTTTCTGACTACGGTCCAGTAGCGAGCGTAGTCAATGACAGCTGTCCGCTAGTCCTCTTCACCCGTTCCTCGAGCTTGCAAGAATTTACATCGCAACCTTAAATCTTTGACCTCTCTAGTCAGAGACATCCTTTCCTTCTCTGATCTCTGCAGCTTCTTCTAGAGGTCTTCATTGGCATTCTGACTTTCCCACAGGGAGCGGGTCGAACGTAATGCACATTTATGCATTTCTTTGTAAATATTGCATGGCATGACCATTCCTTCTGATGAAGGTTTGATGGTGTCCAGGTCAATGGGCTCCGTAGAGTCCCATCAAAGGCAAGCTCCTGATGACAAATATTAGATCAAATGTACTTAAGAACTGTAACCTTATAACAAAATAAGCATACGATAGCCGCAACATACCAGCCCCAGGATCGACGCATTCTAAGCGCTCGATCATATCACCAATAATGCCTTCCATAAAGGCAAATTTATCAGAGAATTCACCCGACACTCTACTTACAACGGTGGACAGGGAATCACCTCATTCATCTGTGATATAATTAAGTCAAAAATTTTGGCTAATAACAGAATCTCTTAAAAATTTTAATAGACTGATTACCTCTTCCTATCCCAGTGGGAAGTGCATCAACATTCTCTGCCTCCACTCTCTCTTCACGCACAAGGGTCTGTGTGTCACTCACTCTAATAACTGGGGCCTCCTCTTCCAAAACTGGGGCCCCTTCCCCATGTCGTAACACCATAGCCCCTATCTCAGGGATCAACTGCTCTGTAGGTCTCCCTGTTCTTGCCATATAATACACTTAAATAATTCAAAACACCTTGAATAAGTTGTGTAATCCAACAATTACCATAACTTTTACTGTATCCTCTCGCTTACCAGTGGAAGTTTACTCCGCTGAAACCTAACTTGTACAGTTCTGCCTATGCCACCTGCCGGCTCCACAGGCACCTCGGTTAGACGAGGCCTTTTACGTTGAACCGAAGCATCCACTATTTCTTCCGCCAAGCGCTTCCCCCGTGATGCATCACTAGTGTAAGAGGGAAGTGCCCCAGCTACGCTGTCAAAGCCTCGCGTTCGAGGTGCCGCCACATTCCTAGTCATTATAGAAAATGACTCCCCAATTCCCTCCGAAGGATCCTGTGACTGGGTAGTGCCGAAGAGGTGGGAGATCCAGGGTTTGGATAACTGGTCTCCGTCCTGTTGCACCCAGACCCCATTCATCTGGACCACCAAAAATTTGGCAAAACGCTGGAGGCAAGCTATGAAAAAGGTGAAGTGCACACTGAAACGGGACTCGAGCTTTTGACGGAACCTAATCATTTCAATGCGTAACCCTTCAGTGAAATAGCTCACCTAGTCGAATTGGGTCCCTTCCTCTATCACCTCTCACATGATACGGGCCTATTCTATGGTGAAGAACTTCCCCTGCAAGAGCGTTCTAGGGAAGGCCTGGGCTCAAAAGAGGGGATAAATGGTCTTGGCAACCTCCAACTCGATCTTTTCACAAGGAATCCCCTTCATGTCCTTCTTAGTCCCCAGCCACTCCTCTAGCTCTTCCTGACATTTGAGGCTTCTCCTTGACTTTGCTTCTATGGGAAGACCATTGAAAGGGACACTGAAAAGATCAGTAAATAGCTAAGTGTCAATGTCAAAATGTACACGCACGTTACGCATGCGCATGCAAAAACGTTCAGCCCCCTCGCTGAAGGACTTAACCAGGGTTAGCATTTCACTTGCGGGGACATCGAGGGTTACAACCAAAAACAAATGCATCAGCCTCGCCTCCCGTAGCTTAGTAACCAATGTAGCTGGGACCACCGCGTGGCCGAGCCAACGTTGTGCTTCCTTTATGTCGCCGTAACGGAAGAGGAGGGTGTTAGCCTCGCGGCCAGAAATCATGATGGTAACTTTCTGAGATTCTCTAACTGATAACACAAGTCAAGATAGCAAAGACAATGTTATACAACACTCCAAACAATAATATCCTGTAACTAATTGTAACGACGAAACCTTACCAGGTCTAAATGGCAAAGGAAATGGAGGAAGCTTCCTTTGCACGTCCGCGAGGGTAAGGGGCAGGTTCAAAGTCCATTCCTCATGTAACCATCTGAGGCTCTGAAAATTCTTGAAAGAATCGAAGTAACGGGTGGGATACTCAAGAATCTCGAAGGCCATTTGCCCCATGACACTGGCGCGTACGTTGCTAGTGGACGTAAACTCATTTATCACCCTTTCGGTCAGGGACAATGTATCATTATTGTCCAATAACCCATTTTCGTTGATAAAGAACCTATATCATATAGCGCATTACTATCTCACGCTTTACAAGTTCAAACATTAGAAAACATATTAACATCACCGCAAGTAAAACGACTTACCCGCCTGAGTAATACACCGTGCCCGGTGGATTATGAAAGTAGGTTGAGACATGATGGGCTACGAACAAAGTGTTATAGGCATGATAGCAACTAAATCTAGGCATCTCCCAGATCCAACTTAAACGCCTCAATCCTTTGATGCTAAGTTCGTGGTCTTGAGGTCGACCAGTGTCAATAGCTCCATCTATCAGGAAAGCCAAAACGCCCTGTGTAGAACCGACTAACAAATTTTCCAAAATGGCTGCAGCCACATCGCCTGGCAAATGTGACCAAATGATGATGTTGTAGTTACGCAACAAAAATTGCAAGAACTCCTACACACCCTTCCAGAACCATATTGATTTCCCCTGTAGGCTAGTTTGAGGGGGAGGAACATTGGCTGCGGGAGGGTTTATACAACATAAAACCTCGATTATGTCCAAAATAAGTAGGACAGGTTTCACCATTATGCTGTACAGAACATAAACACGTTACCATTAGACAAAAGTCTAAATCTAGATTTCATTGCATGCCTAGGAAAACTACAAATTACGCTTTAGCCACGCAACCAAAATCGCTTAAACCCTTGCAACAATGCAAGGTTTGTCTCAGACAATGGCGATAGATGCAATACCGCTATCTAAACCCTTGTTTTAATATAAGGTCTATATCCCAAAACTCTAGTTTATGCAGATAACTCAAAAGAATAGAAAAAAGGAAAAAATATATCACCGAAAGCAATGCGAATAAGTGAGAGATGGCCTACCGATTCAGGGGAGTATAATCTCGTACTTTGACCAAGGCCTATGAAGCACACTGCAGACTTCCCTACACTTCATCAATTTTCGCCAATTTGGCATTCTTTCCTCTCACCTTCGGTGCCATAGTTACAGTTCTGTAAACCTTCACAAATAACACACTGCTATCTTTTTCTCTTTCTCTCTCTCTGCAACAGCTGAAGTTGAATTCGCAATAGCCAACAGCCTATTTTCGATATGAACCGCTTACTTATAATATGCAAGACTAATCGACTTGAAGCCCGATTAAAGCGAGACTTGCCTAAACGCTAGTGTCAGCATGACAGGGAATCCAAAGATCAGGGCATTAATGTGGTAGATATCGCATACATTACGGTCCAAAACGACCTTAAACTACTACACCTTATCACTTCGTAATCGGGTCACATTAATTACAGGCTGTTCATGGTATTCAAAATTCAGTTAGCTCTTCACGCTCGGTAATGTCATACCATACCTTTTCAAACTGCACCAAGAATCATACACTAATACTTGCGGCATTTAACTTAGCATTTTCCTAATCGCTTTCATATTTGACAATTTTGTAGCTTTATCTGCATCCCTAGCCTTAACAGGCCCACATGGGAGAATCGTTAGATAATTTGATCACACACTAGTAGGAACTAACCTTTCCCTCAATGACGCAACCATAGCCACGTCGGAAACGTCTCTAGACTGGCCAGAACAATCGATGCGCACACTAGATCTAGAGGCTGGAGATGTAACCGAAGACCCCCTCAACGAGGTCCCTGTGGTTACACATAAAGGTGAGAACAAAACTCGTAAGGTTAGTTCTTTACTGGACCAAAAGGCACATGACAATATAAAACAGGTACTCCAAAATAATGTCACAGTATTCGCATGGTCATATGAAGATATGTCGGGACTAGATCCAAGGCTAATACAACCTAACATAATTCTAGACCCGCATATTAAAGTGATTAGAAAAAAAGCATGGAAAATTAAGCCAGAAATCACACTAGCAGTACGTGATGAGATCACTAAACTGTACCAGGCTGGTTTCATCCGCACGGTCGATTACTTAGACTGGGTATCTAACATTGTAGTTGTCCCTAAGAAAACTAGGGGGATACGCATTTGCATAGACTTCTGGGACTTGAACAAAGCCACAATCAAGGACAACTTCCCGCTACCGAGTATCGACCAACTAGTAGATACAACCACTGGGCATGCACTTTTATCCTTCATGGATGGTTTTTCAGGCTATAATCAGATTCACATCAACCCAGAACACCAGCTGACCACAACATTCATGACACCCTTGGGGACCTTTTGTTACACTATGATGCCTTTTGGTTTAAAAAATGCTGGAGCTACGTATCAACGAGCTATGACATACATCTTTAGTGATTATATCCTAAGAAGACTGAATGATTATGTTGAAAATATAGCTGTTAAGTCTGTAAGGTCGGAAGATCATTCAAAGGACCTAGAGTTAGTCCCTAAAAGATGCTCTAAATACGACCTCCAGCTCAATCCAAAGAAGTGCATATTCAGGATCAAAACCGAACGCATGCTAGGATTTATGGTGTCGAAAACTGGCATACGAGTAGACCCTGACAAGGTTAAGGCCATCGTTGAGATGACACCCCCTATAAGTCTCAAGCAATTACGTAGGTTGCAAGGGCGATTACAGTTTATCAGGCGGTTCATCTCGAAATTAACAGATAAATTACACCCTATGCAACATCTTCTTAAGAAGGGGGTTAATTTTGAGTGGACAGATGATTGTCAACGTGCGTTTGACAGCTTGAAACAAGAACTTCAACACTTGCCAACAATATTCCCACCACAAAGGGATCAGTCGTTCTACATTTACCTCGTAACCTCAGACATATCCCTAGCTACATTACTTTGTCAAAAGAGAGGTGATGGGTCAGAAGTATCCATCTACTACTTGAGTCATGCTCTATGTGCATATGAAATGAACTATAATGAAGTAGAGC
>MNCI01031439.1:70683-150890 GCA_015680685.1 Gnetum montanum
TATTTAGAGCATCTTTTAGGGACTAACTCTAGGTCCTTTGAATGATCTTCCGACCTTACAGACTTAANTAGTCTAAGCCCTGTTCTAACAGGCCTCAAAGCAACGTTACATTTTGACAGAGCTTCAACCACTAGAGCTGGTAGTGCCACCACGGTCATTATGCTATCACCTGAGGATGTACGTCTATATGCCTACCACCTAACCTTCCCTTGTACGAACAACGTGGTAGAATACGAGGGGCTCCTCAAGGGACTATTAATAGCCAGAGAGCTTAACGTTCAACACTTGGCGATTAGGGACGATTTGATGCTCGTGATAAATCAAATCACAGGAGTCTATGCCTGCAAGGCTGTACATTTACAACCCTACTGCGATATGGCTAAAAATATTTTGAAGCAATTCACAGCAACCGATGCCCAACACGTGCCTCGAAATGACAACACGCTAGTCGATGCACTAGCTACATTAGCATTGAATGTGTCGCCGCATTTGTTTGACACTTGTCCTACCTTAATAATAGAGTGTGCATATCCTATCATTCAGATAGCGCAAATATCTTCACTACTCGCGAATGGAACACCAGAATGGTACGATAACATTAAAACTTACCTTCTGCATGGCGAACCACCACACGAGCTAACGCATGCACAAAAAGATGCAATCCGCAAGCGAGCTAGGCAATACATCATCATAGGAGATAGTACCCTTTGTAGACGCTCTTTCGATGGAGTATGGCTTACTTGCGTTAACAAAGACCAAGCACAATGTATAGTCGGCGAAGTTCATGAGGGACTGTGTGGAGGACACGTATCCCCACAGGCCATGGTCGCTAAAATCAGTCACTTAGGGTATTATTGGTCGTATATGGAAAAAGACTGTCTTACAAAGGTTAAAACGTGTGACACGTGTCAGCGTTACATGAACCTTATACATGTGTCACCTACTGAACTACACACGATGCAGATTACATAGCCCTTCCAACGATGGGGATTAGACATTATAGGACCTATCGCACCAAAATCTTTTGCAGGGCATAGCTTCATAATCACTACTACCGAACATTTCACAAAGTGGGTTGAAGCCATCTTTTTACGAAAGATCACATCTCAACAAGTCTGCCATTTCATTTTGGATAACATCGTAACTAGATTAGGCCTTCTAATGACTATCATGACCGACAATGGGCCACAATTTAGCAGTGTGGAAACCAAATATTTTTGTGATAGCCTTGGTATTAAACAATCTTTTTCCTCGCCTTATTACCTGCAAGAGAATGGTCAAGCTGAAGCAACAAATAAGGTCATTATCAATTTGCTCAAGAAAATGCTTAGCAGTAACAAAAGACGATGGCATGAAAAGATCCTCTATGTGCTATGGGCGTATCGTACCACATGTAGAACAGCTACATATAGTACACCCTATAGCCTAGTCTATGGATCTGAGGCGATGTTGCCCCTCGAATTACAAGTTCCTTCTCTGCGGGTGGTCCTCTCCACGATTATAAACGACCCTCTCAACACACCAAGTCTCGGATCATGGATTTGGACTCAGTAGAGGAGAAGCAAAAACAGAGGCTTGATACCATCGAAAAGTATCAAGATAAGCAGAGGCAGAAGCACCATCATAATCTTCAACAACGTCTGATCAAGAAAGGAGATTTGGTTCTCAACGTTGTTCGCGAACCAGTAGGCAAATTCTCTGCAAACTGGGAGAGCCCTTTCTTAGTAGCCGACGTGTATGGTAACGGTGCATTCAAGCTAGCAGACATTAACAGCAATGAGTTATCAAATATTATGAACCATATATACCCGAAGCGGTACTACATCTAGCTGCATATCCAGTGTTAACATCAGGCGCAGCAATCGTCCGCTACAACGTAAAACTGGCATTCTCCACACACCTTCGTCACGACGCTAAACTGGCAATGATCGTCCACTACGACGTAAAACTGGCACTTTCTGCATGCGTCTGCCACGACACTAAACTGGCAACGATTGTCCGCCACGATGTAAAACTAGCAAATTACAATCGTCCGCTATGACGTAAAACTGGCAGTGTTGTACAGGTCCTCCAAGACATAAAACTGGCATTTCCTACAAGCGTCCGCCATGACGTTAAACTAGCACCAGCTGTCCACCATGACATAAAACTGGCAAAGGTAAGCATCTATCTACTGAGATGTAAAACCAGCACAGACTTATCCCTGGGTCACAACATGAAACTGACATCCATAGCACGGTCTACTGAGACCATAAATCAGCTCTACCACCGTCCACTATGACATAAAACTAGCATTTTTCAGTTCGTCCAAACTTTAAACTGGGATCATGGTCTGCTGGGACTTAAAATCAGCAACAACAGTCTACCAAGACTTAAAACTGGGACCTATATATCGCCAACATATGAATCAAGTGAGCGTAAACGTCTCTGCGCAGCTGCAAAACGAACGAGGTGGGATATTGGGACAGCCCCAGCATCACTACCTCGCGGGCATTCTGCTGATTCCTTGGATATGCCGAAAGGCATACTACTGATCCCTCGGAGATACCGTTACTACGACCATTTCAGTGATGGTACTTCTGAGAGGTCAATTTTGTCGTCCGAAGCCCCAACGAAGTTCTCATCAGCCACGGCCTTGGGGATCTCCGGTCATCATCGCTATCAAACTCCAACTTCACAGATTCATTTGGCTGATTCTTTGCATAACCAGTTTGATGCAATGAGTCTGATGGTTGACGGTGACTTGCTAGGTTGAGCATCAACATTGGGACCCTGGCCTCTTGCTATGGTTCCTTTCCCATGGCCCGCTTACTCCTTCTCGCCTTGGACGGTACTTGTTTCAAAAACTTCTCCGGTGATTCGGCTGAGCAATGGTGTCCTCTATTTTCTTTTTTGATTGTAGGTTACTTTCTACGAGGATGTTGTTCAAAAGTACGTTCACCAGAGTAGTGAAGTACAGACAGCGTTTTGAGATGGCTACTCAGGTTAGCCTGTCTACTTAGGAGTGCAACCCTGTCTTCCTCACAATCTGATCTCTTGTTCCTATTCCCCTCCTTGGCCATTCCATCTACTTTCCTTGTACAAAATGTGAATACACAACATACACTTTCCGCATCTGCATTACAATCAAGTCCATGAACTAGCGCAACGCAACTCGCCTAGTGGGCGATACAAAAAAAAAGGGAGTCGGAAAAATGGATGAAAAACAACTCATCCAGGCCATGCAAACATAACACAACTCATCCTTGCAAGCTCCTTTATCTACAATATGATGGTATAACTCCATGCAAATGCAATCGCAAGAGGATGCCTCATGACTTATTCACGAAAAGCTGTACTCACCCACTTGAGTCTTCTCCAAAACTCCCTCCTTTCGCTTCTGTAAGAATTCTCCCCATACCGTTTTATCTTCAGTTTTCCCACTTCTGCACTTCTAGATTGACAAGGCAACACCTAAGTAACCATTGACGGATGTTGTTGGTACTTTTACCTATCCGGTGTTTCGTATTCTTTGTCGACATCTTTCGGGCAAGCTCTCTAAACATCAACAAAGAGGGGCCATTGAAACACCGTGGAAATTGCGGATCGGCCTAAGGCAAAGATTTACAATTCAGGCAAAAGTTTGCAACAGAAATCCAGAAGGCAGAATAATGCAAAAGGGCATGCAACATCAAGTCTCCAAATTTCTTAAAAAATTCTAACTTTGTTGCTCCTTACGCTACATTACGCAATGTAGTGTCATGTCACTCAGCGTAATTCTGTGCGATGTAATGAAGGTAGCTTACTGTAGCAATGAATTCTGCAGAAATTTGGAACTTCTGCAAATATGACAAGTTTAAGGCCTAAGTAGCAGTCTACGACTTGTCGCATGTTTCACCAAATCTTTTGAGCAGGACTGTATTCACGCTCCATTACGTAAAGCAGCATAATGAGCCTCAAAGAAATCAAAGTCAACATCCAAAGAAGCACGACAGATTGGTTGCTTTACGCTTTATTACGCTACGCAGCGTAAGTAAGCATAACGTGCTGAAAAGTTGACCATTTTACGCTCTATTATGCTTTTCGACATAAATAAGCGCAAAAAACAGCTTGAGTTAACCACTTTTATGCTCTATTATGCTCTGCAGCATAAATAAGTGTAACACATGTGGAATTCATTACATTACACTCTGCTACGCTACGCAGCGTAAACGAGCGTAATGCAGTATAAAGTCAGCTAAGGCAGTACCAGACACGCACTTGTTACCCATGCATGGCAATACGCTCATTAGCGTATCGCAGCATAATCATGAGGCGGTTTCAGCAAGAGTGGTTTACAATGCACCTCGCCCCAAGACGTAATGTGGCATGACCAGCTTTAACATAAAAATTGTCAAGTCAACGGTGTTTTGAAAGTTCGAGACACGTGTCATCAAGACCGTGCCTTCCCATATGATGCTGAACTTATAAATACCCCAGTTGATGAAGAAAAAGAAAAAGGGAGGATTTTCTTCTTTTGCAGGACATAAGGCATTGTTTGAGCATTAGCAATGGGAGCAATCAGTCTTCTTGGTGAAAACATTATCCTCTTCATTGACGATCATCAACAGCTTTAAGCAAAGATTACTGAGGGCAAAAGGAGCAGATCAGAGATCAAGAGATCATCTAGTATGATTGGCAAGGTTTATTGATCAGAAATAGTTGATCGATAGACATCCAGGCTTGACCTTCCTTGCATTCCACTTTTGGCTTACGAGGTAGATCAACTTTCATTCTGTTCTCCCTTTTAAACAGTTTTCTTGTTGTTTCGTGTATGCTTCGCACAAAGATAAGCGAAGTCTACTGTTGGAATGTTGTATGCAATATATTCAGCTTTCGAGTCAAATCATAGATCTTGGAATTACGCATCTTTCCTAAATCTAATCTTCCTTGTCCCGTTGATGTTAGCGTTATTTCAAGTTCTTTACATTATTTTCTACTCCTTCTACGATTCATCAAATTAATTCATTTCGTGAAATATATATATATATATATATAATATATACTATCATGATATTCGATAATTTACTGATTAAGTAAGTCCCTGTCTGATCGAACAAGATCGTTCAGGGCACCTCGGATCCGTTTTCTCCAGCACGACCCTTGCATAGATCCGTGGTTAAGACTGTGTACACAGATCTTCGCTCGATATTTCCAGTGACCAACATTTTCTATCATTACACATGTCCCTATTAGAGTCATAATGCAAACAAAGCCTACAACCAAAGTGCATAAACTCAAATAGACATAATGTAAATAAAGCCTACATCCAAAGTGCATAAAACAAAATCCTTACCTATCTTAGGTGCAACCTAATGTAGTTGATCAATGATGTCCTTAGCCATCCCATGCAAGAACTCCACTTTGTCTAAAGTCTCTACCCATGGTTTCACGTCAAACTCAAGGATGGGAGCTTGCACTGGTAGCTCAGAAACTATTGTAAGCATAACAATAATCGAAAGTTTAAGATGACAACCAAATGTAACCAATGAAATGTAGCAACAATATTAAGGCATAGGCATACTTGGCTCCTCCTCTAATATGATGATGGGAGAGGTACCTGGTACTACCTCACTAAACAAGGCATCTAGGTTGTCTATACTTGCATTAGCAAGACCTTCAACCATGGGTTTCTTTAGGAGTGCATCCTCTGCATGCCTTTGTTCTACCTCCACAACATCTTAGGTTGTTATAACTTGACATTTATCTACAACGATAGCACATAGAAAATCAATTAACACATGAAACCATAAAGTAGCCATAAAATTTTAAAACATGAAATAGCCAAGGTTAAACAAAGCATACCTATGACTTCCTACTATCATGGATTAAGCTTAAACTTAACCTTCTTTGAGGCAGGTTGATCTGATGCTGGGGGGTGCCTCCTCCATGGACCTCTTAAGTTTCTTTTTGGCTATCCCTTTAACCTCCATGCATCATCATCTGGCCTCCTGAATAGAAGCAAGAAATGAGAGGGAATCATCATCATCAGTACTATTAGGAGACTTGTACTGCCTAACATCAAGATTCTTAGTTATGATGGATAATGTCTCATCCACACCCTCCGATGGGTTCAAAGCCTACACTATTGGATAAATATATTTTATCCAAGGCTTAGAAATTTGGCTTGGGTCTTGAAAACTCCATCGTCCATTCCTATATACCACTAGAAACTCCACAGACCTCTTTAGATAACTTGTGAAAAATGCAATGTGCACATGGATTATCGTAGAGTTGTCAAAACAGAGTCTAAGAATCTCCTCTTAAAGATTAGTACCCAAAGCAGTGGCCCAATCAAACTTGATGTCCTTCATCAAGATCTTCTTGAAGGTTCATGCCTGTGTTAGTTCGATTACCTTCCTCTATGATAGCATTTCGGGGAATGCATGAGACCTACACAAAGGATATGATTCCTCTGCATCAGGGTTCATGAAGCTATGCATTGAAATTCTAGAGTGACCCATGCTGGCACCAAGCCACTTTAGAAATTTCTCACGATGGCCTGATTCCCTCATTTTCCTAATGGAAACCTTGGTTCCATTAGTAGGAACTCCAAACATGTCATGAAAGAGCCCAGCACCTATGTCAATGTTCACCTTAACACCTTAGATGATGGTGCAAGAGTAATCAACCTTCTCATTGAAGGAGCCAATAACATTCAACATCTCTGTAGTAGGGATGGAAGGAATAGGTGCCATAAATACATCAAGTAATCCTACACACTAGATGTTTGCTTAAATGTATCCAAGTACCTACTCCTTTAGCCACTCTTGCATTGATGCCACATCACCAAAATTTAGGATGAGGGTTTCCTCATGACATGGATGTGCAAGTGGTATAGTCACATCAGCTAAGGTAAAAGGTCTTGCGAAGCAATAATCGAAGGTTACCATCCATATGAGAAATTTCAATGACCAAGAAAAGCAATAAAACACTAGAAGCCATATGTTTACCTTTACTTTTCTTTTGCAATGTGGAGGTTCTAGCTACAAGGATTTGATCCATGCTATCAACATCTACTCACTAGCTATGCATCATCATGTTATCCTTACACTTCTTGTATACCATGTTGAACCTGGTGGCATATGCATCAAAGTCCCTTCTTAAATGTTGATACAGAACAACTCTAATTTTGGGACTCTTGGTGAATTCATCCAAAGTAATTTGAGCCACTACCAGGATTTGGCAAAAACGTTAAGCCAAAACCATAAACAAACATTACAATAGCCATGTTTACCCCTATAGATGATACACAATGCCAAGCGGGATCTGGAATAGTGTGTGGGCTCTATGTGCCACCATTAGAGTATTATTACTATTATACTAACTATACTCTAGCATCGTCTAGATATTTGAAAGGTAGTATGAACTTACAGCATCTACATGTCTCCCTACAATTTTAGGAATTGATTTATCAGTAATATACCTGGTAATCAGTCTTGATGCCTAAGGCAATAGGATCTCTACAACAATCCTAGCTACATCTGTGAACAACTGGAACCACAACATCACACTAAAGTTCTTAAGGAGGTAGGCAAGGAATTCCCTTACCCTAGGCCAAAACCATAATGGGAGCTTTTCAAGAGGAATGTCATGTGGTGGAGTATTGGTCTTGGAATGACCAATGTAGCACAAAATGCTTACCAACTCCACTATAATGAAAATAGGCCTCAAGAAGACCCTACATAAATTAAAGAAAAAACATTGTAAACAATTAGAATTTCTTAATAGGTTAGGAAAACATCTAGTCAAAGGTGAAATTAGCCTTTGTAAAAAGATTTACGATGTTTATCTAATAAGCTTAATAAATTCCTTTAAAATGAACTATTACAACCTTTCAAAAAAAAGCACTATGGCCTATTACAATTACTTAGCAAATTTAGACAAAACACCTATTCAAAGATGAAATTAACTTCTATAAAAAGCACTTAGGTGTTTATCCAAATTAGCTTGAGAAATTCCATAAAAACATTAATACCATATTTTATAGCCTTTATAACCAAAAACATTATGACCAAAACTATATCTTAGTCTAAATTATGCATAAATTTTAAAAAGCATCTAAATTGTGCATAAATTTGGACAAAAGCAAGCATGAGTTTAGAAAAAGCATCTAAATTATGCAAAGCATGCAAAAATTTGGAAGAAAGCATGATAAACTTGGAAAAATCCATTAAGTCATAACAAAAAATTATTTAAAATGAACAAACTTTTTACTCTCCTAAAAATTAAGCATATCAACCACTTCTATGTTGGGAAATTTACTACAACCATGAGTTTTTCCATGATCTATACAACCTTAGCAAAATGTTCATAAAAAATCATTTTAAATCCAATTGGAGTGATTCCACATCTATTGGAAAACTAAAGCAAAATCATATATATTCATAGCTAGAAATATCAAAAACCTTGGTCGTTTTCTTATGAAAATTTCACAAATATACATGAAATTACAAAAGTGGTACAAATAGCCTAACTACGTAATGTTAGGAAAATAGCCATAACTCCCTCATTACAAAGCCAAATTAAACAAAATAATAACCATTGGGAAGCTTAAACAAAAGGATACAAACCCATAACCTTTGATTTTATAAATATGTAGTAATTTTACTAAGAAAAAAATACACAATTGGGCTTGATTTTTCATAACAAAACTTCTAAAATCCCAAAGACTAAACTTCATATAGCCATTAAAATGGTTGAAATAGCCAAAATCCTTACAACCCATTTAAATTCACATCAAAAAAATGGGGTAGGATTTTGTTAAAATTTAATTTTAACAAATCCTAAGGCCTAGACATGAAAAAAATGACCATACCCCAAGATTTTGATAAAAAAGCACAAAACAACACGACCTATTTTCAAAATTGAATCTGCAAAAGCTAAGGCGATAAAACAATCATAGATCTACATGGGAGTAGCCAAAATAGGAGGTAGGATCTTGTCAAAATTCTAACTTAATCCCCCCATTAGAGTAGATCTAAAAAACATAGCCCTAACATTTAGAAGGCCAAAAACTAGAAAAAAACCATGAAAACAAAGCCAAAATAGGTAGAATTGCCTACCTTGGAGAAATGACATATGGGGCCTAAATTGAGATAGGCCCTGGAACCTATGATAACTCCCTATATATCTCATCCATCCTTTGGCTTGTGGGTTTTTTATGCTTTTCCTCCTCTCTATTTTGATGCCATGGTAGGCTCAATGTTAACAAAGGAATAAATTAGGAGAAGATGGGAGTTCTACACTAACTAAAGGAAAGATGGGAGGCTTCCACACTAAAGATTGGTTGTGGCTACCACAAGAATCTCTGCTAAATCTCTCCTCAAATGTGCTATTTCTTAATAATGACAATTATGATCATAATTTGCAAATTTTGACTTATGAAATCCACCTAAACCTAAACAAAACCGTAGAGACTGATTCAATGCACCATGACTACCAGTCCACTAAAGCAAAAAGGGGAAAAATTAGTTCATGTTGGTTTTATGGGTGGGGGGGGGGGGGGGGGGGGGGGAAGAGAAAAACTTCACTTTTTAAAATTTTAAATTTTTGGATTATGGGCCCCATCCTACACATTCCCTTTTGACCAAACTTACATGATTTTTACTAATTTCGGCACTTAAAACATTAAGGAAACCTTACCCTCATGCATCTATGCTAAGAATACCATGCCTAGCATGAAAACATGTTCATCATTCTACAAATTCATTTGCATTACAATATCTTTCTATTTTTAGTAACCCAAACTTACCTTTTTCAACCTTGAGTTTTCAAATTTGGATAAAACATGAACATGGATAAGTACCATGGACTTCCATACTAGGAAATAGTGCCTAAAGTGGAAGAAGGGGGGTAACACTCACCCTTGGCTCCCAACACTCATCTAGCATAAATTTGATCCCAAAGGGGACCCCACATAACTTAGAACCCCTCCAAGCATCTCTAGCAACCTTGGATCCTCACCAAACCTAGTTGAAACTAGTCAAAATTGGTCAAAACTTAGATTTGATGTTTTCCACTTTGGGGGAGACTTCTTCCATGCTGAGCCTCACACCCTTAGTGTGGAAAGATGGGGGCAACCAAAAATGACCTAGGTTGATGACCTAATGACCATTTCTTGATGCCCAGTGATCCCTAGACCCTACCAGAACCCTTCAGAGCTTCTAAAAGCACTAAAATGGGTCAAAATGGTACATATCTATCACCCCCTCTCATCCACACTAGGCCCACCATTTCTAGTATGCAAGAAAGGGGAAAAGTTTCATGAGGCACTCAGAAGCCTTCAAACTATCAAATCTTGACACTCTACATTAACTGTCAACACCAGCAACCTTGGAGTTCATCATGCATTGTCAATTAGCTATAGATCTAGCCTAAATCTAATGTTCTTAACTTAGGGAACCTCTTCCATGCTAAGCCTTCCACCCCCAGTGTGGAAAAAATGGAAAAGCTTGAAAAACTCCTCACAACCCCCAAAACAACCAAATATTAACCTTAGGAATTAATGACCAATGCCAAAAATCCTATGAGCACTCATGCATGGCCAAATCGACCAAAAATGACCAAAAATGCTTTCCCCAAATTTTCCACATTGAGCATGGAAGCCCTTGCATGGAAAAATGGGGGAAGTCCAAAAAATGATTTATGACACTTGAAATAGTCAAATTTCAGTGTCAAATGATAGCAGGCTACATCAGCAACCTTAGGGGCCTACATGCATGATCAAAAGTGATAAAATTTGATCAAAAAATGTTTTCCAAAATTTTGCATGGTAAGCATGGAAGCCCCAACATGAAAAAAGGGGGGCAATTTCAAAAAGTGCTTTATTAATCTTAAAATAACCAAATCTTAACATCAAGTAGCAATCATCATTATCAACAACCTAGGAACCATTTTTCCATGTTGAGCATGGAAGCCCTAGTATGGAAAAAGGAATGGAAGGCCAAAAAATACCTTAACAACCTTAAAACAACCAAACTTTGGCATCAAATGTTACTAGTCAATGCTGGCAACCTAGGAAGCTTGCATGCATGGTCAAAATTGGCCAAAAATCATTAAAAATATTTTCCCCAATTTTTCTACACTAAGCATGGAAACCCCAAAGTGGATAAAGGGGGAAAAGTTAAAAAAATACCTTGCCAACTTTGAAACAACAAAATTTTGACATCAAGTAGCAACAATCATCAGTAGCAACCCCAAAAACCTGCATGCATGGTTGAAATCAACTAAAAATCATCAAAACTATTTTTATCCCATCTTTTCACATTGATCATGAAAACCCCAATGTGAAAAAAGGGGGGAAGCCCAAAAACCACTCATCAACCTTCAAGATAACCAAATGTTGATGCTAGTCATTGATCATCACCACCAATAGCCTTAGGAGCCTGCATGCATGACCAAAAGTTACCATAAAGCACAAAAAAAATTTCCCCCTATTTTTCCACATTGAGCATGGAAGCCGCAATGTGGAAAAAGGTGGAAAAGTCCTAAAACCACTTTAAAAAACCTCTAAAATGACTAGTTTTTGGTCTAGACCCTAGCCCTGGAGGTTGACATCCAAATTTAATTGAGGTCAAAATTGATCAAAAATCCACTCCCCCTTGTTTTCCACACTAATCTTTCTATCCCTAGCATGGAAGAAAGGGGAAAGCCAAACAACCATGTAGGGATACTCAAAATTGCCAAAAATTGACACCAATCCCTAGTCCTTAATCCCAATAGCCCCGAAGGTTGACATGCAAAGTTGATTGAGGTCAAAATTGGTCAAAAATCCACTCTGCCTTGTTTTCCACATTGAGCTTTCTATCCCCAACATGGAAGAAAGAGGGGAAGTCAAAAAAAACCACATAGGAACACTCAAAATTATCAAAACCTAATACCAAACCCTAGTCCTCAACCCTGGTAACCCCAAAGGTTGACATGCCAAGTCAATTGAAGTTAAATTTGGTCAAAAATTCATTCCCCCTTGTTTTCCAAGCTAAGCTTTCTATCCCCAATGTGGAAGAAGGGGAAGAAGAAAAAACCCACTTAGGAATGCCCAAAACTCTCAGATTTTGACATGGATCAATAGCCCTTAACCTTGATAATCTTAGGAGGCAACATGCATGGTTGATTTTGATTCTAATTATCCTAGATCTATGATTCTTACTTCTTCCACACTATAGTAGCCTCCCCAACATGGAAACAAGTGTAGCACGTTTCTTTTCCACTTTTGGAAACAAGATGACACTCCCAAAAATTAAAGATCTTTGCCGAAGAAGCCCAAAACCTCACAACCTCAATATTTTTCTTGTCTAACTTTGTCCCAACCTCCAAAACCCATTTCCCCCATTATTCCACAATTGATTAACTTCCCAAGAATGGAAACCAAGGGGAATATCTTAAGTACCCTTAAATAGCCTTCAAACATGTCCAAAATTATCTAAAAACTTGCAAAATCAAAGTCTATAGCCCTAGGGGCCTAGAAACTTGGTCAAAGCCCTCCAAAACCAATTTGAAACAATAAAATAGGTGTCCCCCTATTTTTCCACATTAAGGATATTGTACCTAGCATGGAAGAATGGGGGGAAGCTATTTCAACACTTGTTGACACTCAAAATGGCCTTGAATTGCCTTAGAACAAAATTGGGGGATGTACAAGTTCTAGATCTAGGCTCTAGCCACCTATTTGACTATGTTTGACCATATTTTTTACTTGGATTTTGATTTCCCATGCTAACCCCCATCTTTTCCACACTAGTTAGTGTGGAAACAAGCGAGGAAGGCTTCAAAACCTACTTTTTGACCTTTATAGACCTCCAAGGATCCCAATTTTGATGGATCTGACCTTGCGCTACCTTGGGAAGGTATTGGGACCCCAAAATATATTTTCCTTAGTCTCCACACTAAGGGTCCTCATTTCCATGTTGAGCCTAGTGTGGAATGCTGAAGGCACTTGATTTTTGGGTCTAGATAGCCCAAAAACAACCCTGATTGATGTCTGAACTCATCTACTAGCTTTGTAGCCTCAAAGCATGGCCTGATAAGGCCTAAAACTAGAAAAAAGTAACCATTTTTTACCTATACTAACTAAATTTTATCATATATGACCTATTTTACTTAAGTTTTAACTTATTATGTAATTTTTTGGCTTGTTTTTTAGATTTATGTTGCCTTATGGACATGGTTAACCTTCTATGACTTCTATACAGCTCTATATGTTCTTTGTTTATCTTATTATAGCTTTATTTTCCTTTTTTCAGCCTTTAAATGGTATCAAATAGTGGGGTTTGACCTTTCCTAACCACCATTTGACACCATATGACCATAGCCTGCTAAGGCCTTAAACTAGCATCATAGACTGCTAAGGCCTTAAATTGGTGAAATTATGACCTTTATTGATCATTTGTACCCTTAATCCTTATATTTACCCTTATTTGACCTTTATGTAATCATTGTTCACCTCTATTGTACTTTTCCAAATTGACCTCATCTCATTAATGACCTTGGATGGCCTTGACTGCATTAGATTTGCATATGTTTTATGGCATATTAACATTATTTATTTACTTTTACCTAGGTGTCAATTTATTTTTGGTTGATATGTAGGATCAAAGTATGAGTACCTAGGAGCAAACCAATTTTCCTTTATGTCTACTTGGACCTCACAATGATATTAAACAGTGTATTAACTATGATTGCCTAGATTTTGAGCCTATGAGTCTTGTAGACCACATAGCCTCAATAGAAAAATCTCTAGAATGGCTTCAAAACCTAGCCAAAACCCTTGACTTGGAAGTAGGAGACATAACTAAAGACCTTTTAGTTAAGGTTCCTATCACAACACATAGTCATGAGGAGAAAACCCTTTAATTAAGTTCCACACTAGAGCCTCAATGTGCCGAATACATCACTAAAGTCTTAAAAAATAACATTAAGGTCATTTGCTTGGTCATATGAAGATATGTTGATTTTAGACCCACATTAGTCCAACACAACATCATTCTAGATTCTAGCATTAGACCAATTAAGAAAAAAAGTACGCAAGATTAGACCTAATTTGGCCTTGGCAATTCATGATGAAATCTCAAAGCTCTACTAAGCACATTTCATTAGGGCTATAGATTATGTAGAATGGGCATCCAACATATTGGTAGTCCCTAAGAAAAATGGGAGCATCCATATTTGCACTAATTTTCAAGACCTAAATAAACCCACCATCAAGGATGATCTTCCTTTGTCTAGTATTGATCAACTCATTGATACTACAGCCAGACATGCCTTGTTGTCCTTTATGGATGAATTCTTGGGATATAACCAAATTAGGATCAACCTAGAACACCAAATTAACATAATCGTTATGACCCCATGGGGTACCTTTTGTTATACGATGATGCCCTTTGGCCTTAAGAATGTTAGAGTGACATACCAAAGAGCCATGACCTATATCTTCAGTGATTACATGTTAGGTTTGCTTAATGATTATGTAGATGACATAGTGGTGAAGTCTAAAATAGCCAATGACCATGCCAATGATCTAGATATGGTGCTTAAATGATGCCTCAAATATGAGCTTAGGCTCATCCTAAGAAGTGTGTCTTCAGTGTCAAGACTGGTAAGATTCTTGGCTTTGTAGTCTCTAAGGCAGGGATACACATAGATCTTGATAAGGTTAAGGCCATATCCAAATTGGTAGAACCTACCAATCTTAAAGAGCTTTGGGGATTACAAGGTAGACTACAGTTTATTCGTAGGTTTATCACTAGGCTTATGGATGAGTTACAACCCATGCACCACTTACTTAAGAAAGGAGTTTACTATGAGTGGACAACTCAATGTCAAGAAGCCTTTGAGAACTTTAAACAAGAATTAACATAGCTACCTATAGTCTATTCTCTGTAAGAGGGTAAACCATTTTACATTTATCTTGCCATTTTTGATACATAAATTGCCTCTCTACTCTATCAGAAATGTGATGACAGAGCATAAATGCCTATATACTACCTTAGCCATGCGTTAGAAGCCCACAAGACCTAATACACTAAAGAGAAGAAGCATTATCTAGCACTAGTCTTCTCTTTTAAGAAATGAAGACACTAACTCTTTAGAAGCCAAGTTAATGTAATTTGCAAGAACAACATACTCAGAGCCATAATGACCAACATCTACGAAAGTAGTTGTATAGCCCAATGGAAAGCCATAATTGTAGAGTTCAATCTCCATTACATCTCTCAATCCTCAACAAGGTCAAGCTATAGTCATATAGCTCATAGTTTCACTAGTCAATGACCAAGGAATAATAGACCTTGAGTTCTCTGATGAACACATTAACACAATTAGCCATAATTTGCAAGGACAACATACTCAGAGCCATAACAACCAACATCTACAAAAGTAGCTGTATAGCCTGATGGAAAGTCATAGCTGCAAAGTTCAATCTCCATTACATCTTTCAATCCTCAATAAAAGGTCAAGCTATTGCTGTATAGCTCATAGTTTAACTAGTTGATGACCAAGCAACTGTACACCTTGAGTTCCCTAGTGAACACATTAACATAATTAGCTAAGTTCTTGACAGTTATGAGGTAGTCATGAACCTTGATGGAGCTTCAACTGCCCATGGGGCTAGTATTGCTACCATCATAACATTAACATCTAGTGAAATCCAATCCTTTGCCTATTGTTTCGGGTTCCTGTGTACCTACAACATAGCAGAATATGAGGGTTTAATCAGAGGAATGATGGTAGTCATAACCTAGGAATTAGATACCTAGCCATTAAAGGCAATTCACAACTCATCGTTAACCAAGTAACCAAAGTCTATGCATGCAAAGCTAAGCACTTACAACCTTACTATGACCTAGGAAAGCAATTACTACAACAATTCATAGATGTTGATATCCCACACATACCTCAAAATGAAAATGCCATAGCTGATGCAATTGCAACATTAGCCCCTAGTGTGATGTGAGATGTGTTTAGCAAGTTGTCCACCTTAACTTTGGACTATACTACTTCCATTACAAAAAAACATTGAGGATACATTTGTGGCCATCATTCATACTACTCCTTCCAAGGAGGGGTATGACAATATCAAATTTTACCTTATGCATGGTGAATCCTCACAGGGCCTAACCACTTCTCAGAAAGACATCATATGCAAGTAGTCAAAGCAGTATGTCATCATGGATGATAACACATTATGTCAATGGTCCTATGATGGCATACTCCTAAAGTTCTTAGCAAAAACTGAAGTTGGAATAGTCCTAGAGGAGGTTTAGAAGGGTGTTTGTGGTGGAAATTTAGGACCTATAGCCATGGTTGCTAAGACTAGATAGTTAGGCTACTATTGGCCCCATATGAAAAATGACTACCTGCAAAAGGTTAAGCAATGTGACACATGCCAAAAATATAGCAACTTGATACATGTATCACCAACTAAGTTTCATACAACCCAGATAACATGGTCATTTCAATGATGGGGTTTGGACATCATTGAACCCACGATGCTTAAATCTACCACACAGCATAGCTTCATCATCATTGCAACTGAATACTTTGCCAAGTGGGTTGAAGCTATTCCCCCAAGGAAGACCACATCTAAAAAAGTTTGGAAGTTTATTCTAGACAACATTATAGCTCGTTTTGGCATATCCACAATCATAGTTATAGATAATCGACCTCAATTTAGTAGCTAAGAAATCAAGGATTTTTATCACAACCTAGGCATTAAGCATTCTTTCTTGTCGCCTTACTACCCCCAAGCTAATAGACAAGTAGAAGCAAGCAACAAGGCCATCATCAACTTGCTCAAGAAGATGTTCAACAATAACAAGTGGAAGTTGCATGAGCAGCTTATCCATGCACTATGGACATATAGAATGACCTACTACATGGTAACCTGCATGACCCCTTATAACCTTATTTATGGTTCTGAAGCTATTTTACCTCTTGAATTGTAGGTACCATCACTCTGAGTGGCCTTGACTGACTTCATTAATGACGAGCAAAGCAAGGAGTTGTAGATAGCAACACTAGATTTGGTGGAAGAGTGGCATATGCAAGTGCTTGCTCACATTGAGCACTATCAAAAAAGGCAGAAGCAACAACATCACCATAACTTGATAATGCACAAGATCAAAAAGGGGGACCTCATTCTTGAGGCCATCTATGAGCATGCGAACAAATTCTCAGCCAACTAGAAAGGGCCCTTCCTTGTCACTAGAGCCTATGTAAATGGAGCATTTAGAATAGCTAACATGGATGGAAATGAGCTAGCCAATCTAATTAATCATTCCTATCTGAAGTCATACTACATGTAGTTGACAGATTGTCAACAAGTAGGCCTACTTTCAATGGTCCACTACGACCTTCAACTAGCGACAAGGCTTGTCAGGGCCTTAAACTGGTACCATGGCCAACCATGACCTTAAACTAGTAACATTGGTGACCTAGATAACCTGATTCTCATGTGGCCTCTATGCATTGTAACATTATAATATGTTGTGGTGTTTTGTATTCTTTGTGGGTACCTCTTGGGTTAATTTTCCATACACCAACAAAGAGGGGCCATTGAAACACTACAAAATTTTTCATGTTATAACCAATCCTCATCATGTAGCTTTCACCCCATGGAACTTGAGGCAAATTTCATTGTAAATGTGAAAATTCTAACCCACAATGGGCAATTTCACATACTTTATACTTTTGGGGCTCAAAAATCCCTCATAAGTGGTCAAAGCCTCATTCTCTAAGTGAAAAAAATCACCTAGTGTCTATATTTAGGCTTAGGGGATCAAAACCACCCCTAATGTGGAAAATTCAAATCCCCAACGTGGAAGTCACAAGAAGCAAAATTTGTCAAGTTATGCATTTCAACATTGACCAACCACTTCAACAAGCATGATGAAGAGCTTAGCATGGAAGATCCATCTCCAATGTGAAAGGGTGTCTCAATTACTATTTTTAGTAAATGGAATGGCCATGGGGTAGAGCACTTACTATGTTTAGTAAGCTCACAAATTTTGGTGTCCATTTCACCTAAATTTGGTAGCCAATTTGCATCAAAATTACATCAAATTTGCAGCCATTTTGTAGCCCAATCATAGTCAATATTCAGCCCCATTCATGGCTCAAAGATCCTATAAAAGCTAGCCTCAAACACCATTGAAAGGTTCTAATTTTTTTTTTTTGACAAGGTTGAGTAATTTTAGCACACAAGCACTTTGGCAATTCAGAAATTTTAAGCAAAAAAACATTGCACACAAATCCACACCTGGGGCATTTTCAAGCACTCAAGAGCTCTTGCAAGTTCCCGTACTTGCAATCTCTTGAACCCTAGCATGGAAGCATTGAGGCCTTGAGACTTGGTGAATTTTGGTGTTAACACTTCACCTCTAGGATTCCAAACCCAACATGGAGCAACTTAGCATCCAAATATTCTACCTTTCTCACCCTCCCAGTGGTGAACAAATTAATAGATCCAAGGTTATAGTAGCAAAGGAAGGTTCTATAGCATTAAGAGTGGCTTATCACCCAAATCATGGATCATATCATCTCAACTTCAACAAGCTTTGAACTCTTTTATAAGTGAAACCCCTTTTGCTCACCCAGGAACCATTTGTACAAATTTCTCTAACATATTCTTTATTCTCTTCTTAATAAAGTTTTTAATTTTGTGTTCAAAGATAAATTTATTATTTTTTTCATTCAGATTTATTTATATTTCCACATTTTTTCATCTCTCAAGTCCCTAGTTGATCTGCTGGATCAGCTAGGGCACCCCAAATCCCATTTTCATCATGAAGGCCCTAGGGGTTCAAGGCTAAGGAATTTCTTGCATCAAGGATCTTTGGTTCCCATTCTAGTAATCAAGGTTTTTGGTCCCAACACCCATTATTTCATCTAAGGGATGTGCTTTGAATTCCCATGTTTTCTATTCATGGGAACCACACCATGCAAAGACATTGCTTTCTATTATTGATTGGCATTAGGAATGGTGAGGAATCAATGAGAATACTCACAAGACTCTAAATTGTAGGTAGATATAAAAGGTGACAAATTCTCTTGAAGCCACATCCTTGCCAATTTCACTTGATTCGTTCCAAGGCTACAGAGTATCATGGTCACAAGTTCTTTGAAAGTTCTTATTAGAAAGAACCTCATGCTTCCAAAACAAAAGAACATCATAGAGTTTTCATGGAATGGGTGGATGACATGAGCTTACTACCTAATATCATGGAAAAAAATAGTTCCATTAATCAATTTCAAAATTCAATGATGAAATCTAGTCATTGAGCAATCAATTTGAGCTTCACCACCATCAATCAGTAGTAATGTTTGGCACCAAAGTCCTGATCGCAATAAAGAAGAACAAGACATGTAAGAAAATTCAAATAAATTAAAATATAAAAGAAATTTTAAAATGTTCAAGAAAATGAAAAATTATGTAAAAAAATGTTGAAAACTAGGGAGCCACTTGTAAGATGTTAGCATGTGTGGTCATCTCCCCTAGGACTAAGTTGGAAGGGAGAGATCCAAACATTTGAGCATGCTTAACCATCAATTGAGGAAGTATTCCCACTGGTTGTTCTTGTCTTTAGGAAAGATTTAAGTTGTTGGATGTTGACTAATAATCTCTTATTTAATATATTAAGATGGTATATCCTCATGGCCCCATATGGAAAAGTTTCATATATAATGTAAGGGCCCTCCCATAGCATTTGGAATTTAGTAGGTTGAGGTACATGCATGGGGTTCCAATAGAACACTTTATCTCCTTATTGAAACTTTACATTCCTTATTCTAAGGTTATGTTTGTTATGTTCCTTGTGCACTTCATGTAATAAAAAGGCCACTAATCTATTCTTGTCTAGTGTGTTAAGGTTCATCAATCTCTATCTTTGGGCTAGACTTAGGTCCAAGTCAAGATCACAGGTTGTTAAAAGTATATGAAGCTTAGCTTGGATGGAAAAATTTGGAAGTTTCCCATACACTAACTCATAGGTAGAATAGTGAATAGGAAGTTTCCATGTTGAACGATAAGCCCAAAGAGCATTTTTGAGTTTACTACTCCAATCCTTCCTATATTTACTAACTGTACATGTTATTATTTTGGTAATTTCCTTGTTAGTGACCTCATCTTGACCATTGGCTTAGGGGTGGTATAGAGTTGTTAATTTATGTTCAATCCCTAAGCATTGCATGATATTTTGAAAAGTGGCACTAATAAAGTATGTTCCATTTTCTAAAATTAGTGCTTGTTACAACATTTTGTTGTACAAACTAGGCCATCATAGAGGATGAATAGTTGGTGATGTTTGCTACCTTAGCCCATTTGATGTAGTAATCAACAACCACAATGATGTAGACCTTCCTATTTAACATAGGGTTGATGAACCCCATGAAATCAATCCCTTAAAGATTAAAAGGCTCTAGTGATTAGATCCACTATTGAAGCCCTTCCATGTATGTGGTCATCCCTCCATCATGTTCGCATCTATCACAAGAATGGAAGAAGTGATGGGCATCATTGAAGATTATAGGTTAATAATATCCTACCATGAGGATCTTAATGGTCATCCTCCTCCTAGCGTAGTGGCCCCCAGAAGGGCCTTTGATGGAACGCGATATCACATGGACCGCGATATCGCGTCCTTCCCTGCGATATCGCATACGCGATATCGCAGCCCATCGCTAATTCTATAAATAAGAGGCAGCTCTCCCTTGTTTATCCATCTAGATCTAGACCTTAGCCAAACACTTTCCATTTCTCCATTCCAGAGTTAGAATGATTTCCATGTGCCCACAGTAGGAGTCCCAAAGTGAACGAATCTTTATTCAAGCAATTTTGTACCTGAGCACATAATTTTGTATAGCAATAAAGACAGACTTTTAGATAAACCTTGTAGTGCATGAACTAAGCTAAATAGGAATTTAATTATTGTTAAATTTTTAAATGCTTTCTTAAGGACTTAATCTCTCTCAACCCTCAACTCTAATAGTTAAGTGCATTCAGTATGACCGCTTCGAGCACGTGCGTTACACTTGGTAATCCCAGTAATGAATAGCGTTTGGTAACCCCAGTAGTGTTGCATTGGTTCAGGGTGTGAAATGGCAAGTGGGAATGGATATTGATGCTAGGACGATTAAGGCTTAGTTAGTTAAAGTTAGTTACTTAGTCTCTTCATCCTTTCCTCTCTTAGCATAGGCAATAAAAACATAAAAGATATAAAAATATAAAAATCACATGCCTCAAGCTTACTTAACCATACAACTATGACAAATAAAAGTAATCTTGGGAGGATAACGATTGATTAACCTTAAGTGTTCCATAAGGCGTGTAGGCACTTAGTCTGCGGAGTTCGACCGGATTGTGCGTGTAATGCTCGTATTCGTATGGTTGAGTGTAGGGGTACCTCGACACTCATCATTGGCACCGTTGCTGGGGACTAAGTTGTTTGTGTGCTAAGTAGAACATAGGAAATCATCCACATCATTGGGATACCAACAAGATGATTTAAACAAAAGAAAATCATCCTTAGGGTTAATCAAAAGAAAATTTAAACAACGGTCAATAGCATACCAACAAGATAACAATGTCTTCTTCTTCTCATAAAAGCACTTCACCACCTAGGGATCACACAAGAGATAGTCAGTGGCACAACATACCTAACCAAGAACCACCAGTTCCTCAAGAGTATCAGGTAGTGCATACTCATCATGATGAGTATATACCCGATTTTACCTTTATCCTCCATCTGGATGAACAACTACGTTGGAGAGACCTACAAGGTAACATAGTGTTACCTCCAGATCATGCCATCCCTAACATGCTCCTTCGTGCTCTTGCACAGATAGACATGATGCAGCTATAGGTTGAATATGTTGCATGTGATCATGACACAAGGGATTACCATCCGACAGTAGCACAACATTTAAGGGACTCACAGTGGGAGAGCTACCATACATCGTTGAAGGGTAAAAGGATCCCGTATGTCCTAAGCAAAATTGGAGATGGTGAACCAGTTATAATAGGTTCTCCATCAAATGATGGTCCCCCTCCTAATGATGGTGAGGAGGTGGGGTATCAGAACCTACACTCCACAATTCATAACCCTGGTTCTAATCCCCGTGGACACCAAGTGTTCAATGAGGAAACACAAACAAATGATAAGGATAGGCAGTCTGATCTTCATCACGATCAGGGCCGTAGCCACCGAAGAGAAGGTAAGAAATATCATCATGATGATGGTCCCCCTTCTTCTTCACCTTCATTGCATCATTCACCCTCTCCTTCCACATCTAGATGTAGTCACAAAGAGCCCAACCATGAGGATAAGGGTAGGCATAATGAGAACCCTCGACGAGAGAGTCAAGAGTGAGGACGAGGAAATTCTAGGGAATCAATGCATGGAAGAAGGGAAAGTAGGGAACAGTGTAGACATCATAGATTCCATGAGAGAAATGACCATGAAGAACCCCTACTTGCAACCTGAAGTATGTTAGACATTACAGAGGCTGTGAGAATACCGACAAGGAACCAAAAAGATAGCCAGATCAAGAGACTAGACATGAATAATATCCCATGGTTTGAGGGGGGATACAACGCTGATCCACAAAATCATTTATAGGCATTTCACGATGCATGTGCCTTGCAAAATATCGAAAATGAGTGGCAAAAGTTAAAGTTTTTCCTAAGGACACTCATAAAAGAAGCAAAAAGCTGGTACCAGTTCTTAGAACTGGAATCTATTAGACGATGGAGTACAATGTTAGAACTATTCAACGATAAATATCAAACATACTCTAGAGTGTGCAACTTGTGAAAATAGATCCAAGGATGGAAGCATGGTAATCATGAACCCTTAGATGCTACCATGGGCTGATATTATGCACTGCTACATCGTTGCCCGAGCCATGGTTATGCACAACAGGATCAACTCCGCCCCCTCGTAGATGGGCTAAGACATGAAACCAGGAGAACCCTTGGAACATATGCCCAAGGGAGATTATCTGATCTTAGGTTCCGTGAAGTTCATAGACTGTTGGAGCAAGTAGCTAAGGAAGAAGGAGAGCTACATAAAAGAGAAAGAATGAAAGAATATAACCGCAATCCTTCCCTCTGAAAGAAGGGAGTAAGATTTTGTGAGGAAGAGGATGAGTTACCGCTTAAAGAGTTGGTGAATAGAAAAACCTTTCCACTTCAAAAGTTGACAACTGAAGTGTCGGCTAAGGTAGATCAAATGTGGGACTCCTTATATAGTAGATTTCAAACTATTTTAAAAATTGTAGAGGAGTCTAAGGAGCGAAGTAGTGACCATGAGAAGAAAAAGAGGAGAGACGTAGACCATGCACATAACAAGGATAACGAAAAAATGATTATCACCGATGAGGTTGTGGACTCTGATATAGACAATGATGGTGGATGTGAGATCTACCAATATGACCATCCTAAAAGATGTTTTCAAATAATCTCACATCTACAAGAGTCTAGGGTGTATGCACTCAACCCAAGACTTAACAAATGGCAAGCACCTTGAAGGTTACCTTATCCCCAAGGTAACCCAAGGCAGTTCCACCAACCATTAATGTATTATCCAAGTGGAACTCCGCCAAAACCTATGGAGCAACACCAGCAATGGCAATACCCATAGTCATGAGGGATGCCACCGTCGACACAACAATACCCTTACTGGCAACCAAACCCGTATGGCTATTACGTGCAACAGCCAGTTTCTCCAAGTGACTCTATCAATCACATGACCCCACAATGTCACTACCAAGTTCGAGAGTATTTTAGGACTCCTTCTCCTAGAAGAGACACTACACATGCATACCATTCTCCAAATCCATCTGCATCTCTTACGCCGACAATTCCACTACCACCTGCTCCAATGATGCAAGGGGAACTCCCCACTCAACCACAGCAACGTAATACTACGAGAGCTATAAACCTTCAACCCACTGTTGGTTCTAACAACTATACAAAGAGAAGACCCTTCTTTAGAACCAACAGTCCAAACAAGCTCTCACAACCACAAGTGGTTGAGTCTATGACCTCTCCTCCATCAAGTAAGGCTTCAGAGCTCCCTTCAAACCAACAACAGAGCTCAACGCACATAGTTATGTTAACACATACCATCACTGACTGGATATAGGTGGGCCACCTTCCCAGGAAACTCTCTGACCCCGGAAGTCCCTTAATCTACCTGCAAGTCACTAGGAATGAACCTCGTAAAGCTCTTCTAGACTCAGGTTCTGGCGTCAACTTAATATCATAGGAGATGTACAAAGCCTAGAACCTGCCTCCATTAAGAAAGAGTAACATTCAATTAGAGCTGGCTGACCAGTCCATCACTGTCCCCTTGGGACTTGTGGAGGACATTATTACCACTGTGTGTGGTTGGTCATACCCAGCTGATTTCTTAGTTATAGAAGTTAACAATAACAAAGGAGACTTCCCAATTATAATGGGAAGGGCATGGCTAAGTATCATAAATGCATTCCTAGGAATCCATGATCTTTCCTTGCAAATATCTAAGGAAAACTCTTATGGAAAGATTGAGAAGAAGAAAGTTCCATGCATCACATATAGCGATACAAAGGGTGATGACATATAGGAGTGCTCAGCATTTCTTGTATACAACTAGTATGCCCAAGAAACTTAGATACAAAAGTGCCTATATGTAGCAATCACACAACAAGAGAACACCCAGTGGTTGACAGCTAATCAAGAGAGCAACCCACCAATATGCATGGAACTAACTGGGAGAACAAATTGCAACCACAATGAAGGCATAGATACACTGGAGTATGAGCACTTCCAACCCTTAATCTAAAAAAATCAACTAAGAGAAGTTGGACACTTCTAAAAAATTCAAACAAATGCTCATTATTTTGGATCTCTCTCTTTCAATTTAGTCATGGGGGAGATGGCCACCTATGCTGGTCATTTGAGGCCCTCAATTCTATTTTAAGTTTTTGTTTTACACATTTTTGTTTTGCACATTTTTGTTTTACAAATTTCTTTAACTTTTCTTGTTTTTGTTTTACAACATAATTTATACTTTTTCTTTTCTTTATGTGTGTGTGTATGTGTGTTTATCCATTTTGTTAAGTTTTTCACCCAATAAGTGCTCCTCATGATGGTATAAACTGTGTTCTATTGTTCGCTAATGTTTGGGTTTTACCTTTAAGTTACGATGTTGATACTAAGGTATGGTTCTTTTGATATAGTAGGCAATGAGTCCACATCATCCATGCATCTGTAAAATTCTATGGTCTCTCTTGGCTTGGAACTATATAGTCCCTTTCTTCAAAATAATAAGAACTATCAACAAATCGGTGACTAGGTATTTCTTGAACTAAGGAAGGACTCAAGGATTGAAAAGGGTGTGACTTCAAGGGGATTTGATGCATTTCTGTTGGCCATTCTCTTGCGTGCTTGGATGTTTTCTTCTTGAGTTTTTCTTACTGTTTCAATGTTACTCCAATATTGGGAAGCTGAGCAAATAAAAATAATAAGTCTTTGCATGGTGTGGTTCTCACAAAACACAAAAAAAAAATGAGAATTCAAAGCACACCCCTTAGAAAAAATAATCATTTGGGCTACAAGCACTGGTTATGGAACTAAAATAAACATGTTCCCTCTAACTAAGGCCCTTCTCGCTTCCTACATTCTCCTCTTATGTTTCGTCGAAATGGTGGTGGCTCTTTGGTGGAAGCATTCTTGTTAATTCAAGTGGATGGATGGGCCAAATGTATTAATGTGAAGTCACTAAATGTGGTTTGTTTGAGGCCAGACTTGGAATGGGACCTACTAAGTTACATTAACCATTAATACACAAGGGGCTGTACACCACCTTGTTCTTGAGATTCCATTCCATCCTCTTCTTTCCATCCTTCTTTCTCCATTGTTCACCTCATTGCCTATTGTATCATTAGTGTATATTTTGGTTGACGCATTGTTTTCTTTTTGGTAAATTCTCGTGGTTAAGAATTTAAATTTTGTTTCCAAATGACATTTCCAAAGCCTATAGACTCTTTAAATGTGGGAATGTCAGGGCATTAAGGGCATGAGCCTACTTTGGGGAGGACCCACTGGCATTTCTCTTTCGTACATTAGTTAATTTCTTTCCCTTAAAAATTTTTGCAATCAACCTTATTTTGTTCATTTCCATCTTAACATCCATTTCATCAACATTACAGTTGTCTCTTTTTCTCCATCTTTCTTATTCCTTTTCTTTCTCTATTCTATCACTACTAGAGGTTCACTCTTAGTCATGGGGTTCCTGACCCAATTTTTTCAATTTTCTCCTAACCCCTACACCTTCGGTAGTCACCAATATTATATGTCCAAAATCTGCAATCAGCCATGCCACAACTCAGCCAATGAACCTTTCACCGAAGTAAGGTATCAACTGCACTGTGATTCATTTACCCTTGCTAATATAAGATTGTGTTGTGTGTGCAGATGGTAATCATACAACAACGGATTGGATCTGAAGGGAACACTTGGAATGGATCGGTGCTGAAGCAGCTATTCAAGTAACAAGATTGATGGTGCGCTTACGAATGGACAATGAAAGGTGCAATCTTGGCATTGGCAATAGTAGAATTCTTCTCTCTTCTCTCTTCTCTCTCAGCTACCACATAAGGCCTAATGTCAAATGTATAAAGTGTTCACTCTTGTTGTCGTGAACACCAGTTTTGTCATGTTCTATAATGATGATCCGTTCACATCTCATCCCATTCACCATTAGTTCCATTCAAGTCAATAATCCCATACCTTTGCAATATTTTGTAAGGAACTTGAGGATGAGTTTTTATTCAGTCATGGGGGTATGATGGGNAAATTGCTCAAATAAAGATCCGTTTACTTTGGGACTCCTACTGTGGGCACATGGAAATTATTTTAACTCTGGAATGGAAAAATGGCAAGATTTTGACTAAGGCCTAGATCTAGATGGATAAACAAGGGAGAGCCGCCTCTTATTTATAGAACTGGCGGTGGGCTGCGATATCGTGTACATGATGTCGTAGGAAAGGACGCGATACCGCGTCCCATCACACCCCCATGACTGAATAAAAACTCATCCTCGAGTTCCTTACAAAATATTGCGAAGGTATGGGATTATTGACTTGAATGGAACTNTAAATTTTTAAATTCTTTCTTAAGGACTTAATCTCTCTCAACCCTTAACTCTCATAATTAAGTACATTCATTACGATCTCTTTGAGCATGTGCATTACACTTGGTAATCCCAGTAACAAATAGCATTTGGTAATCCCAGCTGCATTGCATTGGTTCAAGGTGTGAAACAGCAAGTCGGAATGGATACTGATGCTAGGATGATTAAGGCTTAGTTAGTTAAAGTTAGTTACTTAGTCTCTTCACCCTTTCCTCTCTTAGCATAGGCGATAAAAACATAAAAGATATAAAAATATAAAAATCACATGCCTCAAGCTTACTTAACCATACAACCGTGACAAATACAAGTAAGCCTGGGAGGACAAGGATTGATTAACCTTAGGTGTTCCATAAGGTGTGTAGGCACTTAGTCTGTGGAGTTTGACCGGATCACACGTGTAATGCTCGTATTCATATTGTTGAGTGTAGGGGTACCTCACCACTCATCAGCCTTCATGTGCATCCTAAAGGACTCAAAGTTAATGTGCATTGAGGACACACCATCTTACTAGACTATTTGTACAACTCTTATAGAGATTTCTGTTGATTTTCATAAAGTGTTTGGTTTGATGAAGAAACTATTGTTTCTTCTTATGGTCCCACTTCTATGGCATCTCCTATGTGAGTATATAGGAGAGGGTGTGCTCGTACCAATTTGTTTCCCTAGGATCTTGAAAATTAACAACACCAACAAAGACTAGTTTATCAGAAAATTGATCAGATAGTGGGCTCTCATCCTCTTTGTTGTCCCATATTAATCGATATAAGTGGTTAGCCACCACATTTTTAGTCTCCTTTCGGTTAACTATCATTAAATCAAACTCTTAGAGGATCACCAGCCACTGTATGACACATGGACTCATCATTGGCTTGTTCATTAAGAACCAAATGGCACTATGGTTGATGTGTACAAAAACTTTGTATCCAAGTACATAGTGCCTAAGTTTTTCTAATGCATATACCACTATCATAAGCTCCTTTTCAGTTGTGGTGTAGTTGAGTTGTGCACTCATAATGCTTTTGCTTGCATTGTGGATGTAATATGGATATTTCTAATTATCCATCTATGTAAGCATGGTGTCCAAAGCATAATTCGATGCATCTGTCATGATGTGAAATGGCTTGGACCAATATAGTACTCATAGAATTGGATTTTCTACAAGTTTCTTCTTTAACTAATGGAATGAATTCTCACACTCCTTAGTCTAGATGAACGATGTATCTTTCTTTGTAAGCTCTACCAATGGCTTCGTGATCTTTGAAAAGTTTTTAATGAAGCACCTGTAGTAACTAGTGTGACCAAGGAATGACCTTACATCCTTTAGAATTTCTAGTTATCTGGTTATTCCTTGGATAACCCTTATTTTCTCTAGGTTCACCTTGATCCCTTTATTCGAAATCTCGTGCCTCAAGACAATGCCCTCTTGGATCATTAGGTGGCTTTTTTACCAATTAAGCCTGAGGGTTGTCTCCATGTATCGTTGAAAAACTTGCTCAAGGTGGTCTAAGACTTACTCAAATGTAGCCCCATAAGTAGAAAAGTCATCCATAAAGATTTCTACCCCACTACTAATCTACTATTAGAAGATGCTTAAGACCAAACATTGAAATGTAACAAGAGCATTGCATAAGCCAAAGGGCATCTTTCTGTATGCAAAAGTTCCTTAAGGACTTGTGAATCTTATCTTATCCTAGTCTTCTAGTATAATCTAGATTTGGTTATAGCCACTATAATCATCAAAAAAGCTATAGTAATAATGCCCCACAGTGGTATCTAGCACTTGGTCCACAAATGGAAATAGAAAATGATCTTTGTAAGTTATCATATTTAATAGTCAAAAGTTTATATAGAATTTCCACTTTCCTCCTTTCTTGAGCATAGTAACAAGTAGGCTAACACACTCATTATCTACTATGGGGTAAATAAATCGAGCCTTAAGGAGTTGTTCAATCTCCTCCTTGACGATTTGCTTTAGTTTCATGTTCAAGTATCTTTGTAGCTAACTCTTTGAATTGATAGAGGAGTCTATATAGACTCTATGCTAGCATATCTAGGATTAATTCTGATTAGCTCATGATATGACTAGGTGAAAGCTATTTGTCATTTATTAACAACTTCCAACAATTTCTTCTTCTATGCAAGAGCAAGTATGGCATTGATAATCACCAGCTTGTCCTTGTTTAGAAATGCATATTCCATTCCTGCCAATAGAGCCTTTAACTCAAAGGGCTCTTACTTAAAAATTTCAAGGATCTCTAACTCTCCCCAATTGATTTCACTCTGTACATCAAAGAGTTGGTGATGAAGCTGCTCCAACATATCCATGCTTTCAACATATGAGCTAGTGAGGCTCTTAGTTGGTTCCATGTAGATTATTGATCTAGCCTCATTATCTATTGTTAGCCTGTAAGTACCTTCTTGTTTAGTGACTTCTACATACAAGAACCTCTAAATCTCTATTCTCTCTACACACTAATTGCATGCTTGAAGTGATGTGCCTTTGATGATCCACAAACTTTGCATGCAATGGCACCCTATGTCACTATGCATGATGCATGGAACTCTCTTCTTCTCAATATTTCTGAATTCATTTTTCTTAAAATTCTCAAAGGAAAAATCTCTAATCCCCAACCTTGCATCAATAGTGCTTATCCATGCTCCTCCCATGATGATAAGGAAGTTCCCTTTACAATTATCCACGTGGATCACCTGAAAATTGGTAGGATAAGACCATCCAAAAATGGTGGGCATGATGTCTTCCAGTAATCCCAAAGGAACAATGATGGATTGGTATGCCAACTCGAGTCTAACATTACTCTCTTTCAAGGGAGGTAGGTTCTAGGCTTTGTACATCTCTTAAGAAATTAAGTTAACTCCAGATCTAAATCTAAAAGAGCCTTACACACTTCATTTTTGGTGATCTACAAGTAAATAAGAAGACTCCTAGGATCAAATCTCTTCTTGGAAAGATAGCCAACCTTGATCCAGTCTATGACCACATGGCTCAACATGACAATGTGAAACTAGGGAGTACTTTGGTTTGAAGGTTGCTCGATGGTACTTTCATAGGTTGATGTAGTAGGGTTAATATCCACAGATGTTTGTGAGGGCTTCATAGGGCTATTGGTTTTGAAGAATAGCCTCTTGTGAGACTTGGATTTAGGACCACTCAGCTAAAGAGCCAGCTACAAGTTTACTACCCTTGTTGTGTTTCCTTGCTATCGTTGGGTAGGTATTTCACCTTGAATGAATGGAGCAGGTGGCAAAGGAGTTGATGATGATGGTGTAAGATGTTGACGACCATTTGGACCACCATTTTTGCCTCCAGTCTTGCAACTTTGGGGTCACAAAAAATGAAGGTGTTCCTTAAAACAAGGGTTAGGTGCTTTCTAATCTTTTGGCAACACCAAGGCCCATATACCTCCAAATAAACTCAATGGTTAGAAAACAAACTAAATGTGAGTATGTGTTTGTTGTTGTAAATGTTGAAATATTTTCGTTTGTATATGAAATTGTAATTGGCTATCATAAAAGAAATTCATAAGTAAGACACTGAGATGTTCTTAATTTTGACTATTAAGCTGACCTACCTATTGTTCCAGAATAAAAATGTTTCTCCCATGTACCACTCCCTAGTGAAAATGATGATTGGCCACATGGGAGAGGCCTTTAGCTAGTCCTGCAATTCTTTTGGTGCTTGCTCCAGAAAATGGGCCAAAGTTTAACTCCTTGAACACTATTTTCTAGGCCTCTCATGATCTAATTTGATTCAAAGAAGCTTCTATCAAGGTTACCTCCAGATTCACTTGTTGTGCTGGTGCATCATCCCAATGGTAGTGTTCTGTTGCTACTACGGGTTCTAAAATCTATCTGATAGATTCCACCTCTGCCTCTTTCCTAAGAGGACCTATGGCATAGGTTGCAAGTGGTTCTTCTTACACTTGTTCTTGGCCCCTTCCCTTTCTAGGTTGTTTCTCCCTTGTGGCATGGGTTGCAAGCGGTTCTCCCACTCTAGGTCATTTCTCCCTTGGTTGAGACAATCCTGCTTCCTGTGTATGCTTTGCTTTTGGTGCAATCTGTGCTTTGCTTTTGGTGCAATCTGTGGTCAATACAATAGGAATTTAGTACAGGTGCCTTGGAAACCTGAAAACTGTAAAATAAGTTAAAGTATACTTGAATGATAGAAAAGTGGCAATGCTATACATTCAGAGAATTTCCGATTGCCCACTGCACATTGTTATTTTTAAGGACACACTTTAATTATAACCTGCTTTACACTTTTACGGGTGCCCCTCTATTCTAAAAGTTGGTTCTATGGGAAAGAGCAGACTTTATAAATTCCATTGCAGGATTACGTGTAAATGGAAAAGAAAAGAAAAAGAAGTAAGAAGAGAAGCGTTAGAGCGAAACCGAATGCATGCAATTCTTTGCTCAAGTACATGTCAATTCCAAAGGGGGAAACCCAATACTTATATGGAAGCTGGCGCACACACTCGAAGCCACAGCTATAACCATTTTATAGAACTATTCCGGTATCAAAATAACTGTATCCCAGCAGCCGATAGGGTCAAAAACAGGTCGCTCTTTTAGCTTTGTAAAGCTAGAGAAGCACAGTCAATTTTGACAGCCTTAGAAACATTAATCCTATGGTAAAAGTGTAAACTAAAACTTCCAATTCAAAGAAGTTGACAACGAAAAAACGCTAACAAATCCGGCTAATCAGAGGCGCAGAGTAAGATCGAGCTCATGATAGTTGGTAGCACTGCAAATGCAGGCAGAAGAATAACCTGGCCACAAAGAAGAAGAACGATTGGAAGAAGAGGAACAAGAATTACTGGAATCAGTCACTCTGATACTGCGCAGGGGAGGGGAGGATTTGTTAATGGCGGAATTGGGTTTCAGACTCTGCGAAGAATTCTTCCTGCTACGCGATTTCCTCAGATGTTGGCGCTCCTGCTTGTGCGCATTCTGATGGCCTCCCAGAGCCTGCGCGTTCAAAAACCGGCGTCCACAAAAACTACAGCAGAACACCCTCATTCGGTCTTCCGCGCTGCCGCTACTGCGCCCTGCTGCTGCTGCTGCAGCAGCAGCAAAAATGGCGGCAGAAGCAGCAGATGAGGAAGAAGAAGATGACAGCCCCGGTTCCAGGCCCAGCGCCATAGACATCAGATAATTCTGAACCTGCTTTTCCATATGCTGATCCTGTTCAGGTTTTCTGTGATTCTGTATCCCTGCTGTTCTGGGTTTCTGTGAATTCTATATTCTATTTATACTGATACAGGCCCTGAGCGGACTTAAAAGGCAGCTTATCTTGAATTCTAGTAAAGAATTTGAGACTGGGAATATGCTGGCAGCAACAGTGGGGAATAAACTTTAAAAGTTAAACTTAAAACCAGCGCTGCGTCATTCGAAGATTGCACCCAACATGGAGCATCGCAGCGAGGGAATCCAGACTATGATTTGCTGCCAATATTTTAGAGCAATCTACAGCAAGTCAGCTGTCGTATACTTGCATATGCACATGCATTTTCTGAGTGTGTGTGTGTGTGAAACACGTCTGTGCTACATTGGCTACCGTTGCTCCACTCTCTGCCTTTTCTTATTTCTGCTCTATTCTTTTATGGGACGGCTAAGATTTGCTGTCACTCTGTGAGTTCAACCATTCTTTTTATGTTTTTAAGAAAATACAAGTTTGTGGGTAGCAGCTACTGCTGCTGCTTCCTACGTGCGGCAGTTCATCCTTTTGGGTTTTATTTTGGCGTGCAATTCAGTTCATGTCATGCCTGTGCCCCACTTTTTTTTGTGCGTTGGAGTTTCTGTTCTTGCGTGACTGTGCCCACTTTAGTATAGCGTTCTGGGGAGGACTCTTCAGGGTGTTTTTCTGCTTTATTTATATGAAATTGGCTTCGATTGTATTATAGTAGTACAATTTTTTAGCAGCATCTATCTCTAAACGGAAATCCATCGCTTTCTCTGTGGATTGCCCCGTTTTCATGCATTGGTGGTGGCAATGTTATTCAGAATTGCATTTTTATAATAGGAATGATTGTATAAGCCATTTACTTTCCGTAAAAGGAACTTATTTTCTTTCTCTGTATCTTTTTTTTTTTCCTCTAGCCTTGTCTTTTTCCATGTTTCTTCAGCAGACCCATGAATCTGGACTTGCAATGTGCAAACTAGGGTTTACATACAGGTGTTCAAGCACTGTATTACTAACTACTTCATGTTCTTTTTAAAAATAATTATAATATGATATATATAGTAAGTGAGAAGCATGGATCTGAAAGAAATGTAACTACTTCGTGCTGTTTCACAAAATAATTATAATATTGTATATTATAAGGAAGTGAGAACCATGCAACTGGGAGAAATCAAACTAGTATGCGCCTAGGATGTTAAATAGAATTTGACAGGAAACGGCCTGGACAAATGTACGTCTCTATTTCAAGAAAGCATTTATGCTCGGAAACCAAAATGAAAGGACACTATTCATGTCTTATTAAATTAGGTGCAAAATGTGGCACGTACATCGAAACTAAATACCATAAAAAACAACTATCTTAATACTACGAATTAGCACGGTCTCCCTAGTAAGGTAATCTAAATATAGTTAATAAGAATTAGAGCTTTGAATTGTCAAGAGATCAAAGACGTTTCTTTTTTAAAGAAAATTAAATAAATTATACATGTTAGATGTGTTTATTTGGAATGACAATAAGGTACTCTTTTATCATATTGCAAGGTTTAGATTGGAGCTTCATCACAACTACTTAAAACTAGGTTAAGTTTTTATTCATCTACATCTTGGTTGCATGAATTCTCTTTTGTTATTCCCCTCTATTAATAGATAATGCTTGATCTATGTGCAACTTTTTCAAATATCTACTTTAGCTTCTTAACATGTTTTTCTAGTGTATCATGTGGTAACCATTTTTAAAAGGTTCATTATTGGATGTATTTACATTAAGTGATAAGGGTTTCAAGCTTGGATATAAGAGGAAGGTTAGTGTTAGGTTGGGATCCAACTATAAAACTATGTCAAACCTTATGGATGAGTTCTTTTTTGATTTTATAGATGCTAGGACATTCCCTAGATGCTAAGGCATTTCCTAGTCAAACGGGCAATTGGGCAATGGCTTGCTATGCCATTCTCCAAAAACAACGTGAAAGATCATCGCCTGTATGTTGTAAAAAGTAGACAAGGGTACCTACATAAAGAAATAAGTCTATTGGTAGAAATTTGCAATGGTAATATGGAATATTGACACTCTTAATAAAAAGACATCTAAAATTACTAAAATTATGAAAAGATGAAGAATGAGTATTACCTATCTTCAAGAAACAAGATGGAAAGGGAAGAAACCTAAAGAATTAGGAAATGGTTACAAACTCTTCTACTTAGAAAAGAAAATCATTGAAATAGAGTGAGCATCTTCATTAATCAATCTATTAAAAATAAAGTGTTACAAGTATAATGCCATGGTGGTCAAATTAGGGACATCAAACTTGTACTTGGAAATGAGATCATCAATATCATTAGCATATATTCTTCACAATTTTTCCTAGAAAAGTCCATCAAGCAAGATTTTTGGGTTTCTATGAATTTGGTGCTTCAAGAAATTCCTTAGCAATAAAGCAAATTTATTGGAGGGAATTTTAATAGTTATGTTGGATATATAAAAATGGGATATGATAAAATTCATGAAGGACATGGATTTGAAGAGGACAATTGATGAGCAGCAAGGTACCCCTACGCCCAACCATACAAGACACAAGCATTCACATGCAATTTGGTTGAATTCTGCAGACCTTAAGTTCCTAAGTACACTGGGTCAAGGAAGTGAAATCTAATCGAGACGATTGTTCTCTTCTCAGTTCCACTCATGAGGTACAAGTTTATGGTTAAGTGCAACTAAGGTGTATGATTTTTGTCATTTTATATTTTATAAGTTTAATTGCCTAAAGTAAGAATAAAAGGTAGAGTAATTTAATATATAATTAATTTACTGCCTAGCTAGCCTAACACAAGTACCTATTCCCACTCTTCAAAGACATCTTGAATGCATATAGCACTGTTGGGTTACCAAACATTAAATGTTTCTGGGTTACCAAGCACTACACATATGCATGAAGTAGTCATGCTTGTGTTCGTTAACAACTAGAAATTAATTGCTTCATTAAAGTGTGTTAAGGTAAAGTGCATGAATATTAAGTGCATTAAAGAAAACATTAATCTATTCTTAGTGTTGCAAGGATTATCAGAAGGGCTTGTCTTTATTTCCGTCACACTGCTATGCCTATTTTATGAAAAAGAAACCATGTCCTAGTTATTTGTAACAAAATTCAAAGCTAGAATCCAACACCAACAATCAAATAATCAGATAGCACATGTCCACATCAATCAAACACACTGTACCGAGTTGGCGATAAGGCACACTATTATTAAAACATAATAAGAAAATCACATCCAAAATAAAGGAAAATATACAAGAAAGTGTAAAATATTTAAGAAAAACAAAATGTACTAACAATGTTGTAAAACAAAATCTTTGAAAAATTAATAACGTAAAAACAAAAAGGTGTAAGATAGAGAATGTGTAAAACAAAAGTTGTAAAAGTAACAAGGTGTAAAAAAAATGTGTAAAAGAAAAAGATGAAAAATTGAAGAGTCACTTATATAGTTAAGATGCATGGCCATCTCCCCATGACTAAGTTGAAAGGAGGAGACCTGAAAGAATGAGCATGGTTATCCATCTAATGAGGCATTTGTTGCATTAGTTGGCTTAGGGTCATGGAAAGGTTTGACTTGTATGTTGACTAGTTGTTTCTTGTTTGGGCTTTCAGGTTTGTAGATCATCATGGCCCCAGAAGAAGAAGTTTCATAAATTATATAAGGTCCTTTCCACAACGTCTAGAACTTAGTTTGTTGAGGTACGTGTGTAGGGTTCCAATAGAGAACCTTATCTCTTAGTTGAAATTTGACTTTCCTAATTTTAAGGTCATGGCACTTTTTGTTGAATGCCTTGTGCGAATCATTAGATGGCAAGGCCACCAATCGGTTTTGGTCTAGCAAGTTGAGATTCACTAGTCTTTCTCTTTGTGCTAGACTTAAGTCAAAGTTAAGGTCACGTGCTATTGAAAGTGTATAAAGCTTTAATTAAATAGGAAGTATTGGTAATTTTTTGTACACCAACTTATAAGGAGAATAGCCTATAGGAAGTTTTTATGTTGAGCAGTAAGCCTAGAGGGCATCATTGATTTTTGTGCTCTAGTATTTCCTATATTTTCTAATAGTTCTCATTAATATATTTGTGATTTCCCTCTTTGTAACCTCAGCTTGACCATTGGCTTAGGGGTGGTAGGGTGTTGTGAGTTTATGTTCAACCTCAAAGCATTGCATAAGCTTTCAAAAGGTAGTGCTTGTAAAGTGAGTTCCATAATCAAAAATCAATGCACATGGCACACCAAACTTGTTTACAACATTTTGTTGTACAAACTGAGCAACAGTAAAAGATGTATAGTTGGTGACAGCTGCTACTTTTTCCCATTTCATGCAATAGTTAACGACTCTGATGTATGCCTTTCCATTTGGCATAGGCATGATGGGACCCATGAAATCAATGCCCTAGATGTCGAAGGGTTCTAGTTGTTGGATCCACTATTGAGGTCCCTCCATCCAAGCAATCATTCCATCATCTCGTTGGCAACATTCACAAGAGTGGACATATTGGTGGGCATCCATGAAGATTATTGGACAATAGTACCCTGCCATTAGGATTTTAATGGTCATGCATCTCCTAGCATAATGGCCCCCACAAGGACCTTCATGAGCATCTTGGAGAACATGTAGTTGATTAGCATTAGGGACACACCAACAAACCAAGCCATCGATGCACACCTTATAAACATGTTCATTAATCTCCATGAAGCATTTTTCCTGATGAAGAAACTATTGTTTCTTATGATGATCCAACACTTGTGGCTTCCCTTAGGTAAGAATATAGGTGAGAATTCCATCATACAAGTTAGGCTCAATGGGCAATTGTTCAATTATAGCTCTAGCAAAGAGGAGTTCATCAAGAAACAGATCACATAGTGGGCTTTCATCCTCTTTGTTGTTCAATCGCAATTGAGGCAGTTGATCAGCAACCACATTCTCAATTTCCTTTCGATCTACCATCATAAGATTGAATTATTATAAGATCACTAGCCACTATATGACATGGGGACTCACCATTGGCTTGTTCATCAAGAAGTAGATGGCACTGTGGTCCATGTGCATAAACACTTTGTATCCAAGCACATAGTGCCTAAACTTCTCTAGAGCAAACACTTCTATCATCAATTCTTTTTCTATGGTGGTGTAGTTTAGTTGTACACCCACAATGCTGCAGCTTGTGTAGTGGATGTAATATGGATGTTTCTTATCATCCATCTATGTAAGCATAGCTACCAAGGCATAATTTGATGCATCTGTCATAACATGCAATGGTCTAGACCAGTCAAGTGCATGTAGAATTGGAGTTTCTACAAGTTTTTCCTTCAGTAGTTGGAATGCTTTTTCACATTTGTGGTCTAGATAAATGGATGAACTTTCTTTATCAACTCAACCAATGATTTTCAATCTTAGAGAAATTCCCTATGAATCGCCTATAGTAGCTAGTTGTCCAAGGAATAACCAAACATCTTTGACAGTATCTGGTTGGCCGTTATTCCTTGGATGACCCTTATTTTTTTGGAGTCAACATCAATTCTTGCTTGTGATATTCTACACCCCAATAAAATGTCTTCCTGGACCATCAAATGACTCTTTTGCCATTTGAGCTAAAGCTCCTTTTTAACACATCTCTTCAAAACTTGCTCAAGGTGGTCTAGGGTTTGCTTAAATGTAGCTCTATAGGTGGAGAAGTCATCCTTGAATAATTCCATACCACTACTAATCTACTATTGAAAAATGTTAAGGACTAGGTGTTGGAATGTAGTAGGAGCATTTCATAAACCAAATAGCATCTTGTGATATGCAAAAGTTTCCCAAGGGCTTGTGAATGTTGTTTTGGCCTGGTCCTCTAGCACGATCTAGATTTGGTTATAGCCACTATAACCATTCAGAAAACTGAAAAAGTAATGCCTAGATATTGGATCTAACACCTGATCAACAAATAACAATGGAAAATGGTCCTTGAATGTTGTCATATTCAGTAGCCAAAAAATCGATGCAGATCTACCACTTACCACCTTTCTTTGACACAATCACGAGTGGACTAATCCACTTGCTATCTATAATGGGATAGATAAACCCTACCTTGAGAAGTTATTTTATTTCTGTCTTGATGATTTGCTTTAGTTTGGGGTTCAATATTTTTTGTGGCTGCCTCTTTGGCTTAATAGCTAGATCGGTGTAGATATGATGTTGGCATATATGAGGATCAATCCTTGTGAGTTCAAGATATGATCAAGAAAAGGTTGTTGATCATTTTTCAACCATATTTAAGAACATATTTTTTTATTCTTGAGCAATATTTCCATTGATTATGACTAGCTTCCCATTTTTTAAAAACACATATTCCATGCTAGCTAGTAGAATTTTTAATTTAAGGGTCTCTTGCTTGAAATTTTTAGGAATTTCAAACTCTCCCCAATAGATATCATCATTTGCATTATTGAAGAGTTGGTGATGAACTTGCTCTAGTTCATTCATGCCTACAACATATGCACATGTCAAGCTCTTAGTATGTTTAATGCAAAGTATGCTACTTTCAAAATTGACGGTTAGCCATTGGATGCCCTCTTGTTTTGTGGTTGTTGCATACAAACGCCTTTGAATATTTACTTCTAGTGCACACTTCTTGCATGCAGAGACAAATGCTTATTTAACTGACTAAAGTTTCTACACACAATTGCACCCTATATCACTGTACGCAATGCATGAAACTCACTTCTTCTCGATCTTATTGAATGCATTTTCTTTAGATATTTCTAGGAAAAGATCTCTGATGCCCATTCTTGCATCAACGATGCTTAGCCATGCCCTTCCCATGATAATTGGGAAGTCGCCTTTGCAGTTCTCCACCTTGATCACTAGGAAATCAACAAGATAAGACCATCTACATACAATGATCACAATGTCTTCTACCAATATCAATGGAATAGTGATGGACTACTCTACCAATTCTAATATGATATTACTCTTCTTAAGAGGCGGCAGGTTCCATGCAATATAGATTTCATAAGAAATCAAGTTAACACTAGAGCTTGAATCAGAAAGAACTTTGCATGGTTAATTCTTAGCAATTTGCAAATAAATAAGAGTACTCCTAGGATCTGCTAATTTCCTAAGAAGGTTTCCAGCATGGATCCAATCAGATACAACATGAGTAAGCATAACAGCATGGATCCTAGGCAATATTTGGTTTGAAGGGGACTTGAAGGAATTTGATACAAAGGAAGATGGAGAAATAGGGTTGTCAACTATAGGTGTATGTGAGGGTTTAGGTGGATTATGGGGTCAAAAGAAAGGCCTTTCCTTTGATCGAGTGTCCAAACTAGTTGGTTGATGAACCAGTTATAGATTAATGGCCTTGGTGGTGTTGCATTGTTATGGTTGAGTTGGGAGTTTACCCTGCATAGATGGAGCAAGTGGTAGTTGTGTCGAGGATGGAGGAATATGTGTAGGAATAGGAGAAGTATAAGGGTAAAAGGTGGTATCCCTCCTTGCATGTGGAGAAGAGTTCGATAATAATCAAGAGGGTAGTAGTGAAATTGAAAAGTAGAAACATGAATAGAAGAGTCATGTGCAGACAAGGATTGTTGAATGTAATACCCATATGGATTAAGTTATCTATAAAGGTATTGCTACCTTGGCGATGGTAGTGCCCATGATTGTGGTTGCTACCACTATTAATACTACTCATATGATTGGGGAGGATTTCCACTTGGATAATACTATTGTTGTTGGTGAAACTTCCTAAAATTGCCTTGAGGATAAGGCAATCTTTGGGATGTTTACCACTATGCTAGTCATGGATTTAGGGCACACACCCCAAATTTCTATAAATGCAACACAATAGGGCAACATCCCTTAGGATGTTCATAGTGGTAAATTTCACATCCACCATCATCATCTAATTTGGTTCTTGCAACTTCATCTATTACAACAATCTTACCCTTACCTCTTTGATTGGCACCTTCAACTTCCTTGCACCTCCTACACTCATGATCACTACCTTGTTCTTTGGACTCTTCAACAATTTTTAGGATAGCCTGAAATCTACTATCCATGGAGTCCCATAATTGATCAACCTTAACTGTAATTTCATATTAAAATTTTTGAAGTAATAAGGTTTTCCTATTCGTCACCTCATCAAGTGATGATTCTTCCTCACTGTCATAGAATCAAACCTCCCTCTTGTGAATGGAAGGATTGTGATTATACTCTTCTACACTTTTTCATTTTCTTAATTCTCCTTCCTATTTAGCTACCTACTTAATTGCTCTTTGGATCTAATAAGAGCTTAATTCTACCAATCATCCTTGGGCATAGACACCAAGGGTTCTCCTCATTTTGGATCAAAGCATGTCTACAATGTGGCGAAGTTGGTCTAGTTGAGAATAACCATGGGTAAGAAATTTATGCAATAAGGAATAGTATTGACCTATGGTAGTGTCCAAGGGTTTGTGAGTCCCTTTTTTCCATCTTTAGATTTGCCTCCTCAAGTTGGACACTTAGGAGTACATTTGATACTTTTCATTAAATAATTCAAGCATTGTACTCCATTATCTAATATATTCCAATTCTAAGGACAAGTACCAATTCTTTGCTTCTTTAATGAGTGTCCTAGGGAACAACTTAAGCTTCTACCACTCATTTTCTGTATTTTGCAAGCCAAATGCATGTTGAAAGGCTTGGACATGGTTTTGCAAATCTGAATTATATCCTTCTTCAAATCTAAGGATATTGTTCATGTCTAGCCTCTTGATCCAACTATCTTTTACATGCCTTGTGAAAATTCTTACTACCTCTACAATATTTAGCATACTTTGGGTGGCAAGCAAAGGCTCATTGAGGCCATGATTCTGGTGCCTACAATGCCCTCTGCTACCTCTTCGTTCATGGTGGTGGATCTCTCTTAAACACCCACACCCCTACTCATGACTTTCCTGATGGTCCCTTTAATCATTTCAATCTCATCGATCATCTCCATCATGGTCGCACCCCATATGGTTGTGGTCAGAGCTAGAATAAGAAGAAGATGATGATGAAGGTAAAGAGGAGGGAGGACTAGCACCATCATAATGCCTACTACCCCCTCTGTGATGAACGTGGCCATGATCATGATCTTGTTTCTTTCCCATACCCCTGCTTTGACTTCCCTTCTTGGATCCTCCTTTGTCATTGGATCCATTCTTGCCAAAACCAGGATTGTGAATTGTGGACTACAAGTTCTGGTTTTGGCCTCCTTCATCGAAGTCAAAGAAAGGAATTTTAGTAAATGGAAAACCCTTAAAGAAGGGTTCTCCACCATCTTTTTGGTATGGTAGGAATGGGGAATCAATGAACCACTTTCCCTTCATAGATTTTTAATGTTGTTCCAGCTATGGATCCCTAAGACATTGTGCCTCAATGGGATGATAATCCCTGGTGTCACTATCTTATATAACATACTTAGCATGAAGTCCTTTGAGGTCCAAATACACAAGAGTTTTTTGGAGCATCGTAGAAATGGATTGATTAGGTGGCAACATGATTTTTCCCTTCATGTCATACCATTATAGTTGTTCATCCTGATGTAGGATGAAGGTGAAATTTGGTACATACTCATCATGATGATCATATACCACTCTGTATTCTTGGAGCACATGTTGATGTACTCCATTAGACTTGGGTAGAAAATCTCTCCTATGAGAAGAAGACATTTTGTGTTAGAAAATAAAAACATAGCGTGATTTTAGAAATTGTTGTAGTTATTTTAAAGTATTATATGACTCTAGGATTCATTGTAATGATTTTGAATATTTTTTGCTAAAACCTAGATAACACACATAATAACCAAAAGGACTCACCATTATTTCTATCACACTGGTATGCTTAGGTACATTAGTTCTTGAACAAAGGCCCATACACATAGATTCCTACTGCGAGCACTCAAAAATATTCTAACTCTGGAATGGCTAAACTACAAGAACTTCATTACTCTATGCACAAACTAATGCCCAAACCATGTGCCCAAGCACTATATTTATAGGCTAGCATATATCTGAAACATCACAAAATTTTGAGCTTAACACTTCTCCAACAAGGATCGAGCTAAAGTCATGATGCTCCCCACCATGACTGAAGCTTGATGGCCTCACGGACAACTTTGAATAGAGTCGAATTGAACAGGAAATGGTCCCATGGGACCCATAGAAGACTACGGTGATATCCAGCATCAAACTTAGCAAAGCTTGAGCCCAAAAGACTTGGTTTTTACTAAGTATGCATCCTGTATGCCTAGTGTGTACGACCAGTGTGTACGCCCAGCGTGCTATACGCCCAGCGTGTATGCCCAACGTGTGACTTTAAAGGTGACCCAAAACACGCACTTCAGAGCAAGATTTTCATAAGGCATCAACTCTCAGAGATAAGGCAATTGTTAGGCATCATCATGGGCTCAGGAAAATCGAGTTTTGACTTTGAAATCATGCATTTTGAAGCTCACACGCTAAGCATGTACATCCTGCACGCCCAGCGTGTATGCCCAGCATGCAACCCAGCGTACACTAGTCGGAGCCTCCCAAAACCAGGTCAGATCAAGTCCAAATAAGCTAAAAATCCATAGCCAGCATCCTCATGACACCAGAGCTTAAATCCAAGGGCCAAGTTCAAGATTTTCTGTTGTAACAGTATGCTCATTTGTAAAGTTCAATTCCTTTGTATTGGACAAGCCTGTACGCTGAGTTCACATGCTCAACATGTACACGCTGGCATGTAGCACACTAGACTTCAACCCTGCAGGCTGACCATACAGCCTTCACACTGTGCCTGCAATCCAAACCAGCATACCATCATCCATCTACATCCACTAGGGCTCTTCGTCCTCCTTGTGTTAGTCCCACAACTGTGCTCAGACCGGTGCACTGTAATCCTCATTTTTGCAATAAAATTACTTCATTTTCGATTAAGATCTATTATAGATTGCATTCATTCTTACCTATCTCTTTGTTTATATTTCTACACATTTACGTTTTGGTTTACACTTATTACGTTGTTTACATATAACCCAGCGTATTGGACATTGGCATACGTTTGGGGAAATCCTTGTCTGATCTACGTCCGAACCACCCAAGGCACTCTACCTTTGTCAATTCCAACTCGTCCTCAAGCGAAGGTAGGGTCTTCTATATTTCTTTCAGGGATCTATCGGTGTTTGTTTCATTCCAACCTTGCACCGACGATTTCGGACGGTACAGAAAATGGCGCTAGAAGGAGGGCACGACACTGCTTAAACCTACTTTGATCCACTGTAGATCTCTTCGGACCTGCTAATTCACCACTCTCTATGCTTCTGATCTACCACCAATTTCCTTAGATTTACACTTCATCTGCATAACTCTGATTTTGCAATTTCCTGAATCTGCGTCCTATTCCCGCAACAATCTCAGCGTCTACACGCTACCCAGCTTACCTTCACGTTGTAGACCCTATCTACATGCTGCCCAGCTTACATGCATGTTGTAGACCCTATCTACACGCCACAACTACTTGCAACATGCTAACCACTCTAGCTTTACGCTGACAGTTGCAGTCTGCACGCCGTGACCCCAGTTTACATGTTGTGACCAGTTTCTGTACGCTGGCCGTTGAAGCTTGTAAGCTGGGACCTAGTCCATACACTGCGTAAACAAGCTGCACGCTGCCAACTTAGGTGTACGCTGATAAGTATACCCATTTCATACTTGGCCAAATCCTCACCTGTACGCCCTGACATTATCTCCCTTCCACCTTGTTACATTTACAACCTTTTCATCATGAATACTACTAGCACCAACGTTTCAACCAAGTCCATTCTAGATACCATTGGCCCCACGATGATGTCGATACTTATTATGTAACCCATAGGGGCCCACGGTGAGGTCAATCCCTGGGGAGGACTTTGTCGATCTCTTAGACTACAAGGGAAGGATCCATCATTTAATATCATAACACAAGAACAGTATAACTTCATATGTGTGAAGATCCAAGTCGGCTTGGCAGTAGATCAAACTGAACTAGAGGCCAAGAAACAGTATGAATTGGTTCATAAGGGAGGACATGAGTCCATCCCCTTCCCATATGACATCATCCCTCTTCCAGAGCACTACTCTGAGCTCATTTCACAGCTCCTCCTACTAAGAAGTCAACCTCAAGACCAATCCATAGTAAATCCTCAATTAGAAGAGGAGGATGACTTTGCGGCATAGTCTAAACACGAGGATTCATACCATACTCTCAGTCTGCATACTTACGCAAACCCGTTATTTCATCCCTTCACGGGGGAGACTATGTCTCTCCATTCATTTAAAACCACTCAAGCACATGTGCCTCAACAAGAACTATCCACTCTTGTTCCCACCCTTCCAGTGGCTAACACCCAATTTAATATACCCATCACCACAATTCCTCCCGTCACCACGCCACCCCCTTTCTTACAAATACAACCCCAACAACATCCCCCTCAAACTAATGTGAGAGTAACCTTCCCACACCGAGTGATTGAGATGCCATATGTGATACCAGCTTCTACGTCCGCGCACTATATACCACGAATCCAAACCCAAGGAGCACCCTTCATCACTTCAACTCAACAAGTTCAGGGTCTTCCCTCAAAAAACATGACCGGACAGTGGGCTGCGACTGGTATGCAACCCCATCAACCACCTCCTACAGTTCCACCCATGAACATCCCTCAAGTGTAGCAACAACAACAACAACAACCCTTTCCTTGTAGTATTCTATCCTTAGTAGCACCTACCATGAATATTCCACAAGCGCAACCTCCAACCACTCAACTTTCCTCTTTCCAGCCCACTGTGCAACAATCTAACTTGTATACGACACAACATAATCAATCTACTATCTTGCCTAGTGCCCAAGACTGGGCTGAAGCCAAAAAGCTGATGCAAGAGCTAATTGATGAAGTCAAGCGTCTCAAAACAACTACCGATGAAGAGCTTAAGATAGTAGATTTTTATCAAGATGACCCTATCAGCTCTTCGGTTCCACCTCTAACATTACCTAAGGGTGTTTCCTTACCCACGTTAACTAAATACAATGGGGAAATAGACCAACGCCCATCTTGTAATGTTTAGACTAGAGTGCGTGTTGCTTCAGGCATGGCCACAAGCCATCTTGCAAGTGTTCCCCATGTCCCTCACAGGGAGAGCACTTGACTAGTATCGTGCTTTGCCCCAAAACTCCATATCTTCTTTGGAAGATTTATTACACCAGTTCGTTACCAGTTTCAAGTATAACTTGAAGCCTAAAGCAACACTTGACAGCCTCATACAGGTCAAGCAAGCACAGCTTGAACCTGTTCAAAAATTTATTCAATAGTGGAGTGCTGCCCTCAATGAGCTCCATGAGCCAATCCCGGAGACTTATCTCCTCACTATTCTAAAGGAGGCCGTTAATGATTTTGTAAAGTCCAAACTATACAATCTTAATGCATGCACTCTTAGCCAAGCATTTGTACAAATAAAGAATATTAAATAAGTTGTGCAAAACAGTCATGATCTAGCCTATTCGGCCTTTAAAAACCAACATAATAAGAAAGACAAACAAAAGGCTAAGGCAACTATAGCAACAGTAGCAGAAACACAACAAACGAGTATAATACAACAAGACAAATCACCTATTGCCCCTACTAACTATGCTAGACTAGCTCTCGCTACTACACCCAAACCTTCTACATCGCAAACTGCTACAACAGGTCATGCCCGAAACTTTGAGATGAAAGATCCCTCTCAATACACACCACTGCCTGCGAAGCCTTCTCAACTATTTGACCAACTTTTGAAGGACGGAATGATGAAACACAAGCAGATGTCTCCTGCAGCTATTCAAAGACATGATTGATTCTGTGAATTGGTCAAAAATCCAGGCTTGGCCACACCTAATGAGCCTCCTATCCCAAAAGGCTTTAGACTTGATAGATTTTGCGAGTACCATCAACGTAATGGGCATGGTACTAATTTTTGTTTTGCCCTGAAACAAGACATCCAACGAATGATAGATAGGGGTGAAATAACTTTCGATGAGTCCAACCCAGTCCAACCGCAAAACCAATCCATGGACGTATATAAGGACCCACTAAATACTAAGGAAGCACCATACGTAATCAATACTATCTACTTAGATAACGAACAAGAAGCACCTAGGATTAACACCATTTATTTAGATGATGAACAACAAACACCTAGGAGACCCTTGGTAGCCTGTACTCCTCCCACTGCACAAACACCCGTACCACAATCATCATATCCTCCATATAACCTGCCTGTCCCACAAAGACCCTATGTCATCCTGGTGCCTCCCGCGGTGGCAGCCTCCACCATACCACCACAAGCTAAACCATACGTAGTGTGTGTACCTCCTACCGCTACTACCCTAAACACACAACCTCCTACCCGGCTCGCTCCCTATGTAGTCTGGGTGCCACCCACGGTTGCAACTACGGAGGTACAGCCCCCAACTAGACCAACTCCATATGTTTTCAGAATACCCAAACATCCTAATAACCACCAACCTTCCACTCTGCAAACACAGAATAGACCGACCCCGTATGTTGTTAGGGTGCCCAGGCACCCTGACACTCAACCACCTTCAACAATCCAATTACAACCCCATCCTACTCCATACGTCATATGAGTTCCAAAGCAACCTGATATTCAAAAACCAAATATTCCCCCATGCCACACGCGGGAACGCCTGGCAGACAGGCTCACACGGGAACGCTTGGAGAAAGAACATCAATGGCTTGTCTTAGGACCCCCCAAGCCTACTCCATTAAGTGCAGTACCCATGACATCACCTAATAATGAACTGAACACAAGCTATAAGCGAGAATCATCAAGAATACATGATATATCCAGATCAACGGCTACAAAAGAAAACGTCAAACCAGCTACACATGAGATAAAACTGTTGGGCCCGGTGGACCAAGTAACCATTAACAAGCATACACCTAACAGTAAAGATTTAGCAACAGCCCTAACACAGGTTACGCAGGCACTTAAATAGAAAAATACTTCATTAAGTCTATATGACCTGATGTTAACTTCTCAAACTCATCGCGAAGCCCTAGTACGCATGTTGACATCGATCCCGATAAGTGAAGACTTACCTCCAAATGAACTGTCAATTCATGCGGTAATGTATTCGCTTCAAGGATCGACTTCTAAATCACTAGGCTTCCACACTAACAACATCAAAATTGATGAGAAAATAGGAGAAGTGACAACCGCACCTATGTTCATAACGATACAAGTAAATCAATTCAAAATACATCGAGTGCATGTAGATGACGGAGCTGCCACAAACGTAGTACCTTATCCCATCATTGAACAATTAGGGCTTACGGAACTAATTAGACCAACCTCCACCACATGTTTAAAATCATTTAGTGGATCACGCGTAGTAGTAAAAGGCACCATAACTTTGGACTTTATAGTAGGGGATCGTTTCCCCACGTCTGCTGACTTTGTTGTCATCGATGAAATGCCAGGGTTCAATTTAATATTAGGAAGACCCTGGCTGGCCCAACTCAAAGCAGTCTCTTCCCCCATACACCAAGAGATCCACCTACCTTATGAAGATGGTGAAATCATTATACATGGGGAAGCTGCTATACCTACCATCTCATCACATACGAATAAAAACCAAGGCTCAGAGGTTAAGTTTGAAGAGCTTAAATAGGGTGACACAAAGGAAAAAGAAAGTTGCATGCAACCAGGAAACAATGATCCATTAGACGTAAAAGAAACTTCACCTAGCATAAAAACACCCGAACCTGAAACTGCATATATATCGCCTAACCTAGAAACTACAACAAACTTAGAAACTACTATACATATGGAAACACTAGGAGACACCAACACGGAGCCTGTTCCATTAGACATCCCTTGGGTTGAATTACCGTTCAACATGATTAGCGAAGGGGACGCTAAGTACAGAATCATACCTACCAGCGTCACTCCTAACATTAAATAAAGAAAAATCAAAAAATTACTAAAACGTTAAACTACATTCTTCGTCCGAAATGACGTTAAACTATCACATGTCCGCAACGACATAAAACTAGCCATGGCCAGAAATGGTCGGTTTACCAAGAAATCCACCAATATCACTTGAAACTTCTCTTGTTTACACATGGCCCAAAATGGCCTTAAACTAGTGCATGGGGCCCGAAATGGCCCTAAACTAGAACATCAAGACTGCAATCCGTCATGACTTTAAACTGACACACATATGCGCATGGCCCGAAATGGCTTTAAACTAGAGCATTTTCTTACATATGTTTTCTCTCAATTCAAGTTCACTGTTCGAATTTACACCTACATTGTTGCGTTATCAGTTACATTTTTCCTTCACATTCCCCTTTTACACGATTATGCTTCAACTACAATTACATTCCTACTTGCATTCCTACTTCATGCATTACACTTAAACTACAAAATGAACAAAAACATTTTACACTGTTTCATTTTGTTTACATTTAAACAGCCAAAAGAACAAAAAGATTCACTTCAAATCTATGCTTATCAGTGTTCAAACAAACTCAAAATTCAAATAAAAAAATGAATAACAGAAAACTCAACTAAAAAATTGTATAAATGTATCAAAGTCAAATTACAACTTAGCACAATGTCTCCACATAAAGAATAGATCGTATACATAATCATTCTAACAACAAAAACATCAAATCAAACCTAGGCATCAAATCTAGGAGGAGCTTGATCTTCAGACTCCTCCGCATCATCCTGCCCCACTCCGCTAGGGCCACCTTCCTAGCCATCGTCATCCTCGTGATTTTGTAAAAGGTAAAAGAAAATAATTAACAAAGAAAGACAACATTTTCTACTCAAAACTAATAAGCAAAATTGACAAATCTAAACAACTTACCGAAGAATATCCTTGTAGACCAAACTCCAGCCAACGAAGGATTTCCTCCTCAGGGACACTTGCCCAGTCAGTTCCATCAAGACCCAGATCAATGTTGGCTAAGGCCTTCCCTTTGTCCACTGCGGACCAAGTGGGATGTTTAAGAGGAAACTCACCCATAGAAACCTCCCTAGAAGCTATAGTGATGACCCTCTTGGGAGACTCCATCTCTACCATAGTGTGCTTAGCATACGCGTCAAATGAAGATCGTAGGCCTAAACCCTCTACAAACATTTCCAGCTGACGCTTCTCTATGGATTGCTCCTTTAATGATTTTTTATAATAATACTTATGCATCTTTTCATCTTAACCCCATTTCCATACCTTAGACGCGAAAGCTTTCCAATCCTGACACTTGAGATTTAGCAAGTCAATTTGTGCCTTCCGTTCTGCTAGCTCCCGAATCATAGTTACTTGGCGATTCAATAAATTCCAATACCTAGTATAGGTAATCTCAGAGGTTCACCAAGAATGATCACCCATCAACCTTGCCGAGGCAAACTCATAGCGTGAATTAAAATCATCTCGTTCTGCTGTTAGCTTGGCAACCTCCTTTTCCCCCACCTGAATTTGCAACCATAGTTTCTCGATGGAACGCCTACAAGTCCAAAGAGACTTCACATTCTGCACAACACATTCTGACACCTCATCATAGATCTATCTTGGCACTTGCTCAATCTCTGGTGGTAGTGCAGGTAGACTGTCAATACAAGTGGCCTCGGATGGATCCCACTTCAGCTTAGCCCCTATCCACATGAGAAAAATGCATATTATACATCGAGCAGTAGAAATAGATATGAAAATCGAAGGAATGAAAATGCTTAAGATATATATACTTATTTCAAGGTGAGCTTGTTGGATGCGATCAACTACCTCATCAACGATACCAAGGACAAAATCCATCTTACTTGGCATCTCGATCCAAGTAAATGGTTCATTTGTAGGAGATGTGTCAACTTTGGTGGTCGTTCTCGTTGGAGTCTTCATCATAGGTATTTTCAAACAGACATTAGGAATCATCCTAATTTCAACATTTTTGCCTAGTAGCAGTAGAAACATGAAATTAAAACTCTGAATAATAGAAATAAAAATTCAAGAGCCAAATAAACATAATAAGGAGAACATACTGAAATCTCTATTCTCTTCCGGATTCAGGGGATCACCAAGGTCTAACCTTCCTCCAAAGAAACCATCAAACATCTCGTCAACTTCATCCTGAATATCAATGTGACCCTTTTCTATGGTGTCTCCCTCCCGCTCTTTCACTTCTTCCCTCATAGGGGTAGGGACTTCCATCTCATTGTTGCCCACTTCGTCCTCCTCATCCAAATTTGTTGGGACTTCCTCCTCCTTGACGATCGGTGTCAACACCTCCTTTCTTACTTTAGGAGTTGGCTCTAATGACATTCATAAGTGCAGCATTGAATAAATGACATTCAGGAGTAAGATAGCTTCGTATAAATGGCCAAAAAACCAAATAAAATAAAAATAATAATACTGATAATAAAACAAGGATAAACAAGTGAACCAAGCTTACTTACCCCAGATTGGCATTTTAAATCATATGTGTTTCACCTTGGGTTCATCTACAGCTGGAGCCACTTCTCTAGAGTGCTTAGGTTGTTGAACCTTGGATTTTCCCTTCCCGATTGTTTCCTTGATTACTCGGTCAGTTCTCCTAGCAGTATAGGGCACATCACCTGGTTCCAACCCTAAGTTGTCACGCGTATGAATTGAATGGCCAGATGATCCTTCTGTTGTAACAGAAATCGATTCGTTAATTCGCTCAAGAGCATCTTGGGATTTTTTCACCTCAAATAAGTGGCGAACCCACGAGCGAGACAATTGCCCACGTTCCCTTAACACGTTCTTGTTATCCACGCGAATAGCTAGAAATTCAGCCAGTCGGCACAAGTAACTGGTGAAGAATGCAAAGGTGAAATGGGACTGCGCCTAAATGTTCAAACGCAACCTTACTATCTCCCCGTGGAAACTTGAAAGTAAAAACTGCGCCCAATTATAGCGTACCCCAGTCTCCAGAATCGTGCGCATGATGCACACAGGTTCTACCCCAAAAGTCCTCACTTGGGATAGGGACTTTGGAAACACTCATGCTCTAAACAGGGGATACAGTTCATTGACTTCAGGTACTTTTGATTGTCCCTACATAGGGAATCCCTTAGCACCTTTAAGTACACCCAACCAGTCCTCCAATTCACGAACCACATGGATCTCCTTCTGCGCTCTATCCAAAATCACTTTAGTCCCAGCTGCTGGTACATTGAAGAAGTCTGAAAAGAACTCCACCGACAGATGGAAGGCTACTTTGATTCCCTTGACGCGAGTACTATAGTAAGTAACCACTTCGTTGAAGGAATCAATGATCGCAATCATCTTGGTCACAGAGACATCAAGATTTGGGGCCGTAAATAACTCCATGAGGCTAATGTCACATAGACAACTGATAATATGTGGTAGCACCTTATCACACAGCCATCATTGTGCATCGCTGATTTCCCCGAATTTCATGGCCAAAGTGCCCTCGGTCCGCCCAGTTGTGATGGTGACTCCACTAGGAGGGACATCCGTTGTACGCACAGGGTAACATTGATGGAGTCAGTATAACCAACGATGTAGCAGAACAAACAAACGTTAAGGATCAAAAATACTATTACTTATCATCAGATAATGGATTAGGATCATTAGAAGACAAATCAGCATCGCATGAAAAAACTAGGCCATTACAGGACCAATCCCCATGCAGCCACCCCCAAGCCTCACATTTTGCGAATGCCCTGGAGTATCATTTGTGAAAATGAACAATCGCACCCTTAGTCTAGGCTAACATGGCACCACGGATAGTGGGACCCACCATGAAAGTCTCTAAGGCGGTATGAGCCAATGCAAGTCCATCATCACCTACGCATACTTCTTCTTTGTCAAATTGGGGCCTGCAAAGGAATGACGGTCAAAACTTGAACAACCACTAAGCATCAGAACAAAAAAAGTAAATTAAACAACCTTACCTCTCTACCCGGTACATCATTCCAGGAGGATTCTAGAATAAGGTGTGCACACGAGCAGCTAGGAATAAAGTGTTGTTGATGTCGTGAGAGCCGTGTGATAATAGGTCCCATACACGCAATAACGGACGAGTAGATCTAGGTCCTCCAGAGGGACCATCCTCAATCGTAAGCAATCCCTCGTCGATGTCCACCATGAAAGCTACAATGTCATTTGAGGATCCTAGTAACATAGTCTCAAGCACGCTCAGCGCTAATTGTTCACTTAGATGCGACCATATTACCACGTTGAATTTTTCTAAGATGAAACCCAGGAACTCGCTGGCACCTGCCCTGAACCATACCCCATTTTGATCAATGGTCATATCGAGAGCCGGTTTGTCAAAATCAATAGGCCCAAACCATGCCAGAACTCCAACAAGCTCCACCACTAAGAGGAAAGGTTTGGGATCCCTACAAGTATTCGAGAACCAAGGTTAATAAGCTACACAAAAATAAGATTTTACACTAGTGGCCAACACTTAGAAAAGTTCCCAAGCTTCACGCTCAGCGTGCAGACCCTGCACACTGGAAAACTCGGCGTGTAGACCCTGCACGCTAGAACGTGGGTACACAAACCCCACACACTGAGCGTTTTAGCCCTATCCTATACGCTGAACATACAACCAAAAATTCCCAAACATGAACGTGGGCCTACACGCTAACATCTATACTACAGAAATAGGCCAGGCCTCACGCTATGCACTGAAATAAAAAGGGGGGGGAATTAAGCATGAAATGACGAAAACAACAAGTGAAAATACAAAGTTTAACAAAGGATCAAGGCTTATTGGCATGACGATCCCGACCATGAGGGGATCATGGGCTTAGGCAGGCACTGGAGCATAGCCTCACTTTCCTCCATGAAAGTTAAGCTAGGCTCCTTCCTCCCCTGGCCTTCTGCTTGCTTACCCTTGCCCATCACTGCGTTCACGCTGAACCCTGAACCTTACGTTCACGCTATGTACAACCCTACACGTTGAGGGTTCCGGTTCTCGCTTCACCCTGCGTTCATGCTGGAACACCAATCCCTCACAAGTTGAGGGCTTTGTTTCCCCTGCATGCTACAAACCCCAGCGTGAAGACCCCGCACGCTGCGGGTTTCGTTTGAACGTACACGCTCAACCCTTCAGTTCGACTCATCGCGCCTTGACCTACATTGCCCTTGCTACCTCCTTTGTGTTGTTCCTGCACCTGTCTTCACCCATACCACCTGAGCTTCATCCCTACGCCACGCTATACTGGATGTTACGTTAAGCGTATGTTCACACTACGATTTGAGTTCATGCTACGATTTCGCCCACATTCACGCTGTCTCAGAGTTAACTTTGATGTTTACACTTGTTCACCATTTTATGCACCACCACGTGGCATACGCCGCTCCATGGAAATCGGTGTATGGGTATTTTATTTGGACAAAATAAATAAAATAAACACAATGATTAGCTAAAATAAAAATACATATAAACAAAGGTAAAGATAATTATATACTCGGCTAACCATTACCCATATAAATTCTTCTCTTGCACATCATACTCTTCGTCTAGCAGTCTCACATTAGATAATAATTACAAATTGTACAATCAACCAGACATTGTAAACGAATAGCACATGGCCTGGTAAGGCCTTAAAATGCCATGATCAGTCTGTCATGACTATAAACTGATAGGCAAGGCCTGGTATGGCCCTAAACTGCCAGGCCTCTAGGTACGACGATAAATTACCACTTCATACCTTAGTCACTGTCAAACGTACATATGAGTTACATTGCTTGGAAAGCATAACAACCCCCCTAGCTCACTTTGCTCCCTATTTATTGGCAGGAGCAAGCACGATGGATTGCAAGCATCTATTCATACCACTAACCATCGATGGACCATACGGAAAGATCACAAAAGAAATCAACATAAATTCTATCGACTTAGGTCCATCAATAGACGATACATTTGTAGCCTTGATGCAACAAACATTAGACAGCTATGAAGGTATGACAAAATCTCTGGGCATAGAAGCTGATAGCATCACTGAAGACCCTTTAACTGAAACCCCCATAACTATGCCTGACGATGAAGTTAAAGTATTAAAATTGAGCTCACTATTACAACCTCAACTTGCCAAGGACATGGAACACGTGCTTCAAGAAAACATGAAAGCATTTACTTGGTCTTACAATGACATGCCTAAACTAGATCCTCGCATTGTCCAACACAACATTATACTCGATCCCAAGTTAAGACTAGTGAAACAGAAAGCACGCAAGGTCAAACCTGAGGTAGCACTGGCAGTTTACAATGAGATTACTAAGCTTTATCAAGCTGGTTTCATTCAAGCTGTTGACTATGCTGATTGGGTGTCTAACATGGTTATAGTCCCCAAGAAGAACGGAAGCATTCACTTATGCATAGACTTCCTGGATCTCAACATCGCAACCATAAAGGATGACTTCCCGCTACCAAGCATTGATCAGCTTGTTGACTCAACTGCGGGGCATGCTCTGTTGTCTTTTATGAATGGATTTTCAGGATATAACCAAATACGGATTAACCCGGAACATCAGCTCAGGATGACCTTCATGACACCATGGGGTACCTTTTGTTATACAATGATGTCATTCGGCTTAAAGAACGTCAGTGCCACATATCATAGAGTAATGACATTCATCTTTAGTGATTACATACTTCATTCACTCAATGATTATGTGGATGACATCGCAGTTAAATCAAAAACACCAGAGCAACACATACAAGACTTAGATTTTGTTTTAAAACGTTGTCTAAAATATGAACTTAGGCTCAACCCAAAGAAATGTGTCTTTGGGATAAAAATGGGAAAAATACTAGGATTCATAGTGTCAGAAATGGGAATCCGGGTAGACCCCGAGAAGGTGAAGGCCATTACAAACCTGCAACCACCAAGCAACCTTACCGAACTTCGAGGTCTACAAGGTAGATTACAGTTCATTAGGCACTTCATAGACAAACTGACCGATAAGTTAAAACCCATGAACCATTTTCTACGCAAGAATGTACATTTTCAATGGACCACACAATGCCAGGAAGCCTTTGACAACATTAAAATGACACTGACTCAATTACCGACAGTCTATCCACCTCAAAACGATAAACCCTTCTACATTTATCTCACCACATCGGACTCATCAATTACGTCCATGCTTTGCCAAAAATGAGGTGACAGAACCAAAGTTCCTGTTTATTACTTAAGCCACGCATTAGTAGCCCATGAGAAGAAGTACAATGAGGTGGAGAAGTCGTGTTTAGCCCTTATCTTTTCCTTGAAGAAATGGCAACATTATCTCTTCCACAACCAAGTCAATATAATCTGCAAGGATAATGTGCTCAGAGCCGTCACAGTAAACCTCTACGAATCAAGTAAGATAGCTCGTTGGAAAGCCATGATGGCTGAGTTTGACCTACACTACATAGTGCAGTCATCAGTTAAGGGTCAAGCTATAGCAACTCAAATGACTACATCACCAATGCACGATCAAGCGACAATAGAGCCAGAGTTCCCGGACGAAAATGTAAGTGTAATAGACATAGTGCCTAATAACTATGATGCCATTTTGAATTTTGATGGAGCATCCACCTCCTGAGGGGGAAGTGCCACCATCGTCATCACCTACCCCTCCAGCGAGATTCGACCCTTTGCTTATCATTTTAATTTTCACTGTACCAACAATGTAGCAGAGTACGAAGGCCTCCTTAGAGGTCTCATAGCAGCACTAGCTTTCGACATCACATGACTCATAGTCAGAGATGACTCACAGTTAGTTCTAAATCAAGTCACAGATGTTTACGCATGCAAAGCACAGCACTTACAACCATATTGTGATTTGACTAAGCATTTGCTGAAGCGATTCAAAAACATAGATGTACAGCATGTTTCCAGAAATGATAACACCATTGCAGATGCACTAGCTATGTTAGCCCTAAACTTAGTGCCAGACATGTTCCACACGTTGCCTAGTTCTATAATCAGTTGTGCTAAGCCCATAACTGATACTCCCAATGAATTACCGATTACATCAGTTAGTACAACACACACAGTAGAATGGTATGATGACATAAAAGAGTATCTTCTACACAATGAAACACCGCGACATCTAACAAATGCGCAAAAGGACACAGTACAAAAATGTTCTCGACAGTATGCATTAGTAGGTGACATGTTGTGTCGTAGATCCTACGAAGGTATCCTATTAATGTGCGTTAGTAGCACTGATGGCCAGACCATCGTGGAGCAAGTACATGAAGGACTCTACGAAGGGCACATAGCACCCAAAGAAATGGCAACCAAAATAAGGCCTTTAGGGTACTATTGGTCACACATGGAGGACGACTATGTCTCCAAGGTCAAAATGTGTGATACATGTCAAAAGCATGGTAATCTCATACATGTCCCACCCAATGAATTGCATACAGCTCAAATCACATGGCCTTTCTAGAAATGGGGGTTGGACATCATCGGACCAATAACTCCCCCATCTTCAACGGGGCATAGCTTCATCATAACCGCAACTGAATATTTCACAAAATGGGTGGAAGCTATCCCCCTCAGAAAGACTGCATCAAAACAAGTATGTAGCTTTATCCTGGAAAACATCATGACCCGCTTTGGCATCCTGATGACCATCATTACTTATAATGGACGACAATTCAGCGGTATTGAAACAAAAACCTTCTGTGACAGCTTAGGCATTAAACATTTGTTCTCGTCCTCATATTACCCTCAAAGCAACGAACAAGCAGAAGCCACGAACAAGATTTTCATCTCAGTGCTAAAGAAGATGCTTACCCAGAGCAAGAAAAGATGGCACGAATAGTTGGTATACACATTATGGGCTTATCGCACTACACATCAGACATCCACAGGTAAAACTCCATATAGCCTTTTTTATGGTACCGAAGTTGTTTTACCTTTGGAGTTGCAGGTACCATCTTTAAGAATCACACTCTCTGGACTCCTCGACGAAAATCAAAGCAATGATTTGCGCATCATTGTCTTGGACTTGGTGGAGGAGGAACGCACGTGTGCACTCGATCAGATTGAATGGTACTAGAAACAACAACAATGTCGTCATCAACATGACATTCACAAGCGCCCAATCAAAGAAGGCGACCTTATACTTAAGGTGGTCTGTGAACATGCGGACAAGTTCGCAACAAACTAGGAAGGACACTACTTGGTCACCAAAGCATACAACAATGGAGCATTTAAGCTAGCTGACATGAATGGTAACGAGCTCGCTCATCCAACGAACCACCTGTACCTCAAACCATTTCACATCTAAACATCTCAGGTATGCCTACGTCCTGGAATCATGACGGTAAACTGATACCACAGAACATCCTAAAATCATGACGGTAAACTGATACCACAAAATGTCCTAGAATCATGATGGTAAACTGATACCACAGAACATCTGCAATGACAATAAACTAGCACCCGTCTGGTATGACATTAAACTGCCACAGTTTCGTTCATCGGAGTCCGCTAAGACTATAAACTGGTTTACCTCTCCACAGTCCACCAAGACTATAAACTAGCAATGCACCGTCTATTACGATGCTAAACTAACACCGTCCAATGGGTTATGACATAAAACTAACCCACGATAGTCTGCTATGACTATAAACTGGCAGCCTCATCTCTTGTCTCTCGATCTATAGCTGCATTCGAACTTCATCAGAGCAGCTGCTTCGCTCATCATCAGTTGATCATGACAACATCGCTGCCATGCATATTCAATGCCTAAAATCTCATCTAGTATTTCCTCATTTGCTGTTCAAATCTAATCATACGCACTCACTCGTGGTTTTCTTGTCTCCTTGAAGTTGTGTTTGCAGGATGACACTCAAAGGTGTTTGTACGAGAATGCACTTTGTCACAGTAGCAAGGTACCATATTGTCCCTAACACACGTAACCAGGTTAATCAAGTCATTCACTAGTACATCCCCATTTCCCATTACATTTCCCATCTATTCCTCAACATACCCTACTCAGTTACACCCCTGATACACCCAGTACACCCAAAACTTTGAGCACACATTGCACACTGTAACACTTTTAAGCAGTTGCAACACACAACACGGCACTTGAGCATGAGTACAAGATCAAAATAAAGCTCTTTCAAAAAAAACAAAGAGCAAAAAAGCTAAAAAGAAACACAAGACCCTTGGCACTTCCCATACAAGCCCCAGGCGGGAAGGCAGTTGTCTTGGAAGCAAGTACTCATGTCTCAAACGCATAAGTAACATCTCATGGCGTGGCTTTGGCTCTCCGCCAACAGGTCCTCTTTAACATTAAATAAAGGCCCTGTTCCTCCAAAGAACGCAACACATCATCACGTGGCTTTGGTTGTGCCAACAAGTTTTCTTAAACACTAAACAAGAGTCTTGTTCAGCCAAAGAACGTACACCTCATGGTTTGGTTCTAAGTCTACTAGAAAATGGCTATTGACAAGGATCAATAGGACCTGTATGCACACCAAAGCATCCCCTTCACCATGCACAATCCCTTGATTAGTCCCCAATACCCACAATTTCCGTTTCCCTGTCCAACCATGAACTTCATTTCCCCACTCCTATGTACAACTAAACACGGTGTAATGACATTTGGCCAAGTGCCAAAGGACAATATTTCTACCAAGTTTCTTGTGGTGTTTTGTACTTCTTTGTCGACGCTTCTCGGGTCGATTCCTCCAAGCGTCAACAAAGAGAGGCCAATGAAACACCACAAAATTATGAGCTTAGCACTTCTCCAACAAGGATCAAGCTAAAGTCATGATGCTCCCCACCATGACTGAAGCTTGATGGCCTTACAAACAGCTTCGAATGGAGTCGAATTGAATAGGAAATGGTCCCATGGGACCCACAGAAGACTACGGTGGCATCCAGCATCAAATCTGGCAAATCTTGAGCCCAAAAGACTTGGTTTTCACTAAGTATGCATCCTGTACACCCAGCATGAACGACCAACATGTATGCCCAGCGTGCTATACGCCCAGTGTGTGACTTCAAAGGTGACCCAAAGCAAGCACTTCAGAGCAAGATTTTCAGAAGACATCAATGCTCAGAGACAAGGTAATTGTTAGGCATCTTCATGGGCTCAGGAAAATCTAGTTTTGACTTTGAAATCATGCATTTTGGAGCTCACACGCTGATCATGTACATCCTGCACGCCCAGCGTGTACGCCCAGCATGTAGCCCAGCGTACACCAGTCGAAGCCTCCCAAAACCAGGTTAGATCAAGTCCAAATAAGCTGAAAATCCACAGGCAGCATCCTCATGATACCATAGCTCAAATCCAAGGGCCAAGTTCAAGATTTTCTGTTGTAGCAGTATGCTCGTTTGTAAAGTTCAATTCCTTTGTATTGGGCAAGTCTGTACGCTGAGTTCACACGCTCAGCATGTACATGCTGGCATGCAACATGCTGTATAGTTGTAATATTCTTCGCACTCGGGCAACATAGCCACATGTCATCCAACCTGAAATTCTCTCACCCACGGCCACTCATACCCTTCCAGATCGAAATCCAACGCCCAAAAACCTCATAAAAACCCCAATTTTTCACTGGATCGGGGTTCGCAATTTTAACAAATAGACAAAAAAAATTGGAATCTAGGACACTTAGCAAAATCTGAACACCAACCCTACACGCTGGACTTCAACCCTGCACACTGACCATACAGCCTTCACGCTGTGCTTGTAGTCCAAACCAGCATACCATCATCCATCCGCATCCACCGGGGCTCTTCGTCTGCCTAGTGTCAGTCCCACAACTGTGCTCAGACCGGTGCACTGTAATCCTCATTTTTATAATAAAATTACTTCATTTTTGATTAAGATCTATTATAGTTTGCATTCATTCTTGTCTATCTCTTTGTTTATATTTCTGCACATCTATGTGTTGGTTTACGCTTATTACACTGTTTACATATAACCCAGTGTATTGCACATTGGCATACATTTGGGGAAATCCTTGTCTGATCCTCGTGCAGACCACCCAAGGTACTCTACCTTCATCAATTCCAACTCGCCCTCAAGAGAAGGTAGGGTCTTCTGTATTTCTTCCAGGGATCTATCGGTGTTTGTTTCATTCCAGCCTTGCACTGATGATTTCAGACGGTACAATATCCAATGATATCAGATATTTCACATCGCATCTTGGGGTCTGATATTGTGTATTTGATATCGAAGCACATTAAAACATGATTCATTATACCCATGACTAAATGAAAACTTGTCCTCAAGTGAACAAGAGGAGGAATAAGTTCCTTACAAAATATTGGGTAGGTATGTGATTATTAACTAACATATAGACTAACTCAAATAGAACAAATAGATTCTAAGTGCCCAAGTGTATGGATTATAATCTTTTACAAAATTAGATGTTCATGATAAGAGAAGTGAACATCTTGGACAAATTTACATCCAACTCCTCTAGTAGCTGAAGAGTGAGGGAGAAGATTCAATGATCATGAAGGGTCCTCATCACATCGTTTTGTTGCTTATCTGTTGGTGAAGACAGTCCCACTTCCAGTCAGTGCTTCCCACTACAATCACAACAAAATCATGGATTAGTGTGCAATGTGTAACATATGCTTTTAAGTACCTTGTCTCATGGGTGGTTACACTTGGCTAGGTTGTGATTATGGTGGATTGATCCTTTTAGTGTTAGTGGGAAGACTGAAAAATAGGGTAAAATAGATAAGTGCTCCATTATTAAAGTCAAAAAAGTTCAAACATAATGAAATTCTTAAAGAGGGTTTAAGAATTCACAACAAATGAAAAGAGGATTTCACTGAAAAACATTGTGAAGATGCACATAATTGGATGTCATTGATGAGGCACAATAAAGGGTTTGATTATGAGGATGTCTAAGCATAAAGAACTTAACAAACCCAACCAAAAGATATGCAAGTGGGTCTTCCCCAAAGTAGGCATAGGCCCTTTATTACCCTTGCATAACTTCAAATCAAGGAGTTTGTGGTACCCATGGATGATTAATGGCTACAGAAAGTTAAGTACAAAAACCTAGAAGAAACCACCTAAGAATTTTGACACATCAAATCAAGACATTAACCAAGAACATGAAACTAGTAGTGAGGTGAGACATGGAAAGCATAGATGGATGAGAGAGAGTAAAATGGAATTCCTAATTAAGGTCACATGAAGTCCCTTGTGAAGTTTGTGGTTAAATGACCTAATAGAATCCATCTTTAGTCTAGACCAAAACCAACCATGTTCAATGACTTCACATCACCATTCCAAAACTAGTCCACCCCCCTAAGACACAAGAGTGGTCACACAAAACAACCACAATTCCTTATTAGAGAAGAAAAGAGAAGTAGGAAGTGAGGAAGGGCCTTAGTTAGGGGGGGCCTTCAGGCATGGGTAACATGTCTTTCTAGTTCCATAACTAACGTTTATAGCCCATTTATTATGTCTAAGAGGTGTGCTTTGAATTCTGATTATTTTTTTAATGATGGGAACCACACCATGCAAAGACTTATTCAACTTCCTATTATTGGTCAACATGGAATAGTAAGAAATCCACAAAAGCACATATGCATCCAAGTAACCAAAAATGCACAAAGAGTACCAAATCCCCTTGAAGTCATACCTTGTTCAAACCTTTGAATCCTTTCCAAATCTAGAAACTACCAAAGTCACAAGTTCATTAAAATTTTATTAATGAAAAAGGGATTACACATTTCCAAAATAAGGAAAACCATAGAATTTGTGGATGGGTGGATGTTGTGGATTCACTACCTATTTCATGAAAAAGAAACCATGTCCTAGTTATCCATAACAAAATTCAAAGCTAGAATATAGACACCAATAATCAAATAATTGGATAGCACATGCCCACATCAATCAAACACACTATACCTAGTCGGAAATACGGCATGCTATTATTAAAAAATAATAAGAAAATCACATCCAAAATAAAGGAAAATATATAAGAAAGTATAAAATACTTAAGAAAAATAAAACATACTAACAATGTTGTAAAATAAAAACTTTGGAAAAATAACAACATAAAAAAATCTATAAGATAAATAATGTATAAAAAAAGGTTGTAAAAGTAACAAGGTGTAAAACAAAAATATGTAAAATAAAAAGATGAAAAACTAAGGGGTTGTGCATATAGTTAACATGGATAGCCATCTCCCCTACAACTAAGTTGAAAGAAGGAGATCTGAAAGATCAAGTATGGTTGTCCATCTGATGAGGTGTTTATTCATTAGTTGGCTTAGGCTCATGGAAATATTTGACTTGTTGTATGTTGACTAGCTATTTCTTGTCTGGGCTTTCAAGTTTGTAGATCATCATGGCCTTAGAAGAAAAATTTTCATAAATTATATAAGGTCCTTCCCACAACATCTGGAACTTAGTTTGTTGAGGTACATGTGTGGGGTTCCAATAGAGAACCTTATCTCCTGGTTGAAATTTTACTTTTTTAATTTTAAGGTCATGGTGCTTTTTATTGAATGCCTTGTGCAACTCATTAAATGATAGGGCCACCAATCAATTTTCATCTAGCGAGTTGAGATTCATTAGTCTTTCTTTTTATGCTAGACTTAGGTCAAGGTTAAGGTCACATGCTATTGAAAGTGTGCAAAGCTTGAATTGAATAAAAAGTGTTGGTAATTTTTCATACACCAGCTCATAGGGAGAATAGCCTATAGGAAGTTTCCATGTTGAGTGATAGGCCCAGAGGGCATTGTTGAGTTTTGTACTCCAATCTTTCCTATATTTGCTAATAGTTCTCGTTAGTATCTTTGTGATTTTTCTATTTGTAACCTCGGCTTGACCATTGGCTTAGGGGTGGTAGGGTGTTGTGAGTTTATGTTCAACCCCCATGCATTACATAAGCTTATGAAAGATAGTGCTTGTAAAGTGAGTTCTAGTATCAAAAATCAATGCATGTGCATACCAAACCTATTTACAACATTTTGTTATACAAACTAAGTAGTAGTAAAAGATGTATAATTGGTGACGATTGCTACTTCTACCCATTTTGTACAATAGCCAATAGTGACTATGATGTACACCTTTTTATTTGACATGTGTGTGATGGAACCCATGAAATCAATGCCCCAGATGTTAAAGGATTTTAGTGGTTGGATCCATTGTTGAGATCTCTTCATCCAAGCAGTCATTCCACCATCTCATTGATAGCATTCACAAGAGTGGACAAATTGGTGGACATCCCTAAAGATTGTTGGCCAATAGTGCGTTGCTATTAGGATTTTAATAGTCATGCATCTCCCAGCATAATGGCTCCCACAAGGACCTTCATGAGTGTTTTGGAGAATGTGTAGTTGATCAGTAACAGGGACACACCAACGAAAGTAGGCCATTGATGCACACCTTGTAGAGGTGTCCATTGATCTCCATGAATCATTTTACCTAGTGAAGAAACTGTTGTTTCTTCTGGTCATCCAATCCTTGTGGCATCTCTTGGATGAGAAGATAAGTGAGAATGTCATCATACCATTTAGGCTCCATGGGTGATTATTCAGTTATAGCCCCAGCAAAGAGGAGTTCATTAGAAAACAAATCACATAGTGGGCTTTCATCCTCTTTATTGTCCCATCGCAACTATGATAGGTGATCAACAAACACATTCTTAGTTCCCTTTCAATCTATCATTGTAAGATCAAATTCTTGTAAGATCACTAGCCACTGTTGACAAGGGGGATCACCGTTGACTTGTTCATCAAAAAGCATATGGCACTATGGTTCACATGCACAAACACTTTGTATCCAAGCACATAGTACCTAAACTTCTCTAGAGAAAACACCACTACCATCAATTCTCTGTTTGTGGTGGTGTAGTTTAATTATGCATGCACAATGATTCGACTTGCACATTGGATGTAATTTGGATGTTTCTTATCATCCATTTGCATAAGCATAACTACCAAGGCATAATTTGATGCATCTTTCATAACATGAAATGGTGTGGACCAATCAAATGACTGTAGAGTTGGAGTTTCTACAAGTTTCTCCTTCAATTGTTGGAATGCTTTTTCACATTTTGTGGTCGAGACAAATAGAGCATCTTTCTTTGTTAGCTCAACTAATGGTTTTGCGATCTTAAAAGAATTCTCTATGAATTTTCAGTAGTAGCCAATGTGTCCAATGAATGATCAAACATCTTTGATTGTCTTTGGTTAGCAACTTATTCCTTGGATGACCCTTATTTTTTAGGGTCGACCTTGATTCTTACTTATGATATTCTGTGAACCAATACAATGCCTTTTTGGACCATCAAATGACTCTTTTTCCAATTGAGCTAAAGGTTTGTTTTAACATATCTCTTCAAAACTTGCTTAAGGTAATCCAAGGCTTGCAAGTGGATAATTTATCCATGAAGACTTCCACACCACAACCAATGCACCGATGCAAACTAGAATTTCATATGCTTACACTAATTCATACTATCTTGACTTCACATTTTTCTTATGAGGATGAACAATTGAGATGGAAAGATTTATAGGGCAACATTGTCTTACCACTATAATGTTTAGCATAGTCAATGCTTCAAGCAATCCTTATGATGTCATACCTTTGCCATGTGTGGGAAGGTTCCCACATTAGTAAACACATGACTAGGCCATATCAACCAATGGAAGCTTAGGTGAGAAGGGATGTCATCATGGAGATAAGACATGAGCATGACAAGGGAAAGAAAACACCTCAAATAGTTATCTTGGAAGAAAAGAAGATTTCATATTCCAAATTGAGAAGCTTTATCAAACTTAGGAGTCCCATTCTCAAATACCAATCACCTACACTGAAGATCCCTTTAGGATCAACTTGCATTCAGCTCTTGCAGAAACCCATGGAAGAGATAAAAAAGACTCTAGACTTAATAGGAATTCAAGGCTTAAGACCTTCATTGAATCCAAGGATGATGAATTGAGGAGTCATAGAAGAAGGGCTAGACAACACCATTCTCTAACTCCTTTATCTTCTTCCTCACATTCATCTACAAATTCCATCAAGAAAGAATGCAGACTAAGGGATCATGATGGAGAAGAATGAAGGGACCATGAAAGATATGCATACAGAAGAAGGTATCCTAATGAAGAGGAAAATGACCATAATGAACAAAGAGAAAGGATCAGATGTGAAGGAAGATAGTATCATGAGCATCGAATGGTTCATCACTACAATAGAGCTCATGAACCTAAAGGCTATGAAGAACCCCTACTGGCCACATGAAATATGCTTAACATTAGGAAAGTTATCTACATTTCCTACTACGCACATATGGGACAGTTGCATCAAGCAACTAGATATGAATAATATTTCAAAATTCAAAGGTGGATATAATGCAAATCCACAGCATAATCTCAAGCCTTCCATGATGCCTATGCCTTGTAAAAAATTAAAAATGATTGGAAGAAATTAAAACTGTTTCCTAGAATACTCATAAAAGAAGTGAAAAGCTGGTACAGATCCTTAGAACCAGAATTAATTCAAAGATGGAGTACCATGCCAGAGCTCCTCAACGACAAGTATCAAACTTATTCTGAAGTGTCTAATTTGAGAAAAAAAATACAAGGATGGAAGCAAGGGACACATGAATTCCTTGATATGCCAATGGGTAGATATTATTTCTTATTGTATGGATGTCCATGCCATGGATTTCCTTAAAGGAAACAACTCCAACACATCATCGATGGGCTAAAGAATGAGACAAGAGAGATCCTTGGGATGTATGCCCAAGGAAAACTATTTGAAATGATTGCACATTGAATTTAGAGACTTATTGACCAAGTGGCAAAAGAAGAAGAAGAGCTTTGAAAAAGTGAATTAGTAGAAGAATACAATATAGATCCAATGATAAGGAAAAAAATATTTAAGAATATGTGAGGCACAAGAAGAAGAAACTTTGGAAGGTCTGATCTAATGGAAGACTCCACCAATTCAAAAATTAGTTAATGACATTACAAAAAAGATAAAATATGGGATTATATAGATGAAAAATTTGCTACAACACAAAAGATAGTAGAGGAAAAGGCTAAACAAGCTCTAACCATAAGTAAGAACAAAAAGAAAAGAAGGAACAATGAATGAAAGAACTATAGAAATAAAGAAAAACTTGTTGCAATAGAGGAATTAATGTACTCTAGTTCAAAAGATGACAAAGGATGCAAAGTATGCTAGTATGAATATCCTAAGGGTTTTTGCCCTATCATGGCTCACTTACAAAAGTCCTAGGTATATGTACTTAATCCAAAATTTGTTAAGAAGAAAACGTCCAAATGGCTATCTTATCTACAAGGTAACTTTTGATAGTACTACTAGTAAATGAACTATCCCAGGGGGGCTTATCCTCAACCATAAGAGCAATGCTAGCAATAGTGGCAATAACCACAACATGGGGAATGCCACCACTAAGGCAATAGTATCCATACAAGTAGCTTGATCCCTATGGATACTATGTTTAATGTTCCATCTCTCATGGAAATACTTTAGTACATACCTCTTCATGATACTATCCACTATAATATCATAGCCATTGCTTCATGCATGGATCCAAATTCTTACACATCCTAACCAATACCTAGTCCTTCACTTTAAGCTCCTAACACTTTACCACATGTACTACCACTAGTCTTATAAGGAGAACTACCAATGCAACAACAAGAAAAGAGTGCTACTAGGGTAGTCACTACAAATGAGGACGTGATAACAAGTGAACCAAAATCCAAGAAACATCCTTTATTTAGGGTAAGTTCAAAAAAGATCCAAAGAATAGGAACTTCACCTCACTCTATCCCATTTACACATACACCTCAAAGAAAAATTATGGTTCTAATATATATAGACAAAAATATGATAATTTTCATGCTCACTCAAACAGTAACCCATTGGATCAAAGTAAGAACACTTCCTAAAAAAACAACAAATCCTAAAAGTCCCTTAGTTTATCTCCAAATAGCAAGACATAAATCATGTAAGGCTACTTAGATTCTAGGTCATGAGTGAACCTTGTTTTACAAGATATATATAGTGTCTTGAATCTTTTCCCACTAAAGAAAAGTAACATTTGACTAGAGCTTGTAGATTAGTTGATTGCTATTCCACTTGGACAAGTGAAGGATGTAATCACTACCATAATGGTTGGTCTTATCCTGTTGGTTTCCTAGTCATACATGTAGGAAAGAATAAAGGAAAATTTCCTATGATTATGAGAATAGCATGACTTAGTACTATGGATGCTAAGCTTAAAATTAAATACTTGTCCTTAGAAATTTCTAAGAAAAATGAAGTCAAAATTATCAAAAGATGTAGAGTTTCATGTATCGCATACAACAATAACGGATGCAATTGTATGCAGAAGATTTGGACCACAAAACATGAGACTATTGCAACATGCAAAAAATGTATAGAAGACATGTGTGTACAATAGTATTTATATGCAACAACCACTAGATAAGAAGGCATCCAATGACTGATCATTGAAAAAAAAAAGCAAAGTTTAACATATGGATGGAACCTTTGGACAAAATTACAAGTGCTTATGTCCAAGAAATAGACAAGTTAGAGAAATTAAGAAGACAATAACCTTACATGAAATCATAGCAAGAGGAAGACATTGAATGGGGACACTTAGAGATACCAAAGAAATATGAACAAAAACCTCTAAATATGAATAAATATTGGATGCACTAGAATATGCTTTCCTAAATAATAAAAGACTAGTAATAATAAATGCTAATCTTAATAAAGAATAAAAGAGAAAACTTCTAAAAGTGATAAATAAATGACCAACCAAATTTACATGGTTCTATGATGAAATCATTGGCATCAATCAATGCATATGTTAACACCAAATCTATATAGATCTAGCCATTAAACCATGCTACCAACCTTAAAGAAGATTAAATTCCAAACTTAAAGAGGTTATCAAAAAAGAATTAGAAAAACTATTAAAATATGGGTTCATCTATCCCATAGTAGATAGTGAATGGATAAGTTCATTACTCATTGTTCCAAAGAAAGGTGGCAACTGGAGGATCTACATTGATTTCAACTATTGAACATGGCAACATTGAAGGATCATTTTCTTCTACCATTTGTTGACCAAGTCTTGGATAACATTATAGTACATCAGTACTATAGTTTCTTGGATGGATATAATGGGTCTAATCAAATTTTCATTACACCAAAATATTAGAAAAAGACCACATTCACCAATCTCTGGGGAACATTTGCATATAAGAAAATGTCCTTTGACTTGTGTAATGTTCTTGCTACTTGTTAGAGACTTGTATTAAGCATCTTCCAAAAACATACTGGTAATGGAGTCGAAGTATTTACGGATGATTTTTCCACATACAAGTTAGATTTCAAGCAAGCCTTGGACCATTTAGAGCAAGTTCTAAAAAGATGTATTAAACCTAATCTAAAGCCCAATTGGTAAAAGATCCATTTAATGGTTCAAGATGGCATAGTTCTAAGGACATAAAGTATCTTATAAAGAAATAGAGATAGGTCCAGAAAAGGTTAGAGTTATTTAAAATATCACTTAGAGGCCATAGAATATCAAGGATGTTAGATCATTTCTTATCCATATGGGATATTACAATAGATTTATTAAAAGCTTTTGAAAGATTGCAAAACTATTAGTGAAATTAACAAAGAAGGATGCACCATTTTGGTGGATACAACAATGTGAGAAAGGATTCAAAACCTTCAAATAGAAATTGATTAAGACACCAATCCTACATGCTCCAAATTGATCCAAGCCTTTTCACATTATGATAGAAGCTTCAAACTATGCACTTGGAGTAGCACTAACTCAACTTAATTATCAAAAGAGATCTTATTATATATATTGTGCTAGTTGAGGCATCACTGGAGCATAAATTAATTACACCATCATAGAAAAGGAGCTTATGAATATGGTGTATGCATTTTAAAAATTTGGATACTATGCGCTCGGGTATCCTATTTATCTCCACACTAATCATAGTGCTATTAGGTTTTTAATGAATAAACCAGCAGTAATTCTACAAGTGATAAGATAGCTTGTTATCTTGAAAGAATTTGATATCACAATGATTGACACTAAAGGAACTAAGAATCTTGTAGTGGATCACTTATTAAGGTTAATATGGGAACCTTAGAAAATGATGAACTAGTATCAAACCAATTTCCTAATGAAAATTTATTCACAAAAACAATAATGATTATAGACCCAAGATTAAAGTCATGGATCACTGACTACATGACATATCTTACTACACAAGAGCTTCTTATTAAATAGAAAAAGACATAAAAAGAATAGTATCTCCACAAGGTAAAGAGATATGTGGAAATTAATGGAAATATTTACATGATATGTACTGACAAGTTGATAAGATGATGTGTTCTAGAGAAAAACCAACAAAGAGTCATGCAGGATGTGCATGATGGATCATGTGGTGGTCATTATGTGGGATGAAGGACAATATTAAAATTGATGATGGAAAGCTACTTTTGGCCTATCATATTCAAGGACACACATAAATTTACATAATCTTGCAAGAGATGCCAAAGAGATGAAGGACTGACAACTAGAAATGAAGGACTACAATAGTAGATACAACCATTTAAACCTTTTAACATTTGGAGAACTAACTTTATGGGTCCCATCATGTCAAGGTTAAATGAAAATTCCTAGATTATAGTCATTAATGATTTTTGTACAAAGTGGCTAGAAGTAGCTACAGTTACAGATTGCATGACCACAACAACTACTAAATTCTTTCAGTAACATGTGGTGGATAGATTTGGACTACCTTGCATATTAAGATTAGATAATGAGACTCACTTTATAGCAACTACCTTTAAGAAGCTAATATAACAACTGAGGGTTAATCATAAATTAACTACATCTTATTAACCCCAAGAAAATGATCAAGCTGAAGTGACTAATAGAGAAATCACAAAGATATTAACTAAAACTAGTAGTCATTATAGGAAGGACTAGAGCACTAAACTTAATGATGCTTTGTGGGTATATAAATCACCCTAGGAACTTCCTATAGGGTATTCACAATATAAATTAGTTTATGGCAAACTACCTACTTTTCCAATCCAAGCAGAACAAAATACCCTTTTAACTACTAGTACCCTTAACCTAAATCTCAGCTTAGCCTAAAAAGAACTCCTAGTGGATTTGAATCTCTTAGATGAAAATCAATTGGTAGCTCAAATGAGCAATGAATTCCATAAGAAGTACTCTAAATGTAGACATGATGCAAAATAAGATAAGTATCCATCAAGCCTAACAATAAAGTTCTTTACTATAATCCCAATCATGTTCCATAAAAGAATAAGTTTCAAACTCTATGGGAGGAATCTTATATCATCCATGCTACATACCAATATGGTGTCATGCAAAGTTACCACCAAACAAATGCACAAAATCTTATTTTCATCAATATTTAATAGGTAAAACCATTCCATGACTTTACTTACTTTTCTAAGGACTCTATCATGATCAAAAAGTGATTTACCACCCATTCAATCTTCTAAATCTCCACTCTTAATGATAGCTATGGGAGTGTCCAGTTTGACACATAGGCACCAATTCCTCCTTTTCGATTGTGGTTATGTTTTTTCTATTTCTTACCAAAATTTCACATTCTTTAATATCTTAATAATTCTTTTATATATTTTTCTATTTATTAATCATTGTCCATTCCTTAACATCTTTGAGATTCTTTATATATTTTTCTATTGTTACATTTTCCATGATTTTTTACTATTCTGCATATACATATTTTTATTAAATTATTCAATAAAATGTAAAGGAAAAAAAAGATGTAGGTAAAACAATAAGAATTTTACTCTATGTTGTCAAATCATTAAAGGATTGCTTATATATGCCACAAGACCACATCATCCATCTACTCATTTCCAATAATAAGAGGTTCTTACCATGGACATAATGATATCCTATTTACAATAAAACTAAAATAAACTTATGATCATTATGCCTAGAGAGAAAAGTAAAGAACCAAGTGGGAATGAAAAGGGTGTGACATCAAGGATATTTATGGATTCTCTAAAGCTATAACTATGTGTTCTGTCTTGCTTATAAATTGTATTATTCACTTGAGTTCTAATGAAAAATAGAAGTATGTCTAAAATAAGTGCTTCCTTATCATGTCACTAGAAAGACATGTTATCCATGCCTGAAGGTACTCCTCTGGTAAGGTTGTCATAGCAATAACATAATAAATATATAAAATAGAAATTTATTGGGATCCCACTAGAAAGACATGTTATCCATGCTTGAAGGTAGGTAACTTCTCAAAAATTTCAAGTTTTCTTGGACTTGCATTGGTTATGAAGTTAGAGAGACATGTTGCCTGATGAGCATCAACGTGTCACATCAATAGGCTACATGGCCTCATTTATGTGGTGTTGCCCCATTGACAGGGCCTTGTTAACATAGTCCTATAGCAAAAACTATAAATATGAGCTCATAGCCATTTTTATGGATTATATAAGTCATAGTAGTAGTAGATCTCTTGAAGTTTGTCCATTTGAAAGTTAGAATATTTTTCCAAGTGCCTGCAATAGGATTTAGAAAGTATACGGATCTTTATTCAAGCACCATTGTACTTGAACCACACCAGTGTATATGGCAATAAAGATGAGCCTTTTGATCAAACCTTGCAACACTTAGAATAGATCAATGAATTATATATGCATTTATTATTTTCATTAACTATGTTGTTAATTAAGCTAAATTAGACTTTGAGCGATTAGTTAATTAATTAAGCTAAATAGATTAACCACATAAGTACAATCACTTTGAGCATAGACACATATTCGCTTGGTAATCCCAACAATGTTATTGCTTGGTGCACCTAGTAGCATAGTGCTTGGTAACCTAGCAGTGGATACATGGGTTCAGGACATGTGAGAAAAGTGGGACTGAATTCTTATGTTAGGATTAGTTAGAGATTAGTTAATTAGTTAAACTAAATTAGCTGTTAAATTACTTCATCTCTCTACTTTAAGCACCAAAGAACATAAAACACAAAATAATAAAAATGATATGCCTTGATTACATTGAACCATACCATGTGCATCACATGCGTAATTGGGAAGACAATGAACAACCTTTAGGGCAAAGTTCACTTCCTAGAAGACTAGTGTATTGGAAACTATAAAGTCCATGGAATTCAACTAGATCATGTGTGAACATTTTGTGATTCGTATGGTTGGGCATAGGGGTACCTCGCTGCTTATCATTGATGCCATTGTCAGGGACTCTATTTGTTGAAATGTGCACTATCTAGGATTAGTGAATATCATTAATATCATTGATGGTTGACATCAGTCTCAATTATATAATTACAAAAGCACAATAATTATTTTGTTTGTTATAAAATTTCTTCTTCTTCTCACAGGCATGACGATGTCAAACCGTTGGTCCCATAGGAATGCAAAGTGGTATATACTCATCTAGATGAAGTATGTACTTAACTTCACCTTCATCCTACATCAAGTTGAGCAATTGTGATGGTGTTATATGGAAGGCAACATTGTAATGCCTCCAATCGATCTATGCCTGTGATGTTGCTTCAAACTCTTAAGAAGTTAGGCATCCAAAATATTCAAAAGGAATACATTATGCATGAATATGACTACTAGGACCACCATCCCATGGAAACACAACATCAGTGAGATTGACACTAGGAGAAGCATCATAAGGTTATGAAGGGAAAACAGTTCACTAATTCCTTGTTCCTGTTAAACCAAGACAACAACGAGGACCCTCCCTCTAAGGGATCTCAACATGAAAATTCTCCATTCCTTGTTATTGATGATGGGGGTGTGACCTTGAACTTGCGGTCCATGATTAACAAATCTGGGTTCAACAAAGAATGGTAGTCAAGGCAAGGGATCAAATAAGCATCGAGACAATAAGAAAACCGATGAATGTGACCATGACAACTAAAGGGGAACTGGCAGATACCATGGTGGTGGTAGTCCTCCTTGCTCTTCACCCTCTTCATCTATATCTTCTTCTAGTTCTAAAAGATGTCACAAAAAGAATAACCATGATGAAGGTTCTCAATAGGACAATAATACTGATCACCAAGCCTATAATGAACAAAGGGGTAATAAAGGACATCATCGGTGACAATGCAATAATGATGATCATGAGCCTTTTTTGGTAATTTGAAGCATGCTTAACATTGCAAAGGTAGTTAACACCCCAACTAGGCATGTGAAAGATAGTTAGATCAAGTGCTTAGACATGAACAATATCCCAAGATTTGAGGGAGGATATTACTCTGATCCATAAACACATCTACAAGTTGTGCCTTGCAGAACATTGAAAATGATTAGTAGAAACTTAAGCTCTTTCCCAAGACACTCATTAAGAAAGTAGAAAGTTGGTATCGGTCCTTAGAAATGGAATCCATTCACAGATGGATTACCATGCTTGAACTATTTAATGACATATACTAGACATACTCCAAAGTGTCTAATTTGAGAAGGTAAATCCAAGGCTAGAAGTAGGGAACACATGAACCCTTTGATGCTACCACAGTTAGATATTATTCTCTCTTACACTAATGCCCGAGTCATGGTTAATCTCAAAGGGAACAACTCTACCATATCATAGATGGCTCAAAGCAAAAACTAGAAGAACTCTTGGGGTTTATGAAAAAGGAAGACTATTTGAGTTAAGAGCTCATCAAACACAAAGTCTGATAGAGCAAGTAGCAAAAGAAAAAGGTGAGTTGCAAAAAAGGGAAAGTATAGAAGAATATAGTAGGAATCCTTCCATCAAAAAGAGGGAGGTCTAATTCTATGATGAGGAGGAGTCACCACCTAATGAGGTGGTGAACAGGAAAACCTTGCTCATCCAAAAATCTATTTTTGATATTTTGGCAAAGGTTGATAAATTATGGAACTTTTTGAATGATAAGTTCCAAATAGCTATGAAGATTGCTAAATAATCCAAAGAGCGAAATAGTGATTATGACCACAAGAGGTGGAAAGAAGCTAAACATGCCTACTAGAGAGGTAAGGGCAAAGCTGCTACAGTAGAAAACGTTATGACATTTGTCAGTATGGACATCCTAAGGGATGTTTCCTTGTGGCGTCATACTTACAAGAGTCTAGGGTATACATGTTGAATTCATGACTAGTAAGAAGGTAAGCACCCAAATGATTGCCTTATCCTCAAGGTAATCCAAGGTAGTTCCACTAGCAAAAACAAGCTTACTATCCAAGTGGAACCCCACCACAACCATATGAATAATATCAATAGTGGCACCAACCATAGTTTTGGGGAATGCCACTACCAAGATAGCAGTACCCTTATAGGCAACCATATCCATATGGATACTATGTTCAGTAGCCTATTTCTCCACAAAACTCTACAAGCTACACCTCATTCTAGCATCACTATTACTTTCTAGAGTATCATTGAACTCATTCACCATCTACTCAATGGAAGAACCCATATTCATATCGTCCTCCACATGTGTCTGCACACATCCCTCCACCCTCAACCCAGTTACCTCTTACTCCATCCATGTAGAGTAGAATTCCCCCACAACTATGGTAACAAAATGCTATGAGGGATGTACATTTACACTCATCTTTCCAACCAAGTGGTTTGGACAATCGATCCAGGAAATGACCATTTTTCTAACCCAATAGTCCTTCCAAACCCTCAAAACCTAATGTAGCTAGTTGCCTTGTATTTCCAACACCCTCATCCTTTGCATCAAATACTTTCAAGAATCCTTCAAACCAAACACCACCTTAGATCCACATTGTAATGTTAACCCATGCTATCTTCGATTGGATCAAGGCTAGCAACCTTCCCATGGAAAGATATGACCCAAGAAGTCCTCTTATTTACTTGTAGATTGTTGGACATGAGCAATGCAAAGCTCTTCTTGATTCTATTTCTAGTGTTAATCTCATCTCCTATGACATGTACAAGGCTTGGAACCTACCACCTCTCTGAAAGAGCAACATCCACTTGGAATTGGTAGACCAGTCAATCATTGTCCCTTTGGGGCTAGTGGAGGACATTGTAACTATGGTTTGTGGGTGGTCCTATCCTATTAATCTTTTGGTGATCAAGGTAGAGAAGTACAAAGGTGACTTTCCCATCATTATGGGAAGGGCTTGGTTAAGCACAATTGATGCATGAATGGGAATAAAAGACCTTTCCTTGAAAATCTCCAAGGAGAATGAATTTGGATGACTAGAGAAGAACTAAGTTCTATGCATCACATACAGTGATAATAGGTGCAATTACATGCAAAAAATATAGTCCATCAAAAGTACATATATTAAAGCATGTAATCAGTGTGCACATGAAATAGATATTCAAAGGTGCTTGTATGTAGTAACCACAAAATAGGAGGCCACCCAGTGCCTGATAGCTGACTCTAACAATAGCACATTATGCATGAAACCAACTAAGAGCCTGACATGTGCTTATGTGGAAGGAATGGATAAACTTGAGCAAGTTCATCACCAACTCTCTAATGATGAGGATGATGATACCTATTGGGGAGACTTAGTAATCCCTGATAATTTCAAGCAGGAGTCCCTAGAGTTAAAAACTCTACTAGCCCACATGAAGTATGCATTTTTAAATAATGGCAAGCCAATTATAATTAGTACAAATATTGCTCCCAAACAAAAAGATAGGCTATTGAAGGTGGTCAACAAATGGCCAACAGCAATTGCTTGGCCATATCCTAAACTAACTAGAATTAATCCAAGGATATGCCAACATCACATTTACACCAACCTAGCCATGAAGCCAAGAAGGTAGCCATAGAGGTAGCTGAACCCCAAATTAAAGCAAATCGTTAAAGAGGAAATAGAACAACTCTTCAAGGTGGGGTTCATCTATCCCATCACAAATAGTGAGTGGGTTAGCCCACTCATAATTATGCCAAAGAATGATGGCAAGTGGTGGGTTTGCATTGACTTTAAGCTATTGAACATGGTAATATTTAAAGATCATTTTTCATTACCATTTGTGGACCAAGTGTTGGACACCATTTTTGGGCATTACTATTATAGCTTCTTAGATGGTTATAGTGGCTATAACAAAATCTAGATTGCACTTGAAGATTAGGTCAAGATAACATTCACAAGTCCATGAGGGACTTTTGTATATCGTAAGATGTCATTTGGTTTGTGCAATGCCCCTACAACATTTCAATGTTTGGTGATGAGCGATGAGGTATCCCTATGCCCAACCATATGAATCACTAAGGCATTTATGTGTGATCTAGTCAAATTCCATGGATCTATAGATCTCTATTACACTAGTTCTTCTAGGAAGTGAAATGGGCATTGAGAACATTCATTGTCTTCTTAACTACACTTGTGAAGCTCAAGGATATGGTTTAAGTGTAATTGAGGTACATGATTTTTATCATTTTATGTTTTATAAATTTAATCACCTACAACAAGAATGAAAGGTAGAGTAATTTAAGATCTAATTCACTTATTGCCTAGCTAACCTAACACAAGTACCCATCACACTTTCTTGAACATATCTTGAACACATATAACATTGTTGAGCTACCAAATGTTAAGCATTCTTGGGTTATCAAGCACTATATGTATGCTCGAAGTAGTTGTTCTTGTGCTATTTAATAACTAAAAATTAATTACTTAATTTAAATGCATTAAAGTAAAGTGCATGAAAATAAAGTGCATCAAAGGAAACATTAATCTATTCTTAGTGCTACAAGGGTTATCAAAAGGATTTGCTTTTATTCCTATCACACTACTATGCTTAGGTACATCAGTGTTCAAATAAAGATCCATACACACTCAAACTCCTACTGTGGGCACTCAAAAATATTCTAACTTTGGAGAAAAAATTCAAGAGCTTCGCTACTCTATGCAAAAGCTATGAAAAACTCAATTGAAACTAACTAAAAACTATGAGACCGAGTGCTGTATTTATAGGAGAGTATATACCCTACAATATTGGATATTTGACATCAAGTCTTGGGCTCTGACATCAAATACCCAATGTCGAGGCTCTGATATTGGAGCATGTCAAACCATGACTCATCACCTAGTCCTTAATATTTTTTAATAGATTAGTAGTAGGTTAGAAGTCCTTATGGATGAATTCTCTACCTATGGAGCTACATTTGAGCAAGCCTTGGACTACCTTGAGTAGGTATTGAAAACATGTGTTGAAAAAAACCTTAGACTCAATTCGCAAAAAAGCCATCTAATGGTCCAAGAGGACATAGTATTAGGGCACCAAATTTCACAAGAAGGCATTGAGTTAGGCCTTGAAAAAATAGGGGTCATCTAAGGAATCACATGCTAACCCTGGATTGTCAAAGATGTTTGATCATTCCTTGGACACATTGGCTACTACCAGTGATTCATAGAGAATTTCTCTAAGATTGTGAAGTTAGTGGTCGAGCTTATGAAGAAGATGCTCCATTCATCTAGACCAAGGAGTGTGAACACACATTTTAATAGCTAAAGGAAAATCTCATAGAAACTCCAATTCTACAGGTAAAAGAATTGGTCCAGACCATTTCATATAATGACCGATGTAACGACGGAAAACATCGGTAGCTGGAAAATACCGAACAAATTCCGTGTACTCAGTTCTAACCACAGATCCGTGCGAGGGCTATGCTGGAAAAACGAATCCGCGGTGCCCTGAACGGTCTTGTCGATCAGACAGGGACTTACTAATCAGTAAATCGATGAATATCTCGTGAAACGATCTGATTCGAGGAATCGCAAAAATGAGGGGAAAACGATATAGATGAATTGCAACGATGATAACGTTAAACACGATAAGAGGAGGCTGACATAAGAGAAACACGTAGTTTCAAGATCTACGCTTTGACTTGAAAACAATGTATATTTTATGTGCCACATTACAGTGGGGAGACCCCGATTACTTGATATGCAGCAAACACAAAAAAACCAGAAAAACTGTCCAAACAGAAGTCCGATCTACCTCGTGGGCTAAAGCCGGGATGCAAGGAAGGTCAAGCTCTGACGTCTACCGATCAACTGTTTCTGACCAATAGAGTCTTCCCAGCAGAATAATTACTCCTATTGCCGGTGCTTAAAACGAACTGTGCTCTGTTTCTACTAGAAGGTGATGCTATCAACAATTTGCCAAAGCCCTGCTCTTTGTATCTCTGCTCAAAAGTTATAAGTGCTCCTATGCTCAGAAAAATGCCTTTGCTTCTTTGATTTGCCAGCCCCTGTATCTTTGTCAACCTGGATATTTATAGGCTGCAACGCTTTGTGGAAAAGGCGCAACCCTGATGACGTGTGTCCCGGATGCTTCGGGAACTGTTGGTTTGACCATTTTTGCGTCAAACTTCATGACTAAGCATAATACGCTTGTTCGCGTATTGTGCGTGTGAAGAAGAGGTGCACGTCGGGCATGTTTCAATTGTCTTTGGGTTATATTACGCTCATTCATGCTGTGTTGCATGTATGAGTGTAACATAACATGGAAACCATGGATTCAAGTTGTTTCACGCTCGCTTACGCAGCCGTGCGTAGTGAAGCGTAAACGATGTCTAGCTCGGCGACGCAATACGTGTGATATGCTACGTTGTGTGATGAGCATATGATGAGCAATCGCACTTTCTTAGACTTTGCCTTTGACTATTCTGGAGCTCTTTACGCTGCCATGCGTAACAGAGCGTAAACCTGGCCTTGAACAAAAGACTTAGCAAAATATACAAAGAGTCGCATATTACGCTACTCAAGCTTCTCCCTATGCCAAAGTGACTAGCCTTTAGAATCACGCTAAGCGCCATTACGCTACGTCGCATGATATAGCGTAAATAGAAAAAGCATATAAAGATTAGGAATCTGCACAAGAAGTTGAAGACTTGATGCAATGTGCCTCTTGGTGTTGCTCTGTCTTATTCTCCCTTCTGGAATCCTGATATGTGCCCTTGCCTGAATTGCGAATCTTTGCTTAAGGCCGACTCACAATTTTCACGGTGTTTCAATGGCCCCTCTTTGTTGACGGTTGGAGGGCTTACCCGAAAGACGTCGACAAAGAATACGAAACACTGGATTGGTAGAAGCAAGAACAGCGTCTATCCATGGCTACTCAAGCGTTGCCTTGTCAACATGGAAGAGCAAAGCTGGAGGGAATGGGAGATAGAATGACATAGTAGGAAACAGGTTCGGGGAAGACTTAAAATAAGTCAGGGTGGTAGGAGTATAGAATACGCTTACGGAACGCACAGAAAAGTATGCACGTTCGGGTCGACAAGAATGCTTTCAGATGAGCGTAACGCGTTAGTCTGAGATCTCTCTGTCACTGATTAGAGTAGGAATGCTTGCAAAAGGAGCATGAGGCATCACTTCTGCGATATCTCTGCTGGTGTGAGTGCGGAAAATGGGTACTTGCGTATGTAGCTTCTGCGTATGGGAAGCGGGTGGTGGGGATGAAGGGAAATAAGAGCTAAGGGTAGGATTGTGAGAGGCATAGGCATGCAGATCTAAGTGGTTGGGCAAACCTGAGTAGCCATTTCAAGACGCTGTTATCCTTCACCGCTCAGGTGAGCACATCTTTGAAAGACATCCACAAAGCAAGTAACTTGCAACCATAGAAGAAAACAGAGGACACCATTGCCCATGCGAACAAGAGGCGAGGTTGTCGAAACGAGCGCCGTTTGATGCGAGATAGAGCGATTGGACCGTGAAGAAGGAGC
>MNCI01031439.1:157976-186150 GCA_015680685.1 Gnetum montanum
AAGTGCGTGAAGAGGGAAAGGGGACGGTAGATGTTGGCGAAGTTGCCACTGTCACCGGTAGAGGTAATGAATGTGTTAGCGAGTTTGCAGGATTTTATGAATAAATGGAATTTCTAACTGGATTATGCTACAGGAGAAGAGGATGTATCCACGTCTACCGCTATGAGCAAAGCGTGGAGAGATTTCCCTGACAAATTTGCCTTCATGGAAGGCGTTGTCAGTGACATGATCGAGTGCTTAGAGCGCGTCAAACCTGGAGCTGGTACGTTATGGTTGTAGTCATTTTGTGATATTATATAGTGGTAATGTGTCACCAACATTGATGATTATTTCTGTTAGGAGCTCGCCTCCGATGGGATCCCACGGAGCCCATTGATTTGGACACAGTGGAGCCACCATCCGATGAAGCAGCCGTGCCATGTCACATTTATGAGAAAATGCGTAAATGTGCGTTACGCTCGACACGCTCCTTATGGGAAAGTAGGGGCGTAAATAAAAGTCTATGGAAAAGGTTGCAGAGGTCAGAACAGAGGGTTGAGTCTCTGTCCAAAGAGGTCGGAGACTTAAGAACGCAGTGCAACTTCCTCCAGGCGCGAGCAACAGGGGATGAAGACTGGCGTACGGCTGTTGTTGATTACTCCTGGTATTGGACAGCCATCAAGAACAGCGTGCAGACTAGTCAGGCGTTAGTCGAACAGCGGATGCAGATAGAACTCCTAGACCAGAAAAGCTAGAACTAGAGGGATTATTGTGCAAACGTACAAGAGTGGGGGCAAAAGGAGAAGGACCATAAGCATTTGTACAAGGGGGAAAGCATTGCTTATCGGAAACTCTACCGCGATCTTGCCGTCAGGGCCCGGTCCTTGGAAGTCTGCCTGGACATCGTCAGAGCTTCCGAAGCCTTCAAGAAGTTCGAGGAGCAGGTGACTGTAAGTGCGTCCCCCGAAAGGGCGATGACTCTCCCTAGGGGTCAGACTACAATCCCTACTTTCTTCCCTGACCCACCACGCTAGAGCAGCGTGGAGAAAGGGAAAGTGAAGGTCAGAGATACCTTGGGAGAGGATGTATGGCCAGATCTAACTGAGGAAGAGATTATGAAGCGCCTGTGGGCCGGCCTGGACAAGCTTCCCTTTGCTGCGGAAGCAGGGCCGTCGCAAGTAAGTTTATGCATGACTTAGTTTGCATTTTCTAATTATGATGTTAAAGCTTATGTAGCTAATGTGCTTACTGTATTTAGGTACCAACTAAAGATAGGGAAAGCGAACAAGCTGAGGAATTAATAGAGGAAGTAGCAGAAGCTGAAGAAGAAGCAGTGGAAGAGGAGGAGCACAGCGATGAAGAGTGTCCCCCCGTGGACCCGGCGCCGGAACAAGGACCTCACGAAGAAGAAGTTCTTCATGAAAAACTGATTCCCAGAGACGATGGCCCACTGGAGGACGATCCACAAGGGCTGGATCCGGATTTGAGAGATACTAGTGACAGCGGCAGTAGAGGAAACATGTAATTGTAGTTTACGCATAGTTTTATTGATGGTGAAGTGAAGCATTGTTTTAGGAATGACTAAAAAGACGTGTTATAAAACCTGGTGAATGTTTTACATGTCAATTATTTTGCCCTTTTTGGCTTTTATGCTTTTACAGTGTGAACGTAATATTAAGAATTTTGCCTAAGTTATGGCAATAGAATGTGATGGCCAGTTTAAGGCCGTCGCGGGCCGTCATATGATTCTGCATAAACTAGTGACTAGTTTAGGGCCATTATGGGCCTACTACGTAATCAAGCGTAAAGAGTCATAGTATACGATTTCGGTAACTAGTTTAAGGCCATTGTGGGCCATAGCGTAATACAGCAATCGTAAAAGATACTGGCACAGTATTGTGCATAATTGTGCTAAAGTGATCAGGAAGTGTGAATATCATGCATGCGAAAAAGATAACAGTGTGAAGATAAATGACAAACTTAAGAACTGAAAACGAAAGTAACGTGAAAATGCACGAAATAAAATCACTAAGTATGAACCATGATGACTCGCTAAGAAAAAGATAATGTACGCAAAGACTATCGTTTAGCCATTGATACGTAATTGTCGCTTGATGGCCTTTACGTTGAGCGTCGCGTAAGGGCGAGGAGACTTATGGTTTGACTCCTCTATGCTGCCATCTGGAAATGGCAGGTCGGCCCAAGCTAGACCGTCATCATTGCTGTCAGCTTGTTGAGGGGTTTAGAGACGGGTCTGATCATCAATCGTTTCTATCTCTGAACCTCATTCTTCTTCAATGTTATTGACGGTCCTGGGGGTGATTTCGTCACCACGTATCACAACCTCCCCTCCAGCATAAGGCAGATGTATCTCTTGGTGTATTGGTGACGAAACCGCCCTCAGCTGGGCTAACCACGACCTCCCCAAGATCAGGTTGAACCCTGGCATCTCCTCGACGACTAAGAAAGTGGCCTCTGTTGGGAATTGATCCCCCGCCACAAACTCAATACGCATCGTCCCCTTAACTTGAACCCGTGCCCCGTTGAACGATTTGACGTAAGCCGTTGTCGTGGGCGTGATCTGGTCAACCAGACCCAACCTATCCACGATGGAATAGGGAATGACGTTGGTAGCTACGCCATCATCTATGTGCACTCTCCGGATCCAGTATTGACCAACCCGGATAGTGATAAACATAGGTTTAGTTATCACCTGACCTTTCTCAGGATCGTCCTTGATAGACCCATCGTGGAGGGTCAGCGAGGAAGGCCTGGGTTGCTCAACTTCGAAAGGAAACATGCCAGCGTGTATCACTTCCTCCTCCGTTGGCAAGCTTTCATCCACTGATATGGATGTCAGCATGCGAACCATAGCCTCACGATGTTCTCGAGACGTCATAAGCAGGTCGTAAAGGCTCAGCGTTGTGTTCTTTTGTTTGAGAGCCTGTTTGACTTGCGTAAATGTGTCGAGGAGGTCCTTCTCTTGGCTTGGTTGTTTTTCCCCTTTGCCTTCTTCCATTAGGCCCAAGAGACGAATCTCCCGAGGTGGAACGGTGTCAGTCAAAGGGTTGCTCTTTTTCTTGCCAAGAGAAGGCGGTTGCGTTTCTGCACCTTTATCCTGCCCCTGAGGTACAGGCGAAGGCACAGAGGCCAAGGGCCTAGGCTTAGGGAAGCCGAGCGTAGAATGGTCTTTCGTTGCGTTAACTGCTGTGTTCTCTCCCTTTCGTTTGGGAGGTGATGGTTGACGCTTTTGGTTGGAGGTCTGCCCCTACGTGAGAGGAGCAGCCTGTGGTTTTGGCGTCCTGATAATAAAGGGTGCCCTAGGCGTGGGTGCGGATGAAGCCGCGGCTTGGCTATTGCTGCGTGACTGAGAGTGTATCCGGGAAGGTGCCCGTATAATAAAGGGCGGCCTCAAGACCCCACTGGCTGTCGATGAAATAGTTGGCCCCCCTTGTGAGTTGGGAGGGACACGCAAAACAAAAGGCTGCTTTGGCTGTTCCTTCCCCTCACTATCCATACTCACCACAGTGATCGTATAAGGATCATCGTTTGCATTCAATGGATCCTTGTATACATGCAATGTTTCGTTTTCTGGACACGTCGGGTTGTTGCTGTCTAACTTGAGTGAACCATCGTCCAGCATACGTTGAATGTCGTCTTTCAACGCCCAGCAATAATCTGTATCGTGACCACATAGCTGGTGGTAGTCACAGAAACGGTCTAACTTGGAAGATCTCGGAACTGGTGGTTCGTTAGGTAAGGCTAAAGAAGGGTTCTTCAGCAGTTCACAATGGCGTCTGTGATGCTTCAGAGCCTCCTCGAACACCTTCTTAGGTTGAATGTGCCCTGATCCTAACAGTTGTTTCAGCAGTTCGGAATGCTTTACAGGTAATTTCGTGTACTTTGAGCGATCCTTACGCTCAAAGTTTGGCTTAGGCTGGGGGGCCTTTTCAGGAGCCGCTGTGTCTTGACTGGTGGCGGCACAAGCCATGGTTTCGGGAGGCGCCGTGGTTGCCTTCTTGTTCTTGGCCTTTGCACCCTCAGTCATTGCAGCTACTGTCGTTGTTGCTACTTTCCGTTTGTCTTTGCTCTTGTTATGTGCATTCCTGTAGGTGACATACGCCGGGTCTTTGCTGGCCTCCGCAGCATCTTGGATGCTTCTTACCTGAGCGAAGGCCTGATGTAAGGAATTGGGGAAAAGATAGTATAGCTTTGACTTAATAAAGTCATTGACTGCTCCCTTGAACATGGCCAGCAGATGTGAGTCCGCGATCGGCTCGCGGATCTCATTCAAGGTTGCATGCCAACGCTGTATAAACTTTTGGACGGACTCGAGCGGGTCTTGTTTCACCCCCATGAGCTGATCCAATGTGACTTCCGGTTTCAAATTGTATTTGAATCGGGTCACAAATTGGATCAGTAGCTCTTCCAGGGTTGAGATGGAAGAGCGTGGGAGTGCTCAGTACCAATCCAAAGCTTTCCCTGTCAAAGACATTGCAAAGACTCGGATGATGGTGTGCGGCCACTGTTGCAACAACAAGGACTCAGACCTAAACGTGACCAGGTGAGCATTAGGATCTCCCTCTCCATTGTATTTGGTGAAATGAGGTAGAGACATCCCTGGCGGCAATGACAGCATAGGAACCGCTGGACTAATCGGAACATCCTGGTAGAAGTCCATGATCTGAATGGTATCAGAACCAGCGGCTTTGAGGCGTCGAACCTCCTCAGTGAGAGTCTATATAAGCTGGAAAGCCTGGTCCAGACCCATTGACAGAGGTGTCTGTGTAGAAGGCCTAGGAGGTTGGAGGGGGAGGGCGGCACCAGGAAATGGAAGCGAAGGAAGAGGTTGACTGGCTGCTTGTGGGGTGAGGATCCCAGCAGGCAGGGGAGCCTGTGAAGACCACCACCCGCTGGCTTGCGCAGAGGGGTTAGCCGCCGCCTGCTGCACGAGATAAGGATGGGGATACTGCGGTACCGCCTATGGAACATATGTTGTGGGTGCAACCGGGGGTTGCACGCCATACACCACAGACTGGGTATGTTGCGCCGCCGGGTGGACCTACTAACCTGTGGCAGGCTGTTGGGCATAATTTTCTAGCTGAACAGCTGCGGTAATCTGTTGAGTTGGAGGGGGCGGAAGCAACAAGGTCTACGTCGGGTGCATTGCGGATACGTTGTGAGGCTGTATCTGAGGGATAAAATGGGACACGGCGGTCGCCGGGACCACCACCGGGATGCTAAGTATCCGCGGTGACAAAACCGCCCCCACGTTATTATGGGGTACCTGTCCTTGCAACCCAGACAGCTGCGCTATGGCCTGCGGAAGGGCAAGGATGTGCATCTGCGTTGTCATGGCCACATTGAGGGAGGCGGCCTCTCCATTGAAAGGAAACAGGGGATTTGCATACGTATGGGGGCTTAGAGTATGGAACGAATGTTCCGACTAGGCTGCCAATTTGTCCTCCTCCTCCTCATTCTGGGGTTCAGCCATAACCTGTGTAGCCTGACTCTTGGCCATGACCAACTGTGTGATGAGTTCATGTTGCTGTTCGGTCAAGGGAATAATGTCATAAGCTGTTGGTTTAAAATCATGCCCCCCTCGATGGATCACCTCAAAGTTTCGTTTCGCTTCGAGTTCGACTCGGCTGAGAGCCAGCTTCACCTGGATTTTAATACATATGAAGTTGTATTCTTCAGGGGTTATGACCGTGAAGATGGGCTCTTTTCCCTGAAGTCGTAATGACCGGCACAATGGTCCTTGAGATCCAGCTGCGCCAGGAGTTGGTCTTGTGACCGCAATAGGGTTCATGGATGCGGCACCCAAATCAGCAGGGGCCATGGCGGTTGTGGTCGTATACAAGAAATCCATTGAGCGATGATATTAAGGATAACTGGTAATCGGATCTAAGAAATGGCTGGCAATAAGATCACAAATAGGCTTTCTACCCTGTAGGATTCCAAAGAAATCGTCCTTGCGACCAATCTATACCACACGATTTACCGTAAGCTTCCCTGGAGGTATTACGCCTACGGTTTAGGGTATGGATCGCTAACAGGGCTACCCGAAATATTCGGATCGGAGCCTAGGCCCTCTTTCTAGCGCCAGAAAACTGTAACGACGGAAAACGTCGGTAGCTGGAAAATACCGAAAAAATTCCGTGTACACAGTTCTAACCACGGATCCGCGCGAGGGCTATGCTGGAAAAACGAATCCGCGGCGCCCTGAATGGTCTTGTCGATCAGACAGGGACTTACTAATTAGTAAACCGATGAATATCTTGTGAAACGATCTGATTCGAGGAATCACAAAAACGAGGGGAAAACGATATACATGAATTGCAACAACGATAACGTTAAACATGATAAGAGGAGGCTGACATAAGAGAAACACATAGTTTCAAGATCTACGCTTTGACTTGAAAAAAATGTATATTTTATGTGCCACATTACAATGGGGAGACCCCGATTACTTGATATGCAGCAAACACAAAACAACCAGAAAAACTGTCCAAACAGAAGTCCGATCTACCTCATGGGCTAAAGCCGGTATGCAAGGAAGGTCAAGCTCTGACGTCTACCGATCAACTGTTTCTGACCAATAGAGTCTTCCCAGTAGAATGATTACTCCTGTTGCTGGTGCTCAAAGCGGACTGTGCTCTATTTCTGCCGGAAGGTGATGCTGTCAACAATTTGCCAAAGCCCTACTCTCTGTATCTCTGCTCAAAAGTTATAAGTGCTCCTATGCTCAGAAAAATGCCTTTGCTTCTTTCATTTGCTAGCCCCTGTATCTTTATCAACCTGGATATTTATAGGCTACGACGCTCTGTGGAAAAGGCGCAACCCTGATGACGTGTGTCCCGGATGCTTAGGGAACTGTTGGTTTGACCATTTTTGCATCAAACTTCATGACTACGCACAATACGCTTGTTCGCGTATTGTGTGTGTGAAGAAGAGGTGCACGTCGGGCATGTTTCAATTGTCTTTGGGTTATATTATGCTCATTCACGCTGTGTTGCGTGTATGAGCGTAACGTAACATGGAAACCATGGATTCAAGTTGTTTCACGCTCACTTACGTAGTCGTGCGTAGTGAAGCGTAAACGATGTCTAGCTCGGCGACGCAATACGCTGTGATACGCTACGTTGCGTGATGAGCGTATGATGAGCAATCGCACTTTCTTAGACTTTGCCTTTGACTATTCTGGAGCTCGTTACGCTGCCATGTGTAATAGAGCGTAAACCTGGCCTTGAACAAAAGACTTAGCAAAATATACGAGGAGTCGCATATTACGCTACTCAAGCTTCTCCCTATGCCAAAGTGACTAGCCTTCAGAATCACGCTAAGCGCCATTACGCTACATCACGTGATATAGCGTAAACAGAAAAAGCATAGAAAGATTAGGAATCTGCATAGGAAGTCGAAGACTTGATGCAATGCGCCTCTTGGTGTTGCTCTGTCTTATTCTCCCTTCTGGAATCCTAATATGCGCCCTTGCCTGAATTGCGAATCTTTGCCTGAGGCCGACTCGCAATTTTCACGGTGTTTCAACCGATGCATTTAATTATTCCTTGGGAGCCATGCTTACATAGTTGGATGATAAGAAATGTCCATTTTACATTCACTACACAAGCCAAAGCATTGTGAATGCATAGTTGAATTCACCACCACTAAAAACTAATGGTAGTGGTGTACACTATAGAAAAGTTTAGGTACTATGTGCTTGGCTACACAGTGTTTGTGCACACAGATCACAGTGCCATCCACTATCTAATGAATAAGCCAACAATGAGACCCCATATCATACGGTGGCCTGTGATCTTGTAGGAATTCAATCTCAAAATGGTAGATCAAAAAGAGACAGAGAATGTCATCATTGACCACCTTTCTTGATTAAGATGGGATAATAAAGAGGAGGAGAGCCTACTCTTTGATCAATTTTTAGATGAACTCCTCTTTACAAAAGCAATAAAGACCAAGTGCCTACTAAATCAAAATGGCATGATGGCATCCTCACTTACCTTCTTACTCAGGAAATGCCACAAGATCTAGACTTTAGGAAGAAACAACAATTTCTTCATCAAGAAAATACTTCATGGAAATCAACAAACACCTTTACAAGGTGTGAGCTGATGGCTTGGTTCTTTAGTGTGTCCCTGATGTGGATCAACTATGCATTCTCTAGGATGCTCATGAAGGTCCTTGAAAAGGCCACTATGTAGGGAGGTGTACAATCATAAAAATCCTAATGGCAGGATACTATTGGCCTATAATCTTCAAGGATTCCCACCAATTTCTTTGATCTTGTAAATGCTATCAATGAGATGGTGGGATGACCACACGAATGGAGGATCCTCAACAGTGGATTCAACCACTAGATCCCTTTGACATATGGGGAATTGACTTCATGGGTTTCATCACATCCATGTCCAATGAAAAGGCATATATTATCATAGCAATTGACTACTACACTAAATGGGCAGAAGCAACAACCATCATCGACTATACATCATCCACTGCTACTAGATTTGTACAACAAAATGTTGTAAATAGGTTTGGGGTGCCACTTGCACTAATTTTTGATAATGGAACTCATTTTACAAGTGATGATTTTTGAAAACTCATGTAATTCTTAGGGGTTGAACATAAATTAACAACACCCTACCACCCCCAAGCCAATAGTCAAGTAGAGGTAACTAACAGGGAGATCACAAAGATCCTAACAAGGATCATAAGCAAATATAGGAGAGACTAGAGCACAAAACTCAACAATGCCCTTTAGAACTACTACTCAACATGGAAACTCCCTATTAGCTACTCTCCCTATGAGTTGGTGTATGGGAAACTTCCAATGCTCCCAATTCAATCTAAGCTTTGTCCACTCTTAATAGCCTATGATCTAACCCTTAACCTAAGCCTAACATAGAAAGAAAGATTGATCAACCTAAATGCACTAGATGAAAACTAATTAGTGGCCCTATCTTTGAATGAAGTTCACAAGGCATTCAACAAGCAATGTCATGACCTTAGAATATGGAAAGTAAAATTTCAATGAAGAGATAAGGTTCTCTGCTAGAACCCCACACATGCACCCCAGAAAACAAAGTTTGAAATGTTGTGGGAGGAACCTTATATAATTCAAGAAACCTTTCCTTCTAAGGCCATGATCATATACAAACCTAAGAGCCCAAATAAAAATCACTTGGTCAACATCCAACAAGTAAAACCTTTCCATGAACCCAAGCAAGCTAGTGCAACAAATACCTCAATGGATGGACAACCATGCTCAATTTTTTGAATCTCCTCTTTTGGACCTAGTCATGGGGGAGATGGCCATCTGTGCTAATCATCCATATGGCTCCTCAATTTTTCTATTTTTTCCATGTTTTTTATTTTTCAAGTTATTTATTTTACACCTTTTTTATTTTCAAAATTTTTCTTATTTTTACACCATGTTTCTTATTTTACACCATCGTTAGTATGTTTGAATTTTTCTTGAATATTTCACACTTTATCATATATTTTACCTTGTTTGGTTTGAGTGTGATTTTTAAATTTTTGCTAATAAATGTACTTTATGTCAACAGGACATAGTGGTGTTGTAGCTGCTACTAATGGTGGTTTGTGCTTAATATTTTGTTTGATAATTTCTAGTTTCTATTTTTGAATTTTTGTACTGATGGCTAAGTCATGGTTTCTTTTTCATGGAATAGGCAATAAGTCCACATCATCCACCCATTCACAAATTCTATGGTTTTCCTTGTTTTGGAAGTTTGAGGTTCCTTTTGTTAAATCAACTTTTAATAAATTGGTAACTTGGTAGTTTTTGAAATCAAGAAAGATTCAAAGTTTGTACAAGGTGTGACTTCAAGGGGAGTCAATAATCTTTGTACTCTTCTACTTGCTTGGATGCTTGAGTGTTTTCATAAACTTCTTACCATTCCATGTCATCCAATAATAGGAAGTCTAATAAAGTCTTTGCATGGTGTGGTTCCCATCCAAAAAGGATAAAAAATAAATAAAAAATAAAAAATAAAAGAAAAAACATTATGGAAATTCAAAGCACATCCCTTAGACAAACAAATGGACTACAAGCATTGGTTATGGGACTAGAAACATATGTTACCCATGCCTAAAGGTCCCCTCTAACTAAGGTGCTATCTCACTTCTTACTTTCCTTTTCTCCTCTTTATGAAATGGTGGTTGTTCTGTGGGGGCACTCTTGTGTCTCCAAGTGATGGATTGGTCTTGGAGTGGTGATGCAAAGTCACTGAAAGAGGTTGGTTTTGGTCTAGACTAAGGATGGATCTTCTCAAGTCATTTTAAATAAAAATCCATAAGGGAATTTCTATTACCTTAGTTTGGAATTCCATTCCACCTCCTCTATCATCCATCTATGCTTACCGTAATTCACCTCACTACTAAAGTCATTGTTCTTGATTCAGTGTCCTGGTCTAACGTACTTAAATTCTTAGGTAGAATCTTCTAGGTTTTGGTCCTTAACTTTCATTGACCATTAATTATCTATGGGCTTCATGGACTCCTAAGGTTGAGGTTATGTAAAGGAAAACAAGGCATGTACTTGCTATGGGGAGGATCCACTTGCATATGCCTTGGTTGGGTTCATTAAGCACCTTATCCTTAAGCATTTTTGCAATTAGAATCTTTCGTACACTCCTCTTCTGCATCACACCATGTCCTCCTTTCCATATTTTATTCATTAAGCACATTCTCTATTGAATTTTTCAAATTTTAATCTTTTAAAGATCCTCTTCAATGATTTCATCATGTTCTTGACTTTTCTAGAACTCCATGGACCCTAATTTCATTGAAAAAATCCTTATATTTTTTGAGATATTCAAATTTTAAGTTTTTGCCTATGGGCTCCATATATGGGGCCTTATTGATGAAGCAGGCCCATATACAAGGCCCCATATATAGGGCTTTGTCAATGTAAGGGAAAAATAGTATATATATGCATGACACCACTTGAAAAATTTTACATTTTCTCACAAACACTAAGGGAGTTTTTCAAATTTTTAGAGCCTAGAACCTTCCAAAGCCCATAACTTCCTAACTATTTATCCAAATCACTCCATTCTTCAACCCTACAACTATGAGAGTAAGCTCTTTGTTGTGGGGCCACAAGTGTGCCATTTTTTATGGAAATTTTTTCACCATTTTTCTAACTTCGACAAAGGTTTAACTAAGAAATCAACTATTAAACAACAAATTACAAGAGTTAAACCTTCCCAATAAGCTTCAGTAACATTTACAATAAAATATTAATAAAATAATCAATTTTCCATGGTGCAACCTTAGCCAAAGTGTAACTAACCAATGAGAGAAGGTATTTAAAAATTTAAAGTTACACATTATATCTACTAATCCATGGATGTGTTGCAAGCCATAACTAAGAAACTAGAGTTCAAATGCCAACACCCAGTTTCAAATACAAACCCATTAGATTTGACTAGATATCATAGGACTCATTACTCATCATGAGAACTACTTACATGCTACTAAGTTTTGAAAAAAAATTTTAAAGCAATGACATTACATTATCATGAAATTTAAAGCTTTTCTATGTAATATTAGTTTTATGAACTAGCCACCTAATGTCATGTTATGTTCCTATGGAGGGTATGGGGGGTGCTGGAACCCTAAAATAATTGTAATATCAATGCATCCCAAGAGATATAGTTCAATTAGAATTATATAGCTTAGCATTGCCTACTAGAATTGAACCTATGACTTGGAGCTTTCAAATGAAGAGTCTCACAACTAAGGTAACACCTCATTGTTCTTGTTATATTCTTATGAAATTTTAGATCATTTGGGAATATCATTGATTTGCATTTTTGACATTCTTCACAAAGCATAATTCCAGCTTTGAAAGGGGAAGGACTAGAGGAGAAAGGGAGTTTTTGTTTAAGGCATTGAAAGTAGAATTTCCTAGTCTATGACCCTTGAGTAAATAATCAAATGGAATTATTCATTGATTAAAATTAACATTTGAGGCACAAGTTACAAATTCAATTTTAGTGTTGTTGGAGCCTCAAAATAATTGTAATATAGGTACACCCCAAAATATATAGTCTAATTAGAACTTTATAACTCAGCATTGCCTACCAAAATCAAACCCATGACTTGAAGCTTTCAAATCAAGAGTCTCACCACTAAGCTAACACCTCATTATTTTTAGTGAATTATTTTATGATAAATTTATTATCTACAATTTAATGATTAAATTCAATATGTTGAGGGATTGCATTCTTTTACAAATACAAGGTTAACAAATCAATAAGAATTTGTTTATCTTTAGCATATTTTAATAGTTATTGGAACTGAAAATTATTTGTGGGTTTTATTAAGGGGTAAGTGGGGAGTGGGTGGAGTGTGGAAGTATTGGAATTGGAACAATATGACTATATTTATTCCATGGATATATAGCCAATATAAACCTTTACTATAACTTTATAACTCAATACTACTAACTTGAATTGAACTCATAACTTGGAGTCTCTAAATAAAGAATCTTACTACTAAGCTAACACCTTATTGTATTAGTGAAATATCTATAATACAATACTTTGATATAACTTAAGTAGAATATAAAGATATCTTAAATGTAACTATAACTTATGACTTCTTGCTTGCATAATACTTATCAAACGATGATATAACCAACTTAATCACCTCTCATTATTTTTAGAATATTTTTTTCTTGATAATGAATCTAACCCTTAATAGAGGTAAATGATGTAAAAAAAAACTAATGTAACCAACCCCATTTTGTTGGGACAAGGCTAGGATGATGATAATGATAACAATAACAATTTTATTCCTTATACTTTATAAGGTTCATATCACTTTTTTTATTCAAAATATTAATGGATGTAATACCTAATAACTCACAATCTCTATAAATATACATGATATGTAATAATTATCTATGATTTTTTTTACAGTGAGGTATTTGCCTAGTGGTACAAGTCTTAGCCTAGTTACCTTAAGTCATAGGTTTGATTCTACTTAATAGCACTGAGTTATAAACTTCTATAAATCTTGGGGTATACCTATGTTTCACTTATTTTAGGTTCTAATTGCCTATGATTTTTTAGCTAAATGAGTAACTTATTAGTTTCTTAAGCAATACATTACAAATTTAAGCTCCAAATTTTACATCATTAAATTATGAAATGTTGCTCTTGAAGGAGGAAGGAGAAGGATAGAAACATGGAGGACAAGTGTTGTTCCAAAACCAAATTATGTTAAAAAGATGAAAGAAAAGTTATGAATACTCTTCATTTATACAAAGCCCATTAGAGAAATAGCTTAGAACTAAAAGCATTATCCTTCAATAGCATATCAACATGACAAGTCAATGACCCATAGCCCATTTAGTTAAATTGTGTAGCTTGTAGTTGCGCAAATTATAGGTTTTATCCTACAGGATATGCAAAGATACTATTATGTTTTACATAAGTTCTACCAAAGTATCATGTTGGTCATATGGCCTGGACATACATATAATCATAGTTTTGGTTCTAGCAATCTTGATAGAATTCAAAAACTTACCAATAAGAGAAGAGCTCAATTAGTAACCTTGTTGCTTTATATGTAATAAGTTGCTACTTCCAGTTGCACTTAAGGCATCATTATCCTTTACATAAATTCTACCTAAGCATTATGTCATCTATATGTGATAGAAGTAAATCTAATTAAAGTTTCATCTTTGATAATGCCAAAATCCAAAAAATAATACCAAGTAAACATAAAAGCAAAAGAAGAAATTGTTAACAAGGATGGCCAATCAAAGAAAAAGTTTGTTCCTCAACACTTTAAATGGAGTAAGAAATATGAAATCATTTTTGGAATAAATTTATAAACAATAAGCATTAAGTTTTATTTTGTCAACTTATGCACAAATATAAAAGGTAATAAATTAAAGTATGTTAATTTTCATTTTACTATTTAAGAAAATCTTGAAAATTTTCATGTCCCCATTCCCAAATGGTGCTGCTACATAACAAAGATGATGTCTCTTCATAACAAGTGTTATCGTTATCATAACAAAACTCAAAATGGCAATTGTAATTGAGACTCAAAATGGCATATTGTAATAACGAACATGTCTCTCGAGGTAACCTTTGGGGGTTTAACCTAAGGCATTTATACTCAAGCTTAGAGGTCATGCCAACATGGATTGGTAGAGCCTGTATAGGCAAGTCACAGGAGTCGGGTAAAGTGGGACAAGAAGTGAACTAGTCATCCCTTTTGGCTAGGTTGTAGGCTTAACCATGGTGGCAATGCTAGATTGCCTCTAAAGGATAGATGTCGAAGGAAGAAACCAAGAAACACTCTCAAAGCATGATCCTAATACTCTATTCCATATCAATAAAGCATTCTTTTCTCTCTCTTTCTACATTTTCCCTATTATTACCTTTATGCATAATGTCGAATGTTACATATATTTGACATTTGGTATATTGTCTTCTCACACATAATGTATAATATAATGTATATTTGATGTTTTCCATGACATCTAAGGACGATATGTAACAAACATCTTACTTTTAAAACCATTATTATATTAAAATGTCAAGATAATGTACAAAAAGTAAGGTTGAAAATAAGTTTATAAAATTTTTTTAAAAAAAATTCAAAGGAGGTTGTTTAGAATTATCAAAGATAAATTCTAGCCACATCCAAAAGAAATTTGAGAAAATAGAAGAAATATAAGTCTAAGTAGCTAGTATAAAAGGATAATGATAGGATGTATGCAATAAATTCTCTTTTTCATTGTAGAATAAATAAAAATATTCTCTAAAGTATATAGAATAAAAAAATTATAAGGTTTTTATATATTCTTAATTAGTCTTGAAAATTTCGTTAAGGAAGTGATTTGAGGTTAATAATTCTAGTTGGACTAGAGTAAATCATTTACTTAAATGACATATTAAGTATCAATAGATTAAAAAAGGCAAGAGAGAAAGATGTGTTTTTCCTCCTTAGCTTCTAACTCTACAAAAAATCTATATATATGTTAATTTCTTAGGAAATTAATCCATTTTCATGTTTTAATCAATAAGTAGTGATACATCCTATAAGCATGAACAATCAGAACCTTAATTTGCATTGCAATTATAATTGACATATAAATATGCTTTTGCACTAAAGATCCTCTTAGAGATTATTTCCATATGTTTGTAAGAGCCTTTTTTCAAATTATTTTTCTTAGTTACTTAGATTCAAATTAAAAAATATTTATATTAAATATTTCATTTTTAAAGCCATTTTCCCTTCATGAAACCATCATTTCTTGAATTCCATCATACAATTTTGTAAAAAAGATGTATTCTACATCTAGTAAGGATATTTTGATAAAATCTAATAAATTCATAAAGATGAAATTTTTATAGGAAACATGTCCACTTTTACTACCACAATATCATATTCAATTTGAACTTTTACCTTAAACTCTTATGGCAAAAAAAAGGTTCTTTGAACATATTCTAATCATCTTCATTATGTTACTAGAAGTCTTGGTCTTCAAGCTTCACAATTATGTAATAAACCTAATTACATAAGGTGTTAGTACATTTACTAAATTATTCTTATGCATACTTATAGGTGGGGAACAACTAGTTACCCCAATTACTCCATAAGTACGAAGCACTTTTCATGGGGAAACTTGCAAGTTCAATATGGAGGAAAGTGAATGTACCTTAACAAGGACTTAGTGTCAACCCAACTTTATGAGTATTTAGAATATAACAATTCTAATGAACATTCACTAACTTTTGGCAATTACATAATTTTGATAAATAATGTACAATGCATGTGTACTATTTAATATCCTATAAAAGATACAATCTTGTCATGAGTACTAATGAATCGTATTTTATCTGGCTCTAATATCGGATATCCAATATTGAAGCCCTAATATCATATGCCTGATATCAGGGCATAAGAAGTGATGTTAGATATCTAATATTGGATACCTGATATCGGGGCCCAAGAAGTGATGTCAGATATCTGATATCATGGCATGTATGCTAGCTTATAAATATAGCACTTGGATGCATGGTTTGGGCATAAGTTAGGCAATAGAGTAGCTGAACACTTGTAGTTTTATTCCATAGTTTTAAAGGACAATTAGAGAGTGCCCACATTTTGGATCTAAGTTAGTTGTACGATGTCTTATCTAAGTGGCAATGTACCTGGACACATTCCATGAATGGCAATAAGATCAAGATTAATTCTTATTCATTACAGCACTTTGAATTAGATTAGATTTACTTTCCATGCAATTTACTTTTCATGTACTTAGTTAATATTTACGTTTTCATGCATATTAATGAATTGGTGGAATGAGCGTGACAAGTTTCAAGCATAAACACATATTCACTTAGTAACCCCATCAATGTTATTATTTGGTTCGTCGAATAGCATAGCACTTGATAATCCAAGTAGTGGATACATGGGTTCAGGATGTGTACAGCAAGCTGGGAATGAATACTCATCACCTATAGGCTAGTCTAGACTTTACTTTTCATTGTTAATTAGCTTAATTAATTAATTCCTTTATTACCATTAGGAGTAGCATAAGGTCAAAACAACATCAATTATCATATGCCTCATTTTGGACTAAACCATACATGACAAAGCTACCACTAGTCCAAATGGGAAGATAGTGAACTACATTTCAGACATAATGATATAGATGCCACAACTAGTCCCATTCATGGAATTTGACTGAATCATGCATGAATGCTTGTGATTCGTATGGTTGGGCATAGGAGTACCTCATTGCTCATCATTGGCACCGTTGCCGAGGATGGTGCTAGTTATCTAAATTAGTTATATTATACATGATCATTGTAAAGGTATTAATAATCTATCTCTTAGAAAATATTAATATTTTAAGTCACACACGTTATCAAGTAAAATCATGTCTTCCTCACATAGGACCAAGATTGCATCACATGATGAAAGCACTCATAGGAGAAATGATAGGATCTATACTGAAGAAAATTGGAGTGAACAATCTCAAGCAAGGATTTCCTATGCTCATTTAGACCTTTACTACACTCAAAGACTACATTCAACTAGTGTAGAAAATCCTAGAGGAGATGAAGTCCTAGATCAAGAAGAGCCTTAAGACCTAGGACCTCTTCTAAACCTAGAAAAGATAAATCAAGGAACCATGGGAATAACTATAGGAGCCATGGTGATTCTCCTAGTTCTTCATCTTCCTCTTCCTCTTCAATGTCTAGTTCTAATGAAGATGAACGTAGGTATAGAGATAGAGCTCCACTATGGGGTCAAGATAAAGATAGAAATCAAACCCAAGGACAAAATCAAAGACATCAAAATGAGCATAGACAATATCATCATAATTAGACGAATAGAAACATAGATTATCATCATGATGTGTTTGGTATAGATGAACCCTTGTTAACTACTAGGGACCTAACACAAATTAGGGAGGTAGTTTAAATTACCCAAAGGCATCAAAAGGATAGCCACATCAAATGGCTTGACATGAACAACATTCCTAAATTTATGGGAGGCTATAATTCTAATCCACAACATCACTTACAAGCCTTTCATGATGCATGTGCCTTGCAAAATATTAAAAATAAGTGGCAAAAGCTTAAGGTCTTCCCTAGGATACTAATAGACAAAGTTGAAAGTTGGTATAGATTGTTGGAACCAAGCTCCATCTACCAGTGGTCTACAATGTTGGAACTTTTCAATGAAACATACCAAACCTATGCCAGAGTTTCTAACATAAGAAAACAAATCCAAGGACGGAAGCAAGAAAATCATGAACCCTTGGATGTGGACTTGGATAGATATTATTCGTTGCTACATGGATGTCCTAGCCATGATTTCTCTCAAAAAGAGAAACTTTTCCACATCATAGATGGGCTTCATAATGAAATGAGGGATACCCTTGGGATTTATGCCCAAGGTCAGTTTTACAAATTGAAAGTCCATTAGATACAAATGCTAATCAAGTGGGTAGCAAAAGAAGAAGGAGAGCTATGTAAATGAGAGAATGTAGAGGAAGATAACTAGGATCCAACTCTTTAAAAGAAAAGGGTCCACATCTATGATAAGAAAAAAGAGGTAGCTCTTGATGAGGTGACTTCCCAACAAACCCTACTAATACAAAAGTTTATTGATGAGCTCAAAGCAAAGCTGGATAAGATGTTAGAATGGATAAATGAGAAAGTTACAACTTACATAGAAATGATAAAGGAGAGATTAATGCAAAACAAATCAAGTGACCACAACAAAAGGAGGAAAAGGAACCAAGAGATAGGTCAAAACACTTATTGGAAAAAAGGGAAAATGTCTATATAAGAAGAGTCTATAGACTTAACCACTGAAGAAGATGATGGATGTGACATCTACATATATGACTATCTGAAGGGCTATTTCCTAGTCATGTAACATCTACATGAGTGATGAGCAATGAGGTACCCCTATGCCCAACCATACGAATATGAGCGTTCACGCATGATCTAGTCAAACTCTGCGAACAGGCTAGTTGTGGTATCTAGATAGTTACACGTTGATCGTANAGTAATGGTTGTTGGCATTTTTGTATGATTGGGAGACATCATTTTGGCAAGGAAGGTTGTTTCATCAAAGTGGCCTTATGCTGGTTTTGATGAGTTAGTAGGTCCACGAGTGTTGTGCTTACATGTGGGAACCATCCTAAAGAAAGGGTATTTCCAAGATTGTGATGGAGATCTACTAGCATTATCATTTTTGTGTATGTTTGTAGCACAAGTGGTATTCTTTTGTTGATGTTGTGGTGTTGAACCTTCTTGTGTTATTGGTAGTGACATATGGTGGAGGGAAGTATGAGANGTAAGTGGATGCTGCAATGATGAAGTAATCTCGATCTTTATTTCTGNTTTCATGGGTTGATGATATTTGGGAGAGTGGTAATAGTGATTTGAAGTAGAGGAAGTAGAACTAGTTGGGAAAATAGGTTGTTGAACAAAATATCCATGTGGGTTCGGTTGGTAGTAAGGGTAGAGCTAGTTTGATGATGACCTCCCCCACGACTGTGGGTTTTGACACTGTGGTTGAAAGTAGCTTTGAGGTTGATAAGAAATCCCAATAGGATAGTACAATTAGTTGTAGNGGAAGGCTACATCGGCGCATCGACTTAATGACACTTCATCAATGAGTATTGGTCTTTTGCATTGAATCCCAAGTTCTTACAAAAGCAAATGCCTAGGAAANTGATGAAGTGTCATTAAGTCGATGCGTCGATGTAGCCTTCCTGCATCGACGGGGCCCCATTTATGCAGCCACCTATCTCGGCCTATAAATAAGAGGGCCNCTACTTTCAACCACAGTGTCAAAACCCACAGTCATGGGGGAGGTCATCATCAAACTAGCTCTACCCTTACTACCAACTGAACCCACATGGATATTATGTTCAACAACCTATTTTCCCAACTAGTTCTACTTCCTCTACTTCAAATCACTATTACCACTCTCCCAAATATCATCAACCCATGACATCTTCTAAAGGATCACCATCTCACACCTCTCATCCTCTATCATATCCTTAATATTCTCATACTTCCCTCCACCATATGTCACTACCAATAACACAAGAAGGTTCAACACCACAACATCAATAAAAGAATACCACTTGTGCTACAAACATACACAAAAATGATAATGCTAGTAGATCTCCATCACAATCTTGGAAATACCCTTTCTTTAGGATGGTTCCCACATGTAAGCACAACACTCGTGGACCTACTAACTCATCAAAACCAGCATAAGGCCACTTTGATGAAACAACCTTTCTTGCCAAAATGATGTCTCCCAATCATACAAAAATGCCAACAACCATTACCACTCCAACACAAGACATAAATGATGAACTTATCATTGTAAAGAGACAAGAAAATCCATGCATCACTAATAGTAAAGGATGCAATTGTCAATCAAAAATTCAAAATATTAACACAACCCACAACAAAGTTTAGGAACAAGTGTGTGAGAAAAAACCAGTCTACATAGTAGCCACTAAACCAAAAGATACCCAGTGGCTTGAAACTAAGAATATAAAATTGTTTCAAAGATGCATGGAGGCAACTAACCTGCTTATTAGTTCTAAACTTAAGAAAATGAACCAAACAAAGGATTTAGACACATATATCTTACACTTTAATTATACACCAGAAAAGGATATTAAACATGGAGACTTGGGAATTAAAATAGAAAATCAAGAAGAAGAAGCAAACACATTTGGACCTCCAAAAATGGAAATACCTTCAAGTCCAGATGAACATACATCTCCGAATGATTCAAATGAGACTATCACCAATGTTAGATGAGCTACCACATGATTAATTAAATTAGTAATGGTGATAGATGGGAAATTGATGGTGTATAACTAGAGGATTGTGCAGTCCATGTCCCAAATGTGCAACCATAAGATTAGTCATGGGGGAGATGCTCCATCCTAGATCAAGAACTAGTAAGTATCTTTCACCTTTTTTGTTTTACAATTTTTTATCATTTTCCTATTTCTTCCAAAATTTTTTGATTCTTCATATGTTTTCCATTTCTTAATATTTTTCTTTTCTTTATATTTTTCTCTTTTCTTGAGTCATTCTCTTTATTTTTTCTGAATGTATTTTATATTTTTGTTAATAATATTGCCAAGTCATGATGCAAAATTCAACACTATGTGTTGGGTTTTTCTGCTATGCTATCAAGATATTTGGGCAAGTAATTGTGTAAATTAGTGAGACCACCTCATCCATTCCTCTAGTTCTCTAAATAAAAGGTCTTTTTTATGGAAATAATTTGGTTCTTCTTTTATGAAACTAAAATTCATCAATGATCATTGTACCTTGAAGAAAGAGAGAATGACCAAGTGGGAATGACAAAGGATGTGTCCTCATGAGGACTTGTTGGGTTTTCTTCTTAACTTCCTTCATGTGATTTATGACTCCTCTTGAAATGTCTCATCACTCCTCCATCAGCTAATAAAAAAGAAGCTCTATCTTTGCATGATGTGGTTCCCATTTCAAAAAAATATATAAAATTTAAAAAATAAAATAAAATGCAAAAAGGAAAAATGGAAAAAAAGCAAAAAAAAAATAATGGGAATTCAAAGCACTCCCCTTAGACACAATAACAGGCTACAAAAACTAGTTATGGGGCTGGAAAGACATGTTACCCGCGCCTGAAGGTGCCCCTCTAATAAGGCCCTTCCTTCCTTCTTCTCTTTTCTGCTCTTTTTAGAGTGATGATTGTTATTTGAGGTGGTTATGAACTCATGGTGGTTGGCAAGATGGAACATATCAATGCAAGGTCATTGTTCATAGTATGGACTTAGCCTGAACTTGGACAGATAGGTATGTTGATCAATTTAATCACATTTTTCACAAGAACCTATTGTGGACATGGTCAAGTACCTTACATCTCGATCTTTGCAATCCCTTCTCATCCCATCATTTACCTCACTACTACATGCAATTATGAGCCTTTTGGTTTTATGTAGTATAGTGCAACATCCCAACCACAGTAGTTGTGTGTTGTTTGGAATAAAGGCATGGTCTATATTTAACTTCTCGGATGCCCATAGACATCTGTAGAAGTGGTTATGCAAGGGAATTATGGTAGGAGCCTACTTTGGGGAGGATCCACTTGCATAACTTTTGCTAATCATGGCTTTGAAATAACCTTCATATCTTTCAAAACATTAGTGATGGTTTCTCTGAATTTATGCATGATTTTGGGACTACTTCTCATCCATTTCATTAAATTTTCCAACTTTTCTATTTCCATATTCATTAATATTTCTTGGCCATCTTCTGAATTAGACCTTTGGTTTCAAGTGTTCAAAAATTTATGTGCTTATTGGAGTTACGCTTATTAGTCATGGAGGCTAGGGATGTCCACTTTGAAATTTTTCTAACATCCTATTTTCAAACATTGTGGTAACCAATAGTAATTGATCAAAAACATGTGAACAACTTGATGATTTTAGTTACCTCATAGCCTTGGGCATAGTATGTTGTCATCACCTTATGCTTAAACACAAAGTAAGGGATCCAAAAAGGGTTAATTTTTAAGAAAAATTTACCAAAACTAATGTTGATCCTTTGGTGACTACAGGTGATGCTAAAAGAAATGCCTAAGGAAGAAGATCTTTTGTTAGGCACAAAAATGAAGCCAAGAGGGGAACAATGAACGATATGCCCTTGGACAAATCATAGCACATACAAGATAGCAACTCAAATGTTGCATGTTTGCTAAATTCATGGGACGATGAGAAGAAATTTCAATCCACCCTTTAAGAATGTTCTACATAACTAGAGAAGCATCGACATAACAATCAAGGTTAAAAATCTACCATCGCTAGCGACAACAAGAAGAATCATCTTTAGTGGATTCTTAAAGAACTCTACATATTTTCTAATCTTCAATGTCTATCCAAGCTTTTTGTCACTCTATCATTTTGTATACATCCACTTGAATAAAATTTTGTAATGTAGCACTCAAAGTCATTCAATAATCCCATACCTTTCCAATATTTTGTAAGGGACTTGTTCCTCCTTTTGTTCACATAAGGACAAGTTTTCATTCAATCGTGGAGCTATGATGAACCATATTTTGTCTTGCTCCGATATTAGATATCTAATATTAGAGCCCTAATATTGGACACCCATCGCCTATAGGCTAGTCTAAACTTTACTTTTCATTATTAATTAGCTTAATTAATTGATTTCTTTATTACCATTAGGAGTAGCATAAGGCTAAAACAACATCAATTATCATATGCCTCACTTTGGACTAAACCATACATGATAAAGCTACCACTATTCCAAGTGGGAATACAATGAACTATGATCAAGACATAACAATCTAGATGCCACAACTAGTCCCATCCACAGAATTCGACTAGATCATTCATGAACACTTGTGATTCGTATGGTTGGGCATAGGGGTACCTTGTCGCTCATCAAGTACCTATTTGAAAATATCATTCCTAACGACTTATAAGAGAGAAAAACTTTGGTTTTTTCAAAACTAAAATAAAATTCATGTTTCTATGATCTAGTGTCATCTATAATTATTTTGGTTTTGGTCACATTGACTTTCATTCTTGAGATAATATAAACATAATCTAGGACTTATTGAATGCCTTTCATTTGAGTTTCAATTCTTGCTATTAGAAACATATCTTTAATAAACATTGAAATACCTAAATAAAAATTACCAATCTTAATAAACTCCAATGAAACTAATTTATTCACCACTCCAAATTATCAATGAAAATTCCAAATAAAGTAGGAGAAAATAAATGCCCTTGTTTTACCCCAATAGAGAAATTTTAGATAATATTTGCTTAAGTATTATTATTTAATAAAAAAATGTATCTTAAGTTATATAATTTATGATTATCAAATATAAGCTCTTTAAAATAAACTTGATCATATCATTGTTCAACCTACTATTCTTTATGGGTGTAATGTATGGGATCCTGCTTTCTCAAATAATTATTGAAAACAAATAGAAGAAATTCATAAGCTTTTTTTTCTAGATGAATTTAAAGTAAAGAGATAGATACATCATGATATTATGCTTCTTAGGGTAGAGATGATGTCATTATAGAGTAAACCTATTTGTTAGTTTATAACCTATACTTATAATCTTTCTACATCTTTATTGAATAAATATTCCAAAAAAGTGATGATGGAAACTCATGGTCAAGGATGGCTTTATGAGGAAGTTCTATGGCTTAATAAAAGGAATATTTAAGAGTACATTATTTATTCTAATTAACCAAGTTCACAATTTGGTAAAGTAAGCAATATATCAAAAACTTTGGGAAAATGTAGAAGGCAAGAAAACATTTCTATTTGAATAGTATCAAGAACACCTTAATTCAAAGGCAAATTATTTATTTATTATTATTCCTCATTAGATGAAAATTAGTAAAGCACAAATGGGATCTCATCGTCTAAGAATCAAAATAGGTAGATGGAACAAAATTATTTATGAAGATCAAATATGCTAACTATGTAATATAAATAGAATTGAAGATGAATATCACATTTCCATGGAATGTTAGCATATTAAACAAAGATGGAATATTATAGTTACAAATTTGGTATATTTGCTTTAAATATTACCAATAGTACTTGGTAATTTCTTTGATGATGTTTTCAAAACTCATAGCATGTATATTTCTAATGTCCAATAGATCCAATGGGTCTAACAACATAATAAGATTTCAATTTTCAATTTCAATTTCATATTCTTTAACCAATTTTAGAATTTGTACTAGATAAAAAAGTTATAGGTCTTGGAAAAATCAATAAAGCAAAGATAAACCTTATTAGTTAGTATATTTTTTTATTCAACATAAAATCTTAGTGTAACTAAGTGATCCATATTGGAGTAATGTTATATAAAACCTATATGTGAAAGTTTTTTAACATTGTTTAGTTCTGTCCAACAATTAAGTCTTTTCTCCACTATATTACCTAATAATTTTGCAAAAAATATGATTAATCATGATGATTATATAATTATTTAAGTTACCTTTAACACCTATTTTGAAAATCACTAGTACATCACTCCTTGAGGATCCATTCTATATATTACTATTTAACAATTTCCATACTTTAATACAAAGCAAGGTCTCTCTCCACTAAGAAGCTTTGCATATAAACTTAAAACATATATTGCTTTATTAAAAGCTAGTTAAGTGATTCCTATTTGCATTAACATGAGCCTTTGGTATCTCTATTATTAGTGTGCTTGAATCATACTTTGCATTGAGATGAATTCATAATAATATGATGTGTAAGAGTTCATTTTTAAGTTTAAGTTAAAATAAAGCTTAAATACATAAGTACTTAAGATGACTTTAACATAATCAAGTATCTATAATAACATAGTTCATTGAGCAAATGAGAGATGGCTCAAGTGATTAGCTAACAAGGATGTATAAACAAGAGGATTTGTAATATATTCTTAAAACATCATTAATTAAACATAATGAAATCAAAATCTTCTACTAAAACCTCAAATAAGATGGTTTAGGATTTTTGCAACAAATGGTATTTGTGCAAACATTAAAATAATATGTTAATACTCTTTCCAAGCTTTTTATCTCAGTATTTATACTATGCAATGAAGGGTCATTACTACAAGTATCCATATCCTTAAGCTTTCTAGATCACTCATTTTTTGAAATGCTTCAAATCACATTGACTATAAATACCAACTAATATAATATGACTTTATGTCTTAATTAAGAAATAAAGTCAACCTATCATAGTTAAGAACATGCAACAAAAAAATAAACAAATCTAAAAAATTATTTCCATATGTTATATTTAATAGAAAACTCCTTTTAATTTCTTCTTTTCTTAAAAAATTTATCCTATGATTTTAATTCCTTTGTATTTTCTACCACAAATTTATATAATATTATATTTATTGTTATTATTTTTTTAAACATGTACAAAAATAGGATGTAATGTATTTATTTCTAAAATATTACAAGATATAGGCATGAAAATATTGGCTACATGAAGTTTGAAAAAATGTTTGAATTATTCTTCCTACAATTTTTACGCATATCAACAACATGTTCTCTACACCTAGAGGTGTAATTTAGTAGTCTTGACACTCATCTATATCAAGGGAGATTCTAAATTTGATGTTTTCTTTCACTTTCAAGTGTGTTAACAATACAATTGACTTTGTAGCAAGTCACATCTACCTTATTTTTACCTATAACTAAGATAGAAAAAAGTTGTTAATTGTTAAACTTATTGATGTCATCTCAAAATGCTTTCACTGTTAATAAAGTAGTGCTCAATTAGTTAGAACATATAGCTTATAGTTCAAGTCATATGATGTAGGGAGTTTTATTTAGTGATACTTTTAAGCTTTAGGGATTTTTGCTTTCCATTTAAGAGTTATTTATCACAAATATTTTTTGGCTAATCTTCTACCTTTGTTTGTTCAATGTAATATCATTTAATACTCTTCAATTTTTTTCTTTTTTTTTTAACAAAAAAATTAGTAGAAAGTGAAAATATACGTAGGTGCTTCTAAAAGAATATAAGGTTTGATCTTTTTCTTATCCTATAGGAGAAGTTTTTTAGGATTGGTTGTAAGGATAAAAACATGAAAAGGCATCTTCAAAACCACTGGGACTTTCCTTTTATATTGAGTTTTACTTCTCTTTGATGCTTCTCTCCACTTGCGCTCTAAATTTTTTCTTTACAATACATTTAATTTTTAGAGTCTAACACTCCTCCCTCTTCCCACAGGCTTGATTTTGATAGGAATATGAGGTACATATAGTCATAACTCTAGTTTTGGCACCTCCTCTTAAAATGCTCACATATGTTATTCATTAGATTTTGGTGAAGACTTTTGCATTATAAACTTTCAAGGTAACTACTCATAGCATAAGAGGTGGTGTTGATGCTTCCTTCCAAAAAAGATTTACTAGTCAAGATCCTAAGGTAATAGATCTCAAATAGAATATCAAAATATACAATACCCCTTAACTAATGATTCATAAATAGTTTAAATTAACCTAAACATCTAATGGCCCATACTACTCTATATAGCCCTTACACCCTTACTCAATTATTCACTTCCCACTATACTTCAATCCCCCGTACATCACAAATAACTTAACAACTACAAACTTTCCCTTCTATTTCTGCCTCTCATCTTTTTCAACTATTGGCTTTAAGGAATAGTTGAAGAAGCATGATTTTAGATTGAAATTTAGATATACAGCATTTTATTTTTGTTGGAAATTTGATCTTATTTGTAGGGTTGCAATGTTCATCTAGTGCTTTGTACAAAATAAATAAAATAATATGTTTCTCCAATGAATCTAATTTTTCTCTAAATTTCATTTTCTTTTCTCAACTTTTCTTGAGGAGCTCTAATTTCTCTAGAATTCTCCTATGGTGGATTCTATAATACTTCCAACATCTTCAACCAATCTCAAAATTCCTACTTCTAATGATGTAAAAATTTTCATTAATTTTCAAAATGTAAATTTACAAACTTGTAAGAACAAACTTGTGACACATTATTCTAGTGATGTTGATGCAACTAAGGCACCAAATTTTGTTCTTCTAAATGATGTATATGAGACATGAGTCATTGATCTTTTATCGCAATATGTATTTACTCAAATTTTGGGTTACCTACCTTGTAATCAAAGTTTTGTTTTGCAATTAAATAATGTGATGAAAAACATAATATTCAAGTCCCTCATGTCAAGTTTTTTTTTTTTTTTTTTAGCCTTGAGCTCGACAATGCTTCAATGGTGCAATGTATCTTAGATAAGTTTCTTTTATACATAAGCATGTAGCATTGATCATTCATAAGAGAGCTCCAGATTTTAATGTCCAATCTGAAAAATATGTTAAAGTTTCATGTTTTGTTGAGTTATGTAATCTTCCATTAATTTTTCAAAAAGTTGAGTATGAAATTATTAGTCTTCTTTGTCCCATTATATATATGCAATTTATTTCCATATTTTTTGATTTTCATAGATAGTTTTTGGTTAAAATTAATCTTCTTAATCATAAAAATGAATTAGTATTAAAAGTAGGAAGGAAGGCTTATATTCAACCAATTACATACTAGCTTATATATATATATATATATATATTGGCTGAGATGATTTTTTTAAATAGTGATGTTAACCAATATCTTGTTACCATCATTTTGTTTAAAAATCATCTCAGCCAATATATATATATATATATATATAAGCTAGTATGTAATTGGTTGAATATAAGCCTTCCTTCCTACTTTTAATACTAATTCATTTTTATGATTAAGAAGATTAATTTTAACCAAAAACTATCTATGAAAATCAAAAAATATGGAAATAAATTGCATATATATAATGGGACAAAGAAGACTAATAATTTCATACTCAACTTTTTGAAAAATTAATGGAAGATTACATAACTCAACAAAACATGAAAGTTTAACATATTTTTCAGATTGGACATTAAACTCTGGAGCTCTCTTATGAATGATCAATGCTACATGCTTATGTATAAAAGAAACTTATCTAAGATACATTGCACCATTGAAGCATTGTCGAGCTCAAGGCTAAAAAAAAAAAAAAAAA
>MNCI01031439.1:186235-225800 GCA_015680685.1 Gnetum montanum
AAAAGGAAAAATACAATGATAAGTGTGAACTTAATATACCTAATCCTCCAATTGAGCAAAATGAACTTCTTGTGCAATTCTACTTAAAGATGTTTAGCATCTAAAATTTTTCTATATCTTTGCACATGGAAAGGATGATGAATCTTTAAAGAATCAATGGTCTTGACTCTAGATAATGCAATAAAAATTAGACCTGTAAGTTCTCTTGTGGAGCAGTTTCAAGGGCTATGAGTGGAATTTAATTTTTTATTTTATTTTTTCAGTTATCATCACTATTTAGCATCTGAAATCTTTCTATATCTTTGCACATGAAAAGGAGGATAAATCCTTAAAGAATCAATGGTCTTGACTCCAGATAATGCAACAAATGTTAGACCCATAACTTCTCTTAAACCAATGTGAATAATAGCCTTATCTAGTGTCATTCCTTGAGATTTATGAATAGTCATGGCCCATGCCAACCATAATGGTGACTGACGACATGCTCCTTGGACCATAGGTACAATTGGCACATGATGAGGATTACCATTATCAAAGGCACATCCGATATAGGAGCCAAAATCAACAATAACGTATCATGGTAATGCAGGTGGCTATTTACCTTAAGGATATATAATACTGTGAATCATGCCCAGGCCAAAGGTTAACTGTAAGCATTACCCTTGCACCTTCACATATAAGAAAATATTGCATTACTTGTTGTAGTAAATAGTTGTTGCACTACTTGTTGTAGTAGATGGTTATTGTTGTTGATCTTGAAGAAAGTGTTCTTCAACTTCTATATTGGGACTAATAGCAGAAAAATCCATGTTTCTAAAAATGCATGAATTCCAATATTGCATCTCTTAATCTTATAACATGATGCCTAAGTTCAATATCTTTAAATACTACATCACACCGTAACCGTCATCACCTTAACTGTTTTCATGATCATAACCGTCATTGTAATCATAATCATCATCATTTATAATAATAATAAATATTCATTATTACTATAATCGTAACCATCACCATTTATAATAATAATAAATATTTAATATTACCCACCATTTATGCTAATAAATATTCATTATTACCCACGTTAAGCCTTACATGTGAGGGAATACAAAGAGATAAATGGGGAGCCCAAAGGTCAGGGGATGTCAATTGAATAGAGATTTGACTCCCCTGTAGTGACTCTTTGGCTCCCTTGCATGTGGTGCATGCATGTGAGGGAATATAAAGAGATGAATGGAAAGCTCAAGGGTTAGGGGGCATTAATCAAGTAGANGTATTGTTACAATAGACAAGATATGAATGATGCTAACACCTCATTCATAATTATTATAACTTAAAATTTTTTGGGGTAACTTAAAACTTTTTTGGTAACTTAAAATTTTTTTTTAGAGTAACTTAAAATTTTTTTGGGGTAACTCAAAATTTTTTGGGTAACTTAAAATTTTGTTTGGGGTAACTTAAAATTTTTTGGGATAACTTAAAATTTTTTTGGTGATCTTGTGTGGCTAAGTAAGGTACAGTAAAGTAGCAAAAAAGATTAAAACCTAAAAAGATTAAAATATGAAACCTAAAAAAACTAAAAAAAACTTATCAAAGCATTATATTACACCACAAAACGTTTTCTGGGAGTTTCACCCCTCATCAGTGTGTTTCTGGTAATGCATCTAAGCAGCCGAAGTTGCAAAGGCAAGGGATGAGCATGCTAGTATGATACAATTTATAATCTCCCATCTTAGAAAATAGGAGATAATAACAACCCACTTAAAAATAGGGGGGCCCCACTCGTGCTGGCTGAATGGGGTGAGAGGAGGTACTAGCAATTTGAAAATCAATTTTTCAAGGCGATCTTTCAAAGTCAACAAGGGTCGGATCTTTTGGCAAAGCCAACAAAGTGTAGGGTTTAGGAATGCCGTCATGTTTATCAATGGACATGAGGGGTCCAACCACATAATAAGGACAAACAAGATTGTGGATGCACATTGACAGTCAGAAAACAAGGGGGGAGAAGGGGGGGAAAGGGGAGGAAAAAAGGGAGGGATCCATGAAAAATAGCAGCAATGAAGGAAGCGATGGCAGTAGCTGCACAGCGACAGCAATTGCGCGATGGTAACTTTGTTAGCGCGACGGCGGTGGTGGCGATGGCATAAGGCAGCGACTGCAGTGGCAGAAAAACAGCGGAGGCGGCCAACAAACCAAAGATAGCTGACATGGAAACCTAGAAACAGGAAAAGAAAAGGCTGCAACAGTGCAGGAGCTGTAGATCCACTGGTTGTGGAAGATCACAACCAGAGAATGAGAGATTAGCGAAGACGTTAGGCAATTATAAATATATCATTATATATAACCAAGATTATGAATAACCAAGATAAATATAATCATTGGCTCCCCTGCAGTGACTCTTTGGCTAGGGAAGATTTATAAATAATTGTTTATTTATGATTATGGCAAGACATGTGCATCGGCAGAGAGCTTGTCACTATTTGCCTCAGCATTAGCTAGGATCATCACAACATGATCTTGCCGGAGATCTTCCTAGGGTCTAGGCTACCAAAGGTGCAAAAGTTCTCATTTATAAAATTTACTAGGTTAACAACCATATCATCCACTAGATTCCATCAATCAAAGAATATGTACATAAAGAAAAGGCCTCACTACATGCGAGAAGGTAAGAAGAAATTATCAACTTTGAACTCTTTAAGTCCTTCCAATAAGGAAAAATTGTCAAAATTATGACCATAGTCAGGCCGACATCTCAAATTGGCTAATAATTTTCATGTGCTAGCAAAAATGCTAATGCTTTTGCATTTTATTAAAATGCATATTACAAACGAAAAAGCAGTCACAATCGTAACAACTAAATGCATCTGCTCCATGGTAACTGCTAAATTTCAAAGCACAGCCATAGAAATGATAAAACCTACACAAAATATACAATGAGATAAAGAGAAAATGAACTTACAAATGTTCCTTTACATTGAAAAATGGTGTAGCAAAAGAAGATTACTCAAGATAGTAGCAGAAAATTATAATTTCAAAATTCCCTGCCACTCTAGAAAGCATTAAAAAAAGAATAGAGCCAAACTTTGGAATGTTTTTGCATTGGGAATGCAAATGTATAGGAAGGCATGTTATGTATTGATGAAAAAAGAGCTCAGCTTGAAGTGAAACTATGAAAATTGCACAAAATCATCAAAATGTAATGTTCAACATGTTACAATTCACTATAAAAAATTAACAAAAACACACATAAAAAGACTAGCAAAAATTTTATTTCTAGAAAGAGATTTCAATAACCAAAGGCTATTATTGACACAAAAACTTCAGAAGACCCTTCCCCTCAAGCTGTAGTTTCAACTGTAGCCATTACCGTCTTTCTTCGAATGCCTCTGGCTCTACCCTTCATACTACCCCTACTTGCAAAATTTTATGCTTAAAACATACATTCAAACAAAGCTACTCAAGAAACATATTGGCCTAATTCATATATAAATTTTATCCAAAAAAGAAGAAACCTAAATGAAGGGCTCTTTTAGCTATTATAACAAAAAGTGTATTATGATTATCGATGATGTGTGCATGTTGTGGCCCTTGGTGTTAAGCAAGGATGCAGCAAGGGTCGACTGGCCTACTACCTTATTACTACCTTGGTTAAAGAAGTGCATGCCAATGAGCTTATTATTGCAGCTGAAGCATGGCCACCATCGTAGGTGCCTTTCCAATGTTCTAGCAGAGCTCCGAAGCTGGCGTCATCGAAGCTGGTTCGGTTGGGCCAAGTGGCCTGCAACAACAGTTGTAGACAAAGATGGAGACAAAATGGAAATGGAATTCTCATTCCCATTCCCATTCCCATTCTACATTTGGTTTTGTTTGGCCTTTTTATGTGTGTAGTGGGAATATGAAAAGCTATGGCTCTTTGGTTCACATTCTGTGCAACGGGAATACGAAAGGTGTGGCTCTTCTGTTCATGTTTTTTTCCATTTCATGGGATCTTACATGGTACATGACATGGAGGGTGAAAAATGCAGTCCCCCCTCCCCCCCTATCCTATGAGACGAGTTGGCCTCTTGGCAAAAATTATAATTATCCTAATTCTTGCAAATTTTTCCATTGTAAAGGATATTTATGTAATATTTTTTCATTTCTACTCTAGAAAAAAGAATATAAGGAAAAAACATGTTACAGTTGAAGATATAAAAAATTAAGTTAATTCAACAATAAGAATGATGAAATGGCAATAAATAATATAAAGAAGATAGAAGCTCCTATGTATATTTTTACCGGTACTAAAGAAATTATTAATCATCTTGAATAAATAGCTCATAAGGTAAATTTTTGTATCTAAACAAATAACCATTAACTCAAATACTAAAACTAGGATTGACAAGAAGATTATATCTAATGGTAAAAATTCTCAATGCAATATTAACAACCAGTGACAAGGTGATGATCTTCTAGAAGATGTGCTACCATTTTCTAGTAAATCGTGCTTTGATAAAAATATTTATATTCAACCATAGCTCTCTATCTCGAATCATTTCTCTATTTTAAGTATATACATGAACATTTAAAATGATGTAAATGTTATTAGGACTAGGACATTTCTCCCTTCTATTAATTAATTTTCTTCACATGTTTTTTTAGAGCATTAATTGTAAGCTTGTACACCTAAGAAGAGAATCCTAAAATCAAAAGCTTTTTCTTCCCATATTTTTTTTATGTTGCCTACTTAGTGTTAAGCATTTATTTACTTTAAATTTTCTTCACTCATTAATTTTATGTAGAAAATTATGCAAACTATAAAGGGATCAAGCTAATGAGCTACACTATGAAGCTTTGGGATAGAGTCATAGAGATGCATCTTAAACTTGAATCAATAATATCATAAAGTTAATTTGAATTTATGCTAGGATGATTTACTATAGAAGTTATTTTCTTAATACAATAATTTATGAAGAAATTCAAAATAAATATAGAAAAAATCAACATATGATCTTCATTGCCTTAGAAAATGCATATGGTAGAGTGCCTAGAGATATTATTTGGTTGTTCCTATAGAGGAAAAACGTCCCTCATGAATATATTAAAGTGATTCAAAACATGTATGAAGTAGCCACCACTAAACTAAGAATATTTTATGAAACAATATCTAATTATCCAAGTATAATAGATCTACATCAACTGTTTCCACTTAGCCTATACATATTTACCGTTATTGTGAATGAAGTAATAACTAGCTTAGTTATATATTTATAATAAGTTAAATTATAGTTTATCTACTATATTATGAAAATTATCCAAGTCATCATTTTATCATATTTGATGTTATTTGATGTATTTCATACTAATTTTAGTCAAATAGATATGATTACAAGGTGAGAAGGATAAGTAATTCCAAGTTTGGTGGTAAGTCTTATGCTGCAAAATATTTCTAAATTCTCATGAATTTCCTTTTTCCATACATGCTCTCCATGCCCTTTGGAATTTCACTCCCTGTGCATTAAAATACAAAGACATAAGCATTAAAGCCATAGATTTGATTAGAGCAAATATGTTGGCAATATAGATGGATTACTGTTTAGTGTTACTTATAGACTCTCTATGGAGCATTATGGACATAATGTTATTTAGCATTACCAAATTATGATTGGTAGTTGGCCTCTTAGCTAAAATGAAAGTACTAGATCAAATCACTTGGTGTATGCTATTTGTGGATGATATTATGTTGATGGATACAACTCGAGAAAATATTGCTTTTAAAATGGAGAAGTCAAGACATGTTCTAGAATCAAAAGGTTTAAAAATTAGCAGAAGTAAGATAGAATATATGGAATGTAATTTTATTAATTGCATAAACAATGGTGAAATAAAAGTGACAATTCAAGATCAAAAAGTCACTCGCTACAAATAGTTAAACTACCTAGAATCAATCCTCTAATCAAATGGTGAAATTGATAAAGATATAAGAAATAAAATTGAGGCATGATGGTTAAAATGGAAATAGGCTAGTGATTTTTTATGCAATAAAAGAATATTAATAAAACTAAAGGGAAAATTTTATAAATTAGTAATGAGGCCTACTATCCTATATGGTGGTGAATGTTAGGAAATACAAAAGAAGTAGGAATAACAAATTAGTATAGTAGAAATTTGAATGCTTGGATGGATATTGAATGTTACTATAAGAGATAAAATCTATAATATAGACATTTTAGGAGACTTGGAGTGGTTCTATTTTAGATGAGCTACAAGAATATAGGCTTAGATGGTTTGGACATATGCATACAAGATAAGACAGTGAGCCTACAAAAAAAGTTTGCTACATTACTGTTCCATGAAATCTACCAAAGGGAAGAACAAAAAAGACATAAGACAAAAATTGGAGATGATTTGAAGAAATTGCAAATAAATAAATATCTAGATATTCATATAGATGAATGATGAAAAAGAATTAATGTAATTAACCCTATTTTGTTAAAAAAACGACTATGATGATGATGATGATGATGATTAATATTTTTTTGGCGGTCAAGAACCTTCCTCACCNCACATATTCTATTGAAATTTAAGTATCTACATATTCACCTACAAGCTCTACAATTTTCTCACACATCAAGATCTTCTCCCTATGATTAGCTACAATTTGGTCCTACTGCACACAACCACTTCTTACAAATCTAATTTATGTATGTTTTGCAATTTTTCAAAAAATTATTTTTGGGATTTCAAGGGTTTTTGATTTAATAATTTTCAATCATTTGCAAATTTATACAATCTAATTTTTCAACATCAATATTTTTTATATATTTATTTCTTTATTTGAAACTTAGGGTTTTTAATTTAATGATCTACCATCGTATGCAAATTTATACATCTGCTTAAAAATACTTCAACCATCACACATCAATTCATATGAATTGTTGCAATACTATCTCGCTTTAAGTAACCAATTCTTACTAATTTGATTTAGGTATCTTTAATGCTTTTTTGAAATATTATTTTCAGGATTTTTAGGGTATTTAATTTAATGATCTGTCATCATTTTTTGACACCCAGGTTTTTTATAAATTTATTTTTTTCCTAAAAATGAAGGTCACTAATTTAATGATCAACCATTATCTACAACTTTAAATAATTTGATTTATCAAATTTAAGGTTTTATGCAGATTTTTTTCTCAAAAAATAGGGATTTTCATCTAATGATTTGCATCAACAAATTTCTACGATATAAGAACAATATGAATTTTTCACTTTCTATTACCACCTTCCATAAATTTCTCCAGTTGATTTTTGATATGATGATTTTTATGAGAAAATTGGGATTTTACAACATTTAAAAAATAGGGTTTTTCCATTTAGTAATTTGAAATAAAATTAGGGTTGAAAATTTTATGATTTGTTTTTATAACATTGATGTTTTTTGTAGATTCATTTTTATTCCTAATGATTAAGGTCTAACAAGCTACTATCATTTGTAAATTTGTATGAATTTATTTTTCAAAATCTAGGTTTTTTATATATTGTTTTTCCTAAAAACTAAGGTTTTTTATGTAACTATTTCCATCTATAAATTTCTACAACATGAGAATGATATAAGTTACTAGATATAGATTTCAAAATTTCTATTGAAACATGCATAGTTGAATTTTCTATTATTAAAAGTTATTACAAAGCCATCGTTGGAAAATTACTATAGATAAAATCAAAATTTGCAAAATGCATAGAAAACATCAAAATCTAAATATGAGTACACTTGATATTTTATAAAAAGATATTGAAATATAGATGTCATGCTACTTTGATCCTATATGAAATAAACAAAAAAGCAATAAAAAAAACTACCAAGAAGCATAAAAAATTTACTAATTATTATTCTAAGATGTTAGGATCAAATGGACCCTAAGTATCATTTCAAAATAAGTAAACTAAAAGTATATTTGACATTAAAATACAAAATCCAAAATGATCCTTTTTATAAAGATGTGGAAATAGACACAAAAATCTTGGATGATTTTGATAATAAGAAAAAAAATGAAAATGGAAAACTAAATGTCTTCAACATCATATAAAGATTTTAGATTCTCAAGACAAATGCACATATGCTATTCTAGGCATTTGATCTAACACAATAGTATGATGATAATTGCATAATTCCACATACTTCATCATTTAAAACATGAGCATCACCTATAGCGACAAAAATAGAAATGATAAAAAAAATCATTTTAATAATTCAAAAGTTAATTTCATGGATTTGTTTAATTGGCCACATATCTCATTATCTCCAATCAATAAATACAAGACAAGAGGATTGTTTAGCATGACTTTTCAAACACTATTCCTAACAAGTCAATATGACTTTTTAGATGTTTAAGAAAAGAATGTCCAACTACATGAATATGGAAAACATCTTATGAAATACTACAATTGATGATTTCGAAGACATTCAAGATTTAGGTAATTGTTTAATGCAATAAAAACAAAGTATTTACTAGACATTTGTATGTGCTTTTACCTCTAAATACTCATCAAAAATATACTAATAATTAGTTTTTTTCCTACAAGTATTATATGGAAACCATGTTGATAAGGCATAGAATTCAAATTTCTACGTTAACCTTCATTAAAAGACAAATTATTGATTGTTGTACCTACTTTTTCAACTCACTAGTGACCAAGAAAAATTTAGTTTCAACACTACTACATTTATTTGGATTATTAAAATGCCCAAAAATTGTCATCATAAGTGATGAATCATGGTTTGCCAAGCCTGGATATGATATCATATACATGATATCATGATTCTTGTGTTAGCCTATAAATACAGCACTCAGGCGCACAGTGAGATTATACTTGGGGGAGAGGAGAAGTTCTTTTCTTTTGGTAGTTTAGTTTCAGTTTCTTTCTTTTAAGCTAGTTATTCCCAGTGCATGCCCATAGTGTGATGTTTGTAATTGTATGGCAGCTTTGTTCGAGTATGACATACTTGGACACGTGCATGACCGGCAATAAAGATCAAGATTACTTTCATCATTATAGCATTCACTTAGATTAATTTCATTATTTTAATTATTTAATGTCTTCTTTAGTTAACATTCCAATTTATTGTTATTTACTTTTCCTGTCATTAAGCGAATGTGTATGCCTTAATCATGAGCGTTTAAGTGTGAATACTTGGCATGCCTAGCAGTAATTCCATGAAGTCCAAGACGTGTACGGATGATTAAGGATGGATACCATCACCATAGGCTAATTTAGACTTTACTTCCATTATTAGTTTAATCAATTTATCTTTTTTTTCATCAAGAGTAATGTAGAATTAGGATAACATCATATGCCTCACTCTGGACTAAATCATATGTGACAAAGCTACTAGTAGTCCAGGTGGGAAGACAATGAATTGTGATCAACATATAACTATATAGGTGCAACAACTAGTCCTTCTGTAGAGTTTAACCAGATCATGCATACACGCTCGTATTTGTATGGTTGAGCGTAGGGGTACCTCATCATTCATCATTGGCACCATTGCTGAGGATGGTGCTAATTATCTAGATTGGTTATATTACACAAGATCGCTGTAACAAGGTATTAAAAATATATCTTTTGAGAAGTATTCAAACACACACCATGAATTAACAACAATGTCTTACTCACATGGAAATGTTTATGAACCATATATGCACCTATTCATTAGAGAACTAATGAATTATACAATGAAGAATATTGGAGTGGTTCACCTTATGAAGGGGTTTTTCATGACCATGGCCACCCTAACGACACTCATAGACTAAATTCACCTAAGTCAGACAATCTTGAAGAAGATGACATCAGTCCTAAACTAGGGAATGACTCAAGGCCTATGACCTCCTTGGTACTTAGAAACAATAAACCAACGGACCATGAGGAACATTATAGAAGCCATGGCTATCCTACCAGTTCCTCCTTTTCATTTTCCCCCTCAACTTCAACATCTAGTTCTAATGAAGATGAACATAGGTATAGGGATAGAGCTCCACAAAAGGGTCAGAGTAAAAGCAAAAATTGAACCCATAGACACACTCAAGGTCATCAACATGAACACAAGCCCCATCATCACTAGCAATCTAATAGAGATTTTAATCACAACTTGTCTAATGATGATAAACCCCTGTTAGTCCCTAAAAGCCTAATGTACATCATAGAGGCCATTAAGATATCTCACAAGCATTGCAAGAAGAGTCTACTACCTAAGCACGACCTAAATAATATTCCAAAATTTGTAGGAGGCTATGATTCAGATCCACAACATCATTTACAAGCTTTCCATGATGCTTGCACACTCAACAATGTGGACAACAAATGGCAAAAGCTTAAGCTCTTTCCTAGGACACTAATCGATAAAGCCAAAGTGTGGTATAGATCATTGGAACCAAATTCAATTAGATGATGGTCAACCATGTTGGAACTTTTCACTAAAAGATACCAAACCTATGTGTAAGTGTCTACCTTAAGGAGACAAATCCAAAGATGCAAACAAGAACAACAAGAACCCTTGGACATGGCCTTAGATAGATACTATGCCTTACTGAATAAATGTCCAGGTCATAGGTTCTCTGAGAAAGAGCAAATACTCCACATTATAGATGGTCTTAGCAATGAAACAAGGGTGAACCTTGGAAAGTATGCTCGAGGACAACTATATAATCTCCAAGGCCACCAAGTCAAAGAACTAATAGAGCATCTGGAAAAAGAAGAGAGAGAATAATCTAAATGGGAGAATGCCAAAGCATTTGAGCAGGTCCCAACTCTAGAAACAATAAGGGTCTAGAACTACAATGGTGAGGAAACAACCAATTCTAAAAGGGTGATACAGTCCCAACCTTTGCCAATACAGAAATTGATAGATGAAATTGAGGCAAAGCATAACAAGATGACCGTATGGGCAAATGAAAAAAGTGTGAATTTAGAAGACACTATCAAGGAGAGGGTCATCCAAAATAGACCTAGCAATCGAAACAAATAGAGGGCATAGAAATCAGAAACAGTTAAGAACATTGTTTGGCAACCAGGAAGAATGGCTAAGGGTAACAAGGTCAAAGGCTCAACTGCAAATAATGAGGATGGATGTGATGTCTATTTATATGACCATCCAAAGGGACATTGCCCAATCTTGTCACATCTATATGAGCATTGGGTAAGAAAGCTACACCCAAAATTTATACAAAGATATCAGTTTAGACACATCCTTATTCCACAAGGTAATTATGGAATAAACCATTGTACTATCTTAAGGGGAGTTATTACCAACCTCAACACTTTACTCCACCATAGTGGCAAAACTCACAGGCATGGGGGAGGCCACCATCTAGCTAGCCACGTCCTCCCTGTCCACCAAAACCAAATGCCTACTATGTTCGACATCCTATTTCTCCAACAAGTTATGAATCCTCTACTTCTAATAGCTGTTACCACTCTCCCAAGTATCATCAACCCATGTCTTCTTCTAAGGGATCACCACCTCATACTTCTCACACTTCTCCTCACCCTTGGTATTCTCATCCTTCACCTCCTTCTACACAGCCATCAGATGTATTGGATGGTTTCGCATCACCGTGCCAACCAACGAATGTAACTTGTGCTGCTGCTATTAATGAAAGTAGGTTCCCTCTGCAATGTTGGAAGCATTCCTTCTTTAGGCATGACCGTAAGAAGAAGAATCACACTTTCAAACCTACTTCACCTTCTAAACTAGCCCAAGGAAAACCTAGTGCCACACCTTCCTTAGCCCCATCAATAGCCCCTGTCATAATATCCAAGCCTCCACCTCACACTCCAACATCCACACGATCCAATGAATTCACCAATGTGAAGGCACACACAGCTCAATGCATACTACCATATAGTCAAGGGTGCCATAGTGGGCCAAATTTCCCTCATAATGTACACACACCATCTAACCTACCCCACTATGCTTTCTATAATCAGGTGTATGACCAATGATTTCTCTACCCAGCGACCATACCACTAATAGGCATCACATGGCTAGGGCATGAAGGGTTCCTAACATTTCATACATGCATGGATCCTATTCATCCACTTATCAATCCTAGCCACAACCAAATGTTTAGTCATGGGGGTCATCCCCCATTCTAATTTCCAAGATTCTTAGGTGTTATTTTATCTTTTTATTTTACAAATTTTTGTCATTTCTCTATTTCTTTTACTTTTTCTAATTGTTGTTTTCAACTTTTCATTGTAATCTTGACAGTGAATAAGTTGATCATGTTGCCCATTAAGGTGAGGTTTTTCTCTATGTTTCCTAGTCATAAGGGACTGATTATTCAGACATTGAGACCATGACATCCATCCACCCATTTTACTAATAAGATGTTGTTTTCTAATCCCAATGGTAATCTTTTTCATCATCTAACTATAAATAATTTTATAATCATTATGTCTAGAGAGACAAGCAAAGGACCAAGGTGGAATGACAAGGGTGTGATATCAAGGGGATTCGAAGATTCTCTTTGGCAATTTTCGTATGTTCTATCATGTTGCCGAGGTTGTAACTATATCCTTGTAGACCTAACAAAAAATGGGAGTATGAGCAACTCAAAATGGCACTAAAAAAGCTTCTATGGGTCCCACTGGAAAGACATGTATCCATGCCTGAAGGTAGGCAACTTCATAGAGCCAAAAAACAAAACAAAACATAGAAAAAATGATAAAGAAAAAAGAAAGAGAGTGAGCCATTATGACACTCCTCTCTTGCTCCTCCCTTGAACAAAACACCAAGTGATGTTACTCCTTGCAACTCTGGTAGAGCAATGCAGTGTCACTGCAATGTGGTATGAACTTGGTCTAAAACTTGGAAATCTAGACACAACATTATTTAAGCACTAATTACACACAAGATTCCATTGTGACCATCATTAGAAACCTCATGCCCTGATTTCTGTGATCCCTTTTGCAGCCCATCTCATCTTGTTGTCCGAAATGTTCATAACTTGTGGTTGGTGTAATGTATAGTTATTATCTCAACTCGATGGTTTTAACATGTGTGTTTTGTTCATAGGTGTATGTTGCATTCAACTTCTCTAGTGCTCATGGACATTAGAGGTGTGGTTCCATAAGGGCATCATAGGCTAGAGCCTGCTTTGGGGAGGATCCACTTGTTTAACTTTTGTAACTCATCCCTATTGCATATGATCACATTATTTTACATCCTCAAACTATGCATCTAAGAGAATAACCCTTTTCCTTATCATTTTAATCAATCATTCCTCAAAAATTACTATACACCCTTTGTCCTTGCCCCTTTTCACAAATTATAATATATGACTCCACCATGATATAATTTTGGTGCCTCAAAATTAATTTTCTAAATACCCTGAAGCTTCCAATTTAATCTTCAATCCTTCATTATATATCAAAAATTTATTATTTTCACTCAGTCCCTACATTCAATGCATTTCGGTGGGGACACAATATCGTGTCTAACCTAATACTTATGGAGAATTGACCCTAGAAAAGAGGATTTACTTTAAGATTGGCACTTATCACATTTTCCCCACCAAAGGTTTAAACAGATTATCCACTTATGTGGCACATGGCAATGCAATTTTAATGGGAAAATTTAATGCAAATCTACCCCATTTATATCTGACAAAAATATCAAGGTGATTTAAAGAAAGAAAGACATGGAATCTTGCCTTGTGTTTCCCTTGTATCATCAGGAAGCTGTGTAGACGTGTTGGAATCTTGGACTCTATGAATGATGTTCCTAGAAAAACCCAAAATGCTTCGTATGCTAAACTACTCAAAACATCAGCGCCAAGGAAAAACATTGGTGAGTAATTAGAGCAAGAGGAAGAGCAAATGGTTAGGCCCACTACGCCTCAAACGATAGGACCCAATCAACAATAGGAAGTGGGGCCCAACACACAACTCATAAGCCAGCAAGTCCAACAATTGCCACAACTACAATAAGACTATCAACTGTCCATCAATCACCTCTAAACAATCACTGAGACAATCAGTTGGGGAAGCTGTGAAGCCAAAAATCTAGTCAGGGTCATTGATGATGTCATGTAGCCCACTATTTCAGTCAACCCTATAAGTGGACACATTTCATTAATTTGAAGAGGAGAGTCCCAGTGGTCGTAGCAAATCTCTGGGAATGTTGCATCCTTTCAAGTCAAATTAGAAACTAGTAAGGTACCACAGTTGTGGTCATGCAACACCAGGATGCAATAGGCATAGCAGAGGTGGTCATAGACCACATCAAAGAATCTTTTAACATCCCTATTGTGCCACCGATAGATTTCATGGGAGCACGTGATACTCAAGTTTTGGCCAGTCCCTCAATGACTCTTGTAGAACATGAGGATGTTTTGGATCACTTGCTGCAAATAGGACAAGTTATGACATCCTTGTTTGGCATCCCCCAAAATATCACAACAACATAATTAGACCTTGTTTCAACCAGAGGAAAATTGTTCATGGTTAAACTTAGGGCTAAGTACGTGGAAGCAAAATTGCAAAGACTATAAGAAAAGCTCATCACCCTACAAGCTAAACAAAGGGATCCTTCCCAATTTATTGTAGTTGACCAATTGGATCTTTTCAAAACTAAGCAACTAAATAAATTATTGGAAGAAAATAAAAATATGGCAAGGGAGAAAGAACAGGCTGATTGGGATGCTTCAAAGGCACAAGCTCAAACGTACACACATGCCAAAGCTCTCAAGGCCTTACAAGAGAAGAATAAACAACTTGCTGCTAAAAATATTTGGTTGATGACAGTTGAGAAATAGAATAATGTTCTTTAAGAAAGTTTCCAATAGATGCAAGAATAATTAGTTTGGGTCAACCAAGATATGAATTGCTTGACCAAGGAGAATAGAACCCTCTCCATGGAGAAGGTCTGCGTCATCCATCAAAAGATGACAATAGAGATAAGTGCATGGCAAAATGAGGCCAAGAAGCATGAGAAGTTAAAGGAGCACTTTCATGATCAGGTGGGGATGTACAAGGAAATCATCAAAAAGGAGATCCATATGGCTAAGGCTCACATTAACTCTTTTAGTGCTCAACACACTAACTAGTAAGCCGTACTAGATACTTATGCCTTCACCCACCAAGCAGAACTGAAAAGCTGAGACCTGCAGATTCAAGACTTAACAGAGTACGTAGAGTTGGCAAATCTATGATATCCCAACTTGGCCATGTTAACAGTAGGGCACCTAAGAACTAAGCTTGAGAAACAGGTAGCTACCACTTATGCTAAGTATGAGACAGAGTTTGCTGAACATAAGAAAACATTACAAAAATTAGAAGTTGCAAACTTTGAATTAGAAGTGGTCAAAGCAAGCTACCATGACCAAAAAAATGTAGCAACAAACTTAGCTCAGTGGCTAATAGATTACTAGGAATTATGAGATAAAGCTAAAGCCTATGAGAAGGAATGATGATAGTTTGCTACGTGGTATGTTAAAGCAAACTAGATGTTTCCACATCTGTCGTGTCCATGGAAGGTGCCAGCTCCATCAAACATTGAGACATCAACATGGATTGTGCATGATCCTTGAACAAAAGAAGAGAAACTACAGGTGGTTCTCACCCATCAACAATCTCAAAAGCCTATAGAGCTAGACAAAGGAAAAGCACCAATGGAGGAGCCACCACCTCCAGGAACCACATGAGTTCCAACATTTTGCATTTTGTATTCTGTGTTTTGTGTCCAAGTCTTGTGTTTTCCATACTACAGCATGGTTAGTTAGTAGTAGTCAATAATCCCATACCTTCATAATGTTTTGTAAGGGACCCATTTCTCATTGTATGAATTTGAGGATGAGTTTTTATTTAGTCGTGGGGGTATGATGAATCATGGTTTGCCAAGCCCCCATATCGAGTACGTGATATCGCAGCCTGGATAAAATATCATATATGCAATATCATGATTCCTATGTTAGCCTATAAATACAGCACTCAGGTGCACAATGAGATTATCCTTGGGGAAGAGGAGAAGTTCTTTTCTTCTGGTAGTTTAGTTTCAGTTTCTTTCTTTCAAGCTAGTTATTCCCAATGCATGCCCATAGTGTAATGTTTGTAATTGTATGGCACCTTTGTTCGAGTGTGACGTACTTGGACACATGCATGACCAACAATAAAGATCGAGATTACTTTCATCATTGCAACATTCACTTAGATTAATTTCATTATTTTACTTATTTAATGTCTTCTTTAGTTAATAGTCTGATTTACTATTATTTACTTTTCCTATCATTAAGCGATATGTGTATGTCTTAATCACACGTGTTTAAGTGCGAATACTTGGTGTGCCCAATAGTAATTCCATGAAGTCCAAGACATGTACAGATGATTAAGGATGAATACCATCACCATAGGCTAATTTAGACTTTAATTCCATTATTAGTTTAATCAATTTATCTTTTCTTTCATCAAGAGTAATGTAGAATTAGGACAACATCATATGCCTCACTCTAGATTAAACCATATGTGACAAAGCTACTACTAGTCTAGGTGGAAAAATAGCGAACTACGATCAACATATAACTGTCTAGGTGCCACAACTAGTCCATCCACGGAGTTCAACCAGATCACATGTACATGCTCATATTCATATGGTTGAGCGTAGGCGTACCTCACCACTCATCAATAAGTCATGTAAGCATCAATTTTGGTAACTTCTGAAAAAATTTAGGATTCAAAATTTCTAAGTGTCACCTAAGTAATCTAATAAGATGCAAGTATTAACATCATTTTCCTTAGACAAATTTTTAGCATGTATCCCAAACCTGCCTTTCAACTATAGTTTCACTTTCTTCATACCTCTAATGACTAGTTTACATCAATCCCAAGATGACAAGCATCAACTTTGATAGTTTGGCAATCTTCAACAGACATAATACAACACATGAAATTTGATAATCTTTCTAAGTATTACCTAAGTGATGTAACACAAGCATCACATACCTTAGTCAAATTTTCAACATGCATTCTGAACTTGTCTCTTAGCTCCAAATTTACCTCCATCAATCCTCCACTAGAACATCATCATCAATCTCAAGATGGCATGCATTAACTTTGGCAATTTCATCAAGCTTTGAAAGACATAATAAAATTCATAAAATTGGACAATTTTTCTAAGTGTCACCTAGGCAATGTGATGCAAGCATCAACATCACCTCTTTTCAACATGCATCTTGAATATATTTCTTGGCTCTAGATTTACCTCTTTTGATCATTCTATAGCAAGTCTACATCATTCTTCAGACAATAGGCATCAAAGTTAGCAATCTCAAAAAGATTCAATAGACATAATATAGCACATGAAATTTTAGAATTTTTCTAAGTGTCACCTAGGTGACTTGACCTAATGCAAGCATCAATGTTACTTACCTTAGTTAAATTTTCAGCATGCATTCTAAATTTGTCTTCCAGCTTTAGATTTACCTATGCTAATCTTTCGGTAGTAGCTCTACACCAATCCCAATAGGGTAGGCATAAACTTTGGTTATCTTAGCAAGCTTCAAAACATGCAATACAACACACGAAATTTAATAATTTTTCTAAGTATCACCCAGGCGAAGTCACACAAGTGTCAATGTCACTTACCTTAGACAAATTTTCATCATGTGCCCTAATCTTGCCTTTTGATTGTACTGTTACCTCCTTCAAATATTTAGCAACAAGCTTACATCAATATGACAAGCATCAATTTTGGTAGTTTTAGCAATCTTTGAAAGACATGAGGTAGCACATAAATTTTGACAAATCTTTCTAAGTGTCACCTAGGCAACATAACATGAGTGTCAACCTCACCTACCTTAGTCAAATCTATAACATGCATCTTGAACTTATCTCTTGGCTCAAGATTTGCCTTGATCAAAACTTTGGTGACTACTCTACATCAATCCCAAGATGGCAAGCATCAACTTTGGTAGTTTTCGCAAGCTTCAAAAGACATAATACAACTCCTAAAGTTTGATATTTTTTCTAAGTATCCCCTAGGCAACACGATGATAGCATTAACATCAACTTCCTTAGTCAAACCTACAACATGCATCATGAACTTTTCTTTTTCTAAGTGTGATGAGGTGATGCTATCACTAACATCCTATGTCACCTATAGCACATGTGGACATGCACATGCCAACATGGCATTGCCTAACCTACACTTAACTTTACGTTTCTAAAAATGAACTCTAATTAACTACACTTCACTTTAGGATCAAATTTGGAAAGCCTAACCTTATAAATACTAGATTAAAATTGTAATTTGAGGTTGATTTCTTGAGATTCAAAGTACTTTTTTGAATTTCAAGACATCTAGAGCACCAGCAACTACATCCACCATGTCATCTTAGTGCTTCATTACCATCTCAACATCCCTAGAAGTTTGTGAGCTTAGTCTTAGTACTAAGGCACCTATTGCACATGCATACACTAGCGTTAGCATCATCGCATTTCATTACATTGAGTTACTAGTACTAGTATCTACAACCCTAGTGTTACCTCTAAGATAATTCATGAAAATGGCCTTTTTATTCCAAATTGATTTAAAATAACATCGATAGTCTCTCCATCCATATCTACATCCATCAAAGGTTCAATTTCATTATCAATACCCTTTTCTTATAAAATAAATTTATGTTACCAGTTTTATTTCATATTATGCATTCTCCCACCATTATAGCACTTAGCCCTTCCTAGGAGATAAACCCTATTCATTTTCTTAATCAAGTATTTTCATTAACTAGGAAGGAAACGTAAACCCTTTTCTACACATCAAGTTTTCTATTTTCTTATTAATTTTGTGCTTTTTTACTCATTTCCATTTCTTAGAATTTATTTTACATCACTTGTATTACCTTAGTATTCTTTTTAACATTAATTTCATCATCACTCAATCATTCCCCTATCAATTCAATACTAGATAATAAGCTAAGTTTGTATTCAATTGGAAGTTCATTTTCCTTCATTTCATAATTGTTGATATATCGAGGATTATATCATTCCAAAAATTGTTTATAGTCATAGATTAGATACTTAACATCTGATTCATATAGGTGTTCTTGTAGGGTTGTAAAAGAACAATTCTATAGAAACACTAACATTCCTATAACAATCCAAAAACTAAGAAAAAACATTGAGATTGTGCATTAATCAAATTGGGTTGATGAGCGACAAGGTACCCCTATGCCCAACCATATGAATCACAAGTGTTCATGCACAATTCAGTCAAATTCCATGGATGGGACTAGTTGTGCCATCTAGATCGCTATGCCTTGATCGTAGTTTGTTGTCTTCCCACTTGAACTAGTGGTAGCTTTATCACATGTGGTTTAGTCCATAGTGAGGCATATGATTTTTATTATTTTATATTTTATTGTTCTATGATTAACAATAGATTGAAACTCAATTTATAATCAATTCAACTAATCTAATTGCTAATTAATAATCAACTACCCTAACATAAGTATTCGATCCTACTTCCCATGCACATCCTGAACACATATAATGCTGCTAGGTTACCAAATGTTAAGCGCTACATGCTCAAAGCAATCGTACTTATGTGCTTAATTAATTAACATGTATTAAGATGTAAATACTAACTAAGTACATGAAAAGTAAATTGCATGGAAAGTAAATCTAATCTAAGTCAAAGTGCTGCAATGAATAACAATCAATCTCAATCTTATTGTCATTCATGGAAAATGTCTAGGTACATTGCCGCTTAAATAAGACTTCATACAATTGACTCAGATCCACTTTGTGGCCATTCACTGACTATTTTGTAATATTATAGAATAAAAATGCAAGAGTTCAGCTACTCTATAGACAAAACTATGAAAAACTACTTTAAAACTAACTTGAAATCATGAGCCCGGGTGCTATATTTATAGGTCAGCCCATACCCCGTGACATTGGATGTTTGACATCATGTCCTAGGCTCCAACGTTGGATACCGGATGTCGGGTACCTAATATCGAGGTTTTATTATTGAAGCCTTATTATTGGAGCCCTGTTATCAAAGGCAACCAAAAAGTTGACTTTTTATCAAATAACCCAGCCAACTGATGATTCATCATACCCCCACGACTAAAGAAAAATTTGTCCTTGAGTTAACAAGATAGGATAGAGCTTTCTTTACAAAATTGGAAAGGTATGGAATTATTAACTGACGCTAACTACTAACTAACTCTGAGTGCCACATTACAAAATGATACTTGAGTGGATATATATGAAATGACAGAGTGACAAAAAGACTAGATAGACTTTGAAGATTACAAAATTTGCAGAGGTCTTTAAGAATCCACTAAAGATGATTCTTCTTATTACCGCTAGTTGTGGTAGACTTTTAACATTAATTGTTATGTTGATGCTTCTCTAGTTATGTAGAACATTCTCGAAGGATGGACTGAAATTTCTTCTCATCATCCCATGGATCTAGTAAACGTGTGATACTTGAGTTACTATCTTGTATGTGCTATGATTTATCCATGGGCATATCTTCTATTGTCCCTCTTGGCTTTGTTTTCATGCTTGGCAAAAGACCTTCTTCCTTAGATGTTTCTTTTAGCATCACCTGTAGTCATCAAAGGATCAACATCAGTTTTGGTAAATTTTTTCTTAATAATCAATCCTTTTCGGATCCCTTAGTTTTCATTTAAGCATAAGGTTATTACAGCATACTATGCCCAAGGCTATGAGGCAACCAAAATCATCAAGTTGTTCAAAAATAGCATGTTGGAAAAATTAAAAAAATTTAAAGCAAGCATCCCTAGCCCCCATGACTAATAATCATAACTTCAGAAGCACATAGGTGCTTGAATATTGAAACCAAAGGTCTAATTCAGAAGATGGCCAAGAAATATTAATAGATATGTAAATAGAAAAATAGGAAAAATTAATGAAAAGATGAGAAGTAGTTCCAAAATCATGCAGAAATTTAGAGAAATTATCATTGATGTTCTAGAAGATGTGAAGATTAGTTCAAAGCCATGATTAACAAAAGTTATGCAAGTGGGTCCTTCCCAAAGTAGGCTCTTGCCATAATGCCCTTGCACAACCACTTCTGTAGATGTCCATGGACACCCAAGAAGTTAAATGTAGATCATTCCTTTGTTCCAAAAAACACACAACTACCATTGTTAGGATGTTGCACTATACTTCACAAAACCAAAAGCTCATAATCACATGCAGCAGTGAGGTGAATAATGGAATGAGAAGGGATTGTAGAGATCGAGATGTAAGGTACTTGACCATGTCCACAACAGGTTCTTATGACAAGTATGATTAAAATGATCAACATACCTATCTGTCCAAGTTCATACCATGAATAGTGACCTCACATTTGTGTGTTCCATCTTGCCAACCACCATGAGTCCACAACCACCTCAAAGAATAATCATCACTCCAAAGAGAGAAGAAAAGAGAAGAAGGAAGGAATGGCCTTAGTTAGAGGGGTGCCTTCAGGCATGGGTAACATGTCTTTCTAAAACCATAACCAGTGCTTGTAGCTCATTATTGTGTCTAAGGGGTGTGCTTTGAATCTCCATCATTGTTTATTTATTTTTTTTATCTTTTTCATCTTTTTTGTGTTTTTTTATGGGAACCACACCATGCAAAGACAAAGCTTCCTTTTTATTAGTCAATGAGGGAGTGATGATACATTCCAAAAGGAGTCATAAACCACATGAAGGAAGTCAAGAAGAGAATCCAACAAATCCCCTTGAGGTCACACCCTTTGCCATTCCCACTTGGTCATTCCCTCTTTCTTCAAGGTATAATGATCATTGATTAATTTTAGTTTCATAAAAGAAGAACCAAATTGTTTCCATGAAAAATACCTTTTATTCAAAGAACTGGAGGGATGGATGAGGTGGTCTCACTACTTTACACAATTACTTACCCAATCATCTTGATAGCATAGCACAAAAAACCCAACACATAGCGTTGACTTCTACATCATGACTTGGCAATATTATTAACAAAAACATAAAAATACATTCATAAAGCAAAAAGAGAATGACTAAAGAAAAGAAAAGAAATATTAAGAAATGAAAAACATATGAAGAATCAGAAAATTTTGGAAGAAATAGAAAAATGATAAAAAATTGTAAAATAAAAAATAAATGAAAAATGCTTATTAGTTCTACAAGATATATGTGTCTAAGTCCTTTATTTGGTCCATTTTCTTAAGTCTAGAACTAATAAGTAGATCCATTATCTTCATGCATCTTTGAAATAATCTTAAAATCTTATTTTCAAGCCACTGGGTATCTGCTAGTTTAGTGGCTACTACATAGACTGGTCTTTGTTCATGCACTTGTTCCTTAGCTTTGTTGTGAGTTGTGCTAATATTTTGAATTTCCAGTCCATAGTTGCACCCTTTACTATTAGCAGTGATGCATGGATTCTGTTATTTTTCCACAATGATAAGTTCATCATTTATGTCTTGTGTTGGAGTGGTGATGGTTGTTGGCTTTTGCATAGGGTTAGAGGATGTTAGCTGTGAAAAGGAAGGCATTGCACTAGATTTCCATTGTGCTAGCTTGGATGATGTGGTGGGTCCATGCGTGGTTTGCATCAGCTTACGACCTTTCCTCCAAAAGGGACATTTCCTACATTGTGGTTTAGGGCCACTGGTTTTAGCATGTTTATGCACATTCGTAGCACAAGTGGCATCTATTTGTTCATATTGTGGTGTTGAACCTTCCTATGTTACTAGCAGTGGCATGTGAGTATGAGAATATTGAGGATATGCCAAAGGATGAGAGGTGTGAGGTGGTGACCTCATATAAGATGTTGTCAGATGTTGATATTTGGGAGAGTGGTAGTAGTGATTTGAGGTAGAGGAAGTAGAACCAGTTGGAGAAACAAACTATTGAATATAATATCTGTATGGGTTCAGCTGGTAGTAAGGGTAGGGCTAGTTTGGTGGTGGCCTCCCCCATGACTATGGTTGTTGTCACTACGGTTGATGCTAGTGTTGAGGTTAGTAATAAGTCCTCCCAAGATAGTACGATTGGTTTTGGGGTTTTCTAAAATTACTATGTAAAATAGGAAATCTTCTAGGCATGTACTTCTATACAAACTTCAAATTTAATGCCCTTGCCTAATACTCATGTAGATGCAACAAGACTGGGAAATGGCCCTTTGGAGGGTCATATAGGCAAATGTCACATCCACCATCCTCTTCGATCATTGAGTCTATAGCCTCTTCTTCTATGACCATTTTCCCTTCTTGCCGAAAAGTGTTCCTAGTTATTTGTTGGTTCTTTTTACTCCTTTGGTTGTGATCACTTAATTTGTTTTGTGCTACTATCTCCTCTATGATTTCTTTGCAAGTTTTACTTTTCTCATTCATTGATTCTGACATCTTATCCAACTTTTCCTTAATCTCAACGATAGAATTTTATATTAGTAAGGTTCGTTGTAAAATCACCTCATCGAGAGCTACCTCTTTTTCCTTATCGTAGATATGGATGCTTTTCTTTTATAGAGTTGGATCCCAGTTATTTTCCTCTACATTCTCTTGTTTATATAGCTCCCCTTATTCTTTCACCACATGCTTGATTAACTCTTTGATCTAATGGGTTCATAGCTCGTATAGTTGACTTGGAGCATACATCCCAAGGGTCTCCCTTGTTTTATTATGAAGCCCATCTATGATGTGGAAAAGTTGCCTTTCCTTAAAGAAACCATGGCCTAGGCATCTATGTAGTAGCAAATAGTATCTTTCCAAGGCCACTTCCAAGGGTTCATGATTTTCTTACTTCCACTCTTGGATTTCTTTTCTTAGATTGGACACTCTCGCATAGGTTTCATATTTTTCATTAAAAATTTCCAGCATTGTGGACCATTGGTAAATGGAACTTGGTTCGAACAATCTATACCAACTTTCAACTTCATCAATTAGTATCCTAGGAAAGAGCTTAAGCTTTTGCCACCACTTTCAATGTTGTATAAGGAACAAGCATCATGGAAGGCTTGTAGATGATGTTGTGGATCAAAATCATAGCCTCCCACAAACTTAGGGATATTATTAATATCAAGCCTAGGTAGGTGACTTTCCTTGCGATGCCTATGAGGTATCTTAATTGCCTCTATGATCTGCATTAGGCTATTAGTGGCCAATAAGGGTTTATTGTCATCAGACTGATGAAAATTTCTATTTCTATTTTTTTTATTACAATGATCTTGTCTATGCTCATGGTGATGTCTTTGATTTTACCCTTGGACTCAATTTCTATCTTTGTCTTGACCCCATAGTTGAGCTCTATCTCTATACCTATGTTCATCTTCATTAGAACTAGACGTTGAAGAGGAAGATGAGGAGCTAGAAGAATTGTCATGGCTTCTATAGTTCTTCCCATGATCCCTTGATTTATCTTATCTATGTTCAAAGGAGGCCCTAGGCCTTGAAGCCCTCCTTATTCTAGGACTTTCTCCATCTCCTCTAGGATTATCTACATCAGTTGAATGTAGTCTTTGAGTGTAGTAAGGTTCTAAATGAGCATAGGAAACCCCTGCTTGAGGTTGTTCACTCCAATTTTCTTCAATATATATGCTATCATTTCTCCTATGCATGTTGTCATCATTTGATGCATTATGAGTCCTATGTGAAGACATGATTTTAGTTGATAATGTGTGTAACTTAAAATATTAATGTTTTCTAAGAGATAGATCATTAATACCTTTACAGCAATTGTGTATAATATAACTAATCTAGATAACTAGCACCATCCCTAGCAACAATGCCAATGATGAGTAGCAAGCTACCCCTATGTCCAACCATACAAATTACAAGCGTTCACACATGATCCAGTTGAATTTTGTGGATGAGACTAGTTGTGGCATCTAAATTGCTATGCCTTGATCATAGTTTGTTGTCTTCCCACTTGGACTAGTGGTAGCTTTATCACGTATGGTTTACTCCAAAGTGAGGCATATGATTTTTATTATATTATATTTTATTGTTCTATGATTAACAATAGGTTGAAACTTGATTTATAATCAATTCAACCAATCTAATTGCTAATTAATAATTAACTACCCTAACATAAGTATCTGATCCCACTTCCCATGCACATCCTGAACACATATAACGCTACTGGGTTACCAAATGGTAAGTGTTGTTGGGACTACCAAGAGTCATACACATGCTCGAAGTAATTGTATTCATGTGCTTAATTAATTAACATGCATTAAAATGTAAATACTTACTAAGTACATGAAAAGTAAATTGCATGGAAAGTAAATCTAATCTAAGTCAAAGTGCTGCAATGAATAAGAATCAATCTTGATCTTATTGTCATTCATGGAATATGTCTAGGTACATCGCCACTCAAATAAGACTTTGTACAACTAACTTAGATCCACTTTGTGGGCACTCACTGACTATTTTGTAAGATTACGAAATAAAACTATAAGAGTTCAGCTACTCTATAGACAAAACTATAAAAAAATACTTTAAAACTAAGTTGAAATCATGAGCCCAAGCACTATATTTATAGGCCAACTCATACTCCATGACATTGGATGTCTGACATTGCATCCTAGGCTCCGACATCAGATACCTAACGTCAGGTATTTGATATTGGGGCCTTGTTATTAGAGCCAACCAAAAAGTTGACTTTTTATTAGATAACCCAGCCAACTAATGATTCATCATGGGTAAACAGAATAATAAGATATGGATCATCAATTCAATGAATTAGATGATATTAGATAAAATGAAGAGCAAAAATATTGGAAATGCTTTGACAAATATGCATTCCAACAATATTATTCAAATTAAGCCCAACAAACCTATAATGATCGATGGTTTTCTAATAATATTGCACATGCATGGAATACAAAGTTTCATAACAATGACATAGACTAATAAGTACATTATCAAACTTTCTATAATTAAATATTAATTGCACAATTAAAAAATTCACTAAAAATGTAAATATGTTATTTTTAATTAGATATAATGATGTTAAATTGTTTTGTTCCTCAATTATTGATGAGTAGCGAGGTACCCCTATGTCCAACCATATGAATATGAGTGTTACGTGTGATCTGGTCAAACTCCAAGGATTAAGTGTTTATGCGCTTACACAGAACAAGGATGGGTTATGCGATCGTTGTCTTCCCAAGCTTACTTGTAAGGCACAATTGTATGGTTAAGTAAACTTGAGGTATATGATTTTTATGCTTTTTATGTTTTATATTCCTAGTGCTTGAAATGGAGAAATAAAATAATTAAGTTAACTAATTCAATTTCACTAATCAACTATGCTCTAACTAGTCCTAACATCAGCATCTGTTCCCACTTGTCGAACACATCTTGAACTAGTGTAACATTGCTGGGATTACCAAACACTAGTCGTTACTAGCTTACCAAGTGTTTCACGTATGCTCGAAGTGGTCGTACTAAGTGTGCTAATTTATTTATAATTAACAATTCAATAAAATAACATTAATTAACTAATGAGAGTAGTGAATAATAGTAAATAACATTTAAATGAAATAATTAAGATATTCTAAATATTACAAGGTTTATCACAAAGTTCGTCTTTATTTTCAGACATAAGGTGTGCTCAGGTACACAATGCTTGAATAAAGACCCATTCACTTTATGACTCCTACTGTGGAGACTCAGAAATAATTCTAACACTTGAAAGGGAAAACTGCAAGAGTTCAGCTAAGGGACTAAGAAACTAATTGCGAAATCAAGTTCCCTTGTCTCTTATTTATAGGTGACAAGACAAGTTCCAATGTCACATGTCCAACATCACTTTGGCACCTCCAATATCGATACGCGATATCGAGGGTCCGATATTGTGGGTCCAATATCAAGGGTCTATTATCACAACTCATCATACCCCCACAATTGAATAAAAACTCATCCTCGAGTTCCTTACAAAATATTGGGAAGGTATGGGATTATTGGCTGAATGAAAACTGACAATGACATGGAATGACAGACTCAAAGTGCTTGGTGAATAGATCGACAAACATATTATAGCATTGATGTTCATAACCATTGTGGTGAACATTATACATAGATGACATCTAGACCATCATTTGATAGCTTGAAGAGAAAGAGAAAAGAAAATGAGGCAAGTTGCTACCGATGTCGAAAATGTGCACATCATTGTTCATCCATGGCCACATGATCAAGCTTGTTCCTTATGTAAATGCTTTTTGCTCCAATCCATCCTGAGTGCTCCCCTCTATCCCAATCCATTGTTCATGTGATCATCATCTACACACACAACATGATCACAAATTAGCGAGGTTGGATAAGGTATAATGTAATTGATACCTTGCCTCAATATGAAGCACATTGGCTAGGTTGTGGGTATGGCAGATACTGGGTTAGAGGTTTACAACTGATAACTACCTAAGGTGTAGGGGTGAGATAAGTAATGAAATGGAAAAATTTACAACATGCCCCCATGACTGAGAGCAAACCTCTAGTAGCAATTGGATGGAAAATGAAAAAACAAGAAAAATGAGATAAATAATAACGGTGAAGCCAATAAAACAAAAACAAAAACAGATGTCATGGATGGGGTGAAACAAGAAATAGTTGATTACAGGAAATGTTTAAGGGAGAGAACTTAACAATTGAACCAAAAAGGAATGTCAGTGGATTCTCCCCAAAGCAAGCTCATGCCCCTAATTCCCTAACAAACCCACAAATCAAAGAGTCTATAGGCTCTAGGAATGTCATATGGAAACAATGGTTAAGAACTTACCCACAAGAATTTACCAAAGAATAACAATGCATCAACCAAAATATAGACTAATCATAAAATCAGCAATAAGGTGGAATATGGAAAGCAATATGGAAAGAGAGAATGGAATGGAATGGAATCCCAAAATCAAGGTTGTGTAAAGTCCCTTGTGTAGTATGTGATTAAGGTGACTTAATAAAATTCATCATAAATCTATATTAAAACTAACCACATCCAGTGACCTCACATCAACACACTTGACCAACCTATCCTCCTGAAGCAACAAGAATGCTTTCACAAAGCAACCACCATTCCAAAAGGAGAAGAATAGAGAAACAGGAAGTGAGGAAGGGCCATAGTTAGAGGGAACCTTCAGGCATGGGTAACATGTCTTTACAATGCCATTACCAATGCTTCTAGCCCATGTTTCTTTATTATGTCTAACGGGTGTGCTTTGAATTTCCACCAGTGTTTCTTCTTCTTCTTCTTTTTCTTTTCTTTTTTTTTGGAGTGAGAACCACACCATGTAAAGACTTATTTGATTTAGTCAACTTCCTGATATTGGTCAATAGTAAAATGGTGGAAAACCTATGAAAAACATTCAAGTACCCAAGAGAATAGCCAGCACAAATGCGTTGAATCCCCTTGAAGTCACACCCTTTTCAATCCATTTGTATCTTTCCTTGCTCTGAAGAACACCAAGCCATAAATTCATTAATAAGTTTGCTTAGAAAAAAGGACAGTACATTTCCAAAACAAAGGGAGATCATGGAGTTGTATGGATGAATGGATGACATGGACTGATTACTTGTTTTATCAAAAGAAACCATATCTTAGCATCAACATTAAAAGTCAAAAGTAAAAATCAATCATTAGCAATCAACACCATTATAGTACAATCCACCATCATAAGCACTTATTATACAATGAGTGAGAGTAATTCAAACAAAATGTAATAGAGAAAGAAATAGTAAAAATGTTAACGATGGTGTAAAACAAAAATAAGTAAAAATGAAAAATGTGTAAAACAAAAAAGAAAAAGGAACTGGGGGCTTTAGAATGGTTAGCATTAGTGGCTATCTCCTCCACAACTAAGTTGGAAGGAGGAGATCCGAAATAATGAGCAAGGTTTGTCCATTAATAGAGGTAGTGTTAGTACTGGCTATTTTAGGCTCATGGAAAGGTTTGGTTTGCTGGATGTTAACTAATAATTTCCTATCTGAGCTTTTAGGTTTATAGATCATCATGGCCCCTAAAGGAAAAGTTTCNAGCTTTTAGGTTTATAGATCATCATGGCCCCTAAAGGAAAAGTTTCATGAATGAAATAAGGTCCTTCCCACAGTGTTTGAAATTTAGTTCATTGTGGCACATGTGCAGGATTCCAATAAAGAACCTTATCTCATGGTTGGTATCTAACTTTCCTAATTCTTAGGTTATGGCATTTCTTGTTGAAGGCCTTGTGCAATTCGTTGGATGACAAGGTGGCTAATCTATTTTCATCTAGCAAGTTAAGGTTCATTAACCGTTCTTTCTATGCTAGATTAAGGTCAAGGTTGAGGTCACATGCTATAGATAGTGTACGGAGCTCAGCTTGGATAGAGAGTATTGGAAGTTTACCATACACTAACTCATAGGGAGAATAGCCTATAGGGAGTTTCCATGTGGAGCGGTATGCCCAAAGAGCATCATTCAATTTGGTGCCCCAGTCTTGCCTATATTTGCTAATGGTTCATGTCAATATTTTTGTGATCTCTTTATTGGTGACTTCAGCTTCTTGAGGATGCTATGGTGTAATTAGCTTATGCTTAACTCCTAAGTGTTGCATTAATTTTCAAAAGGTCGCACCTGTAAAATGTGTGCCATTATTGGAAATAAGTGCATGAGGCATGCCAAACCTATTTACGATTTGTTATTGAACAAATCATGTAGCGGTAGATGATGTACAATCAGTAACAATGGCTACTTCTACCCACTTTGTAAAATAGTCAACAACAACAACAACAATGTAAACTTTTCCATTGGACATTCATGTGATAGGCCCCATAAAATCAATTTCCCATATGTCGAAGGGTTCTAAAGGTTGAATCCATTGTTGTGGATCTTCCATTCTAGCAGTCATTCCCCCATCACGTTGGCAGTGCTCACAAGATTGGATGAAATGATGAGCATCCCAAAACAATGTAGGCCAATAATATCCTGCAAGCAAGATTTTAATGGTTTTTTGTCTCCCCGTGTAATGACCCCCACAAGGGCCCTCATGAGCATCTTGGAGAACTTGTAATTGATCTCCATCGGGAACACACCATCAGACCAAGCCATCAAAACATACCTTATAAAGGTGTCTGTTGATTTCCATGAAATACTTGGCTCAGTGAAGAAATTGTTATTTCTTTTTAACATCTAGCCCTTGTGGTATTTCTTGTGTGAGAAGATAGGTAAGAATGCTACTATACTAGTTTGTCTCTGTGGTTAATTAATTGCTTATTACACTTGCAAAGAGGATTCCATCAGGGAAATGGTTAGAAATTGGATATTCGTCCTCTTTGTTGTCCCATTGTAACTGAGATAAGTGATTAGCCACAACATTCTTAGTGCCTTTATGATCGATCATCGTAAGATCGAACTCTTGTAAGATCACGAGCCATCGTATGATGTAAGGGCTCACCATTGGTTTATTCATTAGGAACCATATTGCACTATGATCTATGTGTACAAATATTTTATAGTCCAATATATAGTGCCTAAATTTCTTTAATGCAAACACCATAGCCATTAATTCTTCTTCTATTGTAGTGTAATTGAGCTATGCACTAGCAATACTCCGACTTGCACAGTGAATGTAATAAGGTCATTTTTGGTCATCTAACTATGTAAGTACAGCTCCTAAAGCAAAGTTGGATGCGTCAGTCATTATGTGGAATGGTCTAGACCAGTCAGGAGCTTGTAGAATGGGTGTTTCTACAAGCTTCTGTTTCAAGTTTGGAAAGCTAGCTCACATTCCTTGGTCCATTCAAATGGTATTTCCTTCTTCATTAATTCTACCAATGGTTTTGCAATCTTTGAAAAGTTCTTGATGAAACGTCTATAATAGCTAGTATGTCCAAGGAATAATCGAATATCTTTTATAGTTTCAGGTTCACAAGTGATTCCTTGGATGACTTTAATCTTTTTGAGATTTACCTCTATCCCTCTTTGTGAAATATTATGCCCTAACACAATGCCTTCTTGGACCATTAAATGGCTTTTTTGCCAATTGAGCCTTAAGTTGGTTTCTACACATCGTTTCAATACTTGGTCTAATCGGTCCAATGCTTATTCGAAGTCCACTCCATAGATGGAGAAATCATCCATAAAGGCCTCCACACCATTCCCTATTTGCTGCTAAAATATACTTAGAACCAAACATTGAAATGTTGCTAGGGCATTGCATAAGCCAAACAGCATCTACCTATATGCAAATGTCCCCCAAGGACTTGTGAATGTAGTTTTGGCTTGGTCTTCTGGTGCTATTTGAATTTGATTGTATCCCCTATAACCATCCAGAAAACTATAGTAGTAATGCCCTGTAATGGTATCTAAGACTTGGTCAATGAATGGTAATGGGAAATGGTCTTTCAATGTTGCCATGTTTAATAGCCTAAAGTCTATACACATCCTCCATTTACCTCCCTTTTTAGGCACAAGGACTAATGGACTAACCCATTCACTATCAGTAATGGGGTAGATGAATCTAGCCTTATAAGTTATTCAATTTCTTCTTTAACCACTTGCTTAAGCTTTGGGTTCACTCGCCTTTTCGGTTGTCATCAAGGCTTCATGGAGGGGTTAGTGTAAATTCTATGTTGGCATATCCTAGGATCTATTCTGGTTAATTCGGGATATGACCAAGCAAAGGCTTTTGACCATTTATTTACCACCTTCAGTAGTCTTTCTTTTTGTTGAGGAGTGAGCTTAGTATTAATGATTACCGATTTGCCATTCTAGAGAAATGTATATTCCATATCGGTGTGCAATGGTTTTAATTTGAGGGACTCTTGCTTTAAATCATCAAGAATTTTCAACTTCCCCCAATTGATATTTTCAATGTCAAGACTTGAAAGTTGGTGATGGACTTACTCTAATGTATCTATGCTATCAATATAGGCATAAGACAAGCTCTTAGTTCATTCCATGTAGAGTTGAATTGCTCTCTTGGTCAATTGTTAGCAACTAGGTGCCTTCCTATCTTGTGGCTATTGCATATAGGCATCTTTGTATGTTAGTCACTTGTGCACACTAGTTACATGCAGGAAATGTTAAACATTGTACAAACTAGGACTTCTGCAAGCAGTTGCACCCTGTGTCACTGTATGCGATGCATGAAACTTTCTTCTTCCTGATCTTCCCAAACGTGTTTTCCTTTGATATTTCTAGGGAGAGATCATGTATGCCTAGGCATGCATCAAACGTACTTAACCATTCTCTTCCCATTATGATTGGGAAGTCTCCCTTACAATTGTTAACTTGAATCACTAGGAAATCGGCTGGATACGACCACCCACAAATAGTGGTAACAATGTCCTCCACTAGTCCTAATGGGATAGTGATGGACTGGTCAACCAACTCTAAATGAATGTTACTCTTTTTTAGTGGAGGTAGGTTCTAGGGTTTGTACATTTCTTAAGAGATCAAGTTAACACCAGAACCTAAATCCAAAAGAGCTTTGCAAGGCTCATTCCTAGCGAGTTGCAAATATATAAGAGGACTTCCAGGATTAGAGAATTTCCTAGGAAGATGGCCAACTTTAATCCAATTGGTAATGGCATGAGTCAACATGACCATGTGCGTTGGGTGCGATTTTTGGTTCAAAGGAAGCTCCAAAGATTCAAACGATGGTGAGGCAATTGGACAATTAGTCGCTTATGGTTGTAAGAACTTGGTTGGACTATTGTTTCTAAAGAAGGATCTCTTCCTTGGACAGTTGTCTGAACCAATAATAGGTTGAGGATTGATAGCCCTTGTAGCATTACGTTGTTGTAGCTGGGCAAGAAGCTCACCCTGCATAGTTAGAGTAGGTGGTAATAGAGCTAATGTGGAAGAGGTGAGAACAGATGAGAAGGATAGTACATTTGTGAAACATCACTTCTAGGAGAAGGAGTTCTATAGTACTCATGGGTCTAGTAGTGAGGCTGAGGAGTGACATGATTAGTGGAGTCACGTGGAGAGATTGGCTACTGCACATAGTACCCATATGGGTCAAGTTAATGGTAAGGGTATTGTTGATGATGTGGTAATGGCATTCCCCATGATTGTGGGTGTTGCCATTGTTTATACTATTCATTCAATTCTGGTGGAGCTCCACTTAGATAATATGTAAGGGTTGGTGGAACTACCTTAGGTTACCTTGAGGATAAGGTAATCTTCTAGGTGCTTGCCATCTATTTAATCGTGGGTTTAGTGCATACACCCCAGACTCTTACAGGTGTGAGACTACTAGGCAACATCCTTTAGGATGATCATATTGGCATATCTCACATCTGCCATCATTGTCTATGCCTGAATCCACAACCTCTTTAATGATGGCAACTTTGCCCTTACCTTTGTTATGTGCAGACTCAGCTTCTTTCTTTTTCCTTCTCTCTTGGTCACTACTTTGCTCTTTAGACTCCTCGACTATTTTTAGAATGGTTTGAAATTTATCATCTAGGGAGTTCCACAATTGATCTACCTTTGTTGATGCATTTGATGTAAATTTTTGAATGGGCAAAGTCTTCCTATTCACCATCTCTTCAAGTGGTGACTCTTCTTCATCTTCACAAAATCTAACTTCCTTCTTTCGAAGGGAAGGATCTCTATTGTATTCCTCTGCACTTTCTCTTTTCCTTAACTCACCTTCCTCCTTAGCAACTTTCTCCAACAATCTTTGTATTTAATGGACTCTGAGCTTAGATAGCCTTCCTTGGGCATAAGTCCCAAGGATTCTTCACATTTTGTACCTAAGCCCATCCACGAGATGGTGTAGTTGTTCCCTTTTCGAGTAACCATGGCTAGGGCAACAATGTAATAATGCATAGTATCGGCCCATGGTAGCATCCAAGGGTTCGTGTCCTCCTTGTTTTCATCCTTGGATTTGCCTACGTAAGTTGGACACTCATGAGTACATTTGATACTTATCGTTGAATAACTCTAACATGGTACTCCATTGATGAATGGATTCTGGTTCTAAGGACCAGTACTAGCTTTCCACTTAGTGTCTGTGGAAACAACTTTAGTTTTTGCCACTCATTTTCTATATTTTACAAGGTACATGCATCATGAAATGCTTATAGATGGTTTTGAGGATTAGCATTGTAACCCCCTTCAAATCATGGGATGCTATTCATGTCTAGTCTTTTGATCCTACTATCCTTCTGGTGCCTTGTTGAAATCCTAACGACCTTTATTATGTCTAACATACCTCAAGTGGTGAGTAGAGGTTTATCGTGATCATATTATCTATGGCATCTATGGTGCCTATGCTATTCCCTACTCTTCCTTCTTTCGTGATGTGTTTCTCTAGAATGTCCTTGTCCCCTTTCTTAACTATTTTGTCTATGATCTCTATTTCACTTACGATTGTCCTCATGGTCTTTCCCTTTGCGACTGCATTCAGATCCCAAAGGAGAGGGGGAAGGAGATAATGAAGGTGAAGAGGAAGGAGGACTAGCACCGTGACGGTGTCTGTCACTTGCTCTTTGGTGGTCTCGGCCTTGGTTGTAGTTACGATTGGAATGTCCATCAACGTCACATGTTCGTGTTTCTTTTTTGGACTCTTTATGTCCATTGGTATCAGAACCTGGGTTATGAATAGTTGAGTGAATATTCTGATACACAACTCCTTAACCAAAGTCAACAAGAGGAACATCATTTTGTGAAAAACCACCTGAGGCAGGTTCACCACCCTCATTTTCACTTAGGACATACGAAACATCCTAAGAGCATTTTCCCTTCATTGATTTGTAATGTCTCTCCTCTTGTAGGTTCCTTTCGCATTGTGCCTCCATAGGTCGATACTCTCTTGAGTCATGTTCATGCACAATGTACTCTACCTATAAGTGTTGCATACTAATTCGTGTGAGAGCACGAAGAAGCATGCTTGGGATCGAGCTATCAAGAGGTAACACTATATTACCTTCTAAATCACACTAATGTAGTTGTTCATCATGGTGGAGGATAAAGGTAAATTTTGGTATATACTCATCAGGATGAGCGTATACCATGAGAAATGTTTGGGGCACTGGTGGGTCATCATGTGTACTATGCCTCCGATTTTTCATTGTGTCTGACCTAGTCGATGAAGCACTCTCATAAGAAGAAGGAGATAACTAATTATTCAATGTGCAATACTCTTTTTCAATGATTATAGGATAACTAACCCTAGGGGTTTGTTCCAATGATGGAAAGATTTCCTAAGTTCTAATCAACGCACAAACAACCAAATCCCCGGCAATGGCACCAATGATGAGTGACAAGGTACCCTTATGCCCAAGTATACAAATACAAGCGTTACACGTGATCCAGTCAAACTCTAAGGATTAAGTGTTTATGCGCTTACATAGAACAAGGATGGTTTATGAAATCATTGTCTTCCCAAGCTTACTTGTAAGCCATGATTGTATGGTTAAGTAAACTTGATGTAAATATGTAAATATAATGATGTAAATATGTTATTTCTAATTAGATATAATGATGTTAAATTTTTTTGTTCCTCAATTATTGATGAGTGACGAGGTACCCCTATGCCCAACCATATGAATACAAGTGTTACGCGTGATCTAGTCAAACTCCAAGGATTAAGTGTTTATGCGCTTACACAGAACAAGGATGGGTTATGCGATCGTTGTCTTCCCAAGCTTACTTGTAAGGCACGATTGTATGGTTAAATAAACTTGAGTTATATGATTTTTATGCTTTTTATATTTTATGTTACTAGTGCTTGAAATGGAGAAATAAAATAATTAAGTTAAATAATTTAATTTCACTAATCAACTATGCTCTAACTAGTCCTAACACTAGCATCAATTCCCACTTGCCGAACACATCCTGAACCAGTGTAACACTACTAGAATTACCAAACACTAGTCGTTACTAGGTTACCAAGTGTTCCATGTATGCTCGAAGTGGTCGTACTGAGTGTGTTGATTCATTGATAATTAACAATTCAATAAAATAACATTAATTAACTAATGAGAGTAGTGAATAATAGTAAATAACATTTAAATGAAATAATTAAGCTATTCTGAATGTTGCAAGGTTTATCACAAAGTTTGTCTTTATTTCCAGACACAAGGTGTGCTTAGGTACACAATGCTTGAATAAAGATCCATTCACTTTATGACTCCTACTACGGACACTCATAAATGATTCTAACTCTAGAAAGGAAAAACTTCAAGAGTTCAACTAAGGCACTAAGAAACTAACTAATAAATCAAGTGCCCTTATCTCTTATTTATAGGTGACGAGACAAGTTCCAATAACGCATGTTTGATATCGCTTTGGCACCTCCGATACCGCATACCCGATATCGCGAATCTGATATTGGGGGTCCAATATCACGACTCATCAAGTATCATTAAATCCTAGTAGAATCCACCTTTAAGACCTAAATCTAGATTATGAGTAGCTAATGAAAAACATTAATCATCATACAAAATGCAAGGAATAAGCATGCTTAAGAACAAAGAAATGAAAATCCATATGCAAATATTATACATTATTCTAAAATTTTTTTAACATTTTCATTGCCCTTGTGAATATGATAACTAACATGATACTACTACTAGGTATAAAATGAGCATGAAAAACTTAAATATGAAGCAAAAAGAAATGATGAAAGATTGAATGTTTACAATAGGCTTGTCTTACAAATTTGTAGAGCTAACATAGGTTTTCAACTAGTCCTAGGAACATTGCGAAGTATGTAGTGAAATTAGAGAAATTATCAAAGACTTATCATAAAATTCTTATGAACATTATAGATGTAAGAGAGTCTAGTGAACCAGCATCATTAAGATTGTTGATTAATTCCATAATACAAAGGGACATTTGAGTAATGGAAACATTTCATATCTATCTTGTTGTATAGTGCATGTAATTGAGAATGAAAGGCCTATGAAAAGAAGGCCTAAATTATCCACATTTGTATGTTAAATTTTGAAAACTTGCAAGAGGAGAGATCCTAAGGATGTGTTTGATTTCTACTTGTATTTGAGATCCTAAGGTGTGATTGATTTCCACCTATATTTGTATCTAAGTGCTAATCCTAGGATTTTTACATGTTGATAGATTACACTTTGATTAGATTTTAAAATAAAAAAAAATTGGATTCACTTCTATAAATGCAAAACATATTTTTAATTTAAAAGATGATATCTAGTAATTCAAGGTAGGGAAAGATTCCTTTGTCAATGATTCACATAAAATTATAAGTAGCAAAAGCTGGATCCCATTCACAAGATCTATAATATGATTACCATATTTCATGGCTCTTAATTTTATTTTATTTTTTTTTAAGTATTTAATTACAAGTGCAAATGGTCATCTTCCTGCAACATCAATTCAAATTCCATTGTTTTGATCATCCTAATGTGTAAGACATTGGCACACTACTTTATAAATTTGTGAAAAGATCATTGAAAAACTCAATGCAAATCCATGCCTATATAGTTAAGTCTATTGTAGATTAGAATGCTTTTGCTACCTCTAATTTCATTAAACTATACTCAAATTTTAAAAGCATAGAATACTACATAAAAGTTAAGTACTCTTGAGAACATGCTTAAATGGAAACACAGTCCAAAGACTCAAAGGATCTATTTTGTTGATCGTATAATAAGACTTAAGTTAAATCATGAGTGATGAGAGCGGTTACTCTAGTAGTTATTCTAATTATTAGAGCAATTACTCTAGCGGTTACTCTAGTAATTACTCTGATTATTAAAGTGGTTACTCTAGCAGTTACTCTAGCATTTATTCTAATTATTAGAGTGGTTACTCTAATTATTAGAGTAGTTGCTCCCAAGCCTATAAATATAGTGCCCAAGCACACAATTGGGAGGAATCCTTTTAGCAGTCAAGTAGCAAAACTCTTGTAGTCTATTTGAAAGTTAGAGTATTTTCCAAGTGCCCATAGTAGGAGGTCGAAGTGTGAACAAATCTTTATTCAAGCATTGATGTACCTAAGCACACCATTGTGTTCACAATAAAGACGAGCTCTTTGATTCATCCTTGTAGCACTTGAGATTTGTTTTCTTATGCATTCCTTTTATCTTATTTTCTTATGCATTTATTTTATTTTATTTTATTTTATGCACTTTACATTTATGTTATTAGCACAACAATTCATTTTGATCAATTAAGCAAAGTGTTAAATTACACAAGCATGACCACTTTGAGCATGTGTGTAATGCTTGGTAACCCAGTAACGATTAGCGTTTGGTAATCCCAGTAGTGTTGCACTAGTTCAAGATGTGTACAACAAGTGGGAATGGATGTTGGCATTAGGATTAGTTAGAACTTAGTTAATGAGTAGTTAAGTTAAATTAGTCACTTAGTTACCTCTCTCCTTCCCTACTAGCTCAGGACATAAAAACCTAAAAGCTATAAAAATCATATGCCTCAAGCTTACTTAATCATACAATTGCGACATATAGGTAAGCTTGGGAAGACAATGATCAACCAACCCATCCTTGTTCCATAAGGGTGCATAAGCACTTAGTCCTTGGAATTCAACCGAATTGTGCTTAAAATGCTCGTATTCATATGGTTGAGCGTAGGGGTACCTTGCCGCCCATCATTGGCACCATTGCCAAGGACTTAGTTGTTTGTGCACTAAATAGAACATAGAAAATCATTCACATCATTGGAATGAACCCTTAGGGTTGATTAAGAAAATAATAAACAAGAATACATTGCACACTGAATAGGCAAGTATGTCTCCTTCTTCGTACAAAACCGCCTCATAGCCTAGGTCTGAAACAAGAAATAGTTGGTGGTGTAATACACATGACGTTGATCCACTAGTCGCTCAACAAGTTTGAGTGGTATATATTCATCCCAATGAGTATATACCAGAATTCACCTTTATCCTCCATCAAGATAAACAACTACATTGGTGAGACTTAGAAGGTAACATAGTATTACCTTCTGATCGTTCAGTCCCAAGCATGCTTCTTTGAGCTCTCACACGAATTGGCATGTCGCACTTACATGCAGAATACGTTGTGCAAGACCATGACTTGAGAGAATACCATCCCACAGAGGCACAACATCAAAGGGACTTGCAACAAGAGAGACATCATAAGTCTTTGAAGGGTAAGTGGTCCCAAGATGCCCCACATGTCTTAAGCACAAATGAGAATGGTGAACCTACCTCAGGAAGTTGCCCACATAATGATGTTCCTCCCCTTGACTGTCGCCAAGGGGTTGTCCATCAAAACCTTCATTCCACTATTCATAACCTAGGTTCTGATACCCATGAGCACAAAGGGTCCAAAAAAGGGACACAAACTCATGATAAAGGTGGACATTCTAATTGCAATCGTGATCGGGGCCAAGACTGCAGAAGAGAAGGTAGTAGACACCATCATGATGAAAGTTCTCCTTCTTCTTCACCTTCATCATCTCCTTCACCCTCTCTTTCAATATCTAGATGCAATCATAAAGAAAAAGACCATCAGGATAAAGGTAGACAAAGTGGAAGTCATAGAAAAAATAGCCAGGAAAGGGGACGAGGGCACTCTATAGAGTCACAACATAGAAGAAGAGAGAGTAGGGAATAATGTAAGCATCATAGACACCATGGACGA
>MNCI01031444.1:0-12148 GCA_015680685.1 Gnetum montanum
AAGAGGAATGCATCTAAGTGAAGAGATTTGAGTAGTTGTAATATTAATGTTATATGTATGATATGCAAGAGGAATAGTCTTGGTAAGCCATTCAATTGGTAATTCTTCATTTTCATTAGTCAGATGAATGTCTAATTTTGAGGCTACACTTCCTCTTTTTCCTCTAACAATGATGTGAGGATTAAGAGCTTGAACTAGGGTAGCTTTCATCCTAGCCTTTTCAATTTACAAATGTATTCTTTCTTGTATTTTTCTTTTATTTCATGATAAATTTTGTGATCTCCTTAGCTTCTTCATGATTTAGGTAAATTGGATGATCTAGATTAGAAAGGAAAGAAGGAAGATCATTCATCCTTTCATATTCTACCATGAGTTTAAACATGTCTAACATGAGTAAGAAGCCTAGCTCTTACTTAGTGTCAACCATCTTGTAGTCCCTTTAATTTAACCCTTTGGAAAATCATTGATTTCTCCTCAAATTAATGAGCCTTTGAAGTTTAAAGAAGTCTAAACTAAAGGATGATGTCATGGCTATAGATGTCTTTTAATAATAATTGTGACTTCACAAGGTTGTTAACAAAGCCTCGATTTTCTCTACAAATAGGTTTAAAATCAAAATAGAAAATGGGAGTATTTGTTTAGAACAAGTATGAAATTCATAGAAGAAATGATATGAAATTAGTATTTTGACATGACATTTTGGTTAAACTTAGAAAATTTTGTTAATAACCAAATCTTAGAAATAACACTGATTTCTACAAAACACCCTTCTTCTTGTGACATCCAATCCCTAGATGTCATGGCAAATGTCAAATATACGTTATATTAGAAATTATGCATAAGAAGATGATATACCAAACATCAAATATATGTAACATTCAACATTATATGCCGATGAATCATATTTTGACATGCACCAATACTAGATATCTGCTATTGGAGTCTTGATATTGGATTCTCAATATCAGACCCCAAGATGCAATGTTGAATATCTACTATTACAAGGTACATGCTAGCCTATAAATATAGCACTTGGGCACATAATTTGGAGGTAGTTTTTTTCATAGCATAGTGAAGCTCCTGCAATTTATTTTCTCCAGAGATAGAATATCTTTTGAGTGCCTACAATAAGAGTCTAAGTGTGGATAGATCTTTGTTCAAACACTAATGTACCTAAGCATAGCAGTGTGAAATAAAGACGAGCCCTTTTGATAATCCTTGCAACACTAAGAATAGATTAATGTTTTCTTTAATGCATTTAATATTCATGCACTTTACCTTAATGCAATTTAATTAAGCAATTAATTTTTAGTTGTTAATGGACATGAGCATGACCACTTCGAGCATATGTGTAGCTCTTAGTAACTCAAAAATGCTTAACGTTGGGTAACCTAGTAGCACTATACATGTTCAAGATGTGTCTAGAGAGTGGGAACATGTGTTAGGCTAGCTAGGTAGTAGATTACTTAGATATTAAATTACTCTACCTTTTATTCTTGATCTAGGCAGTTAAACTTATAAAATATAAATGATAAAAATCATATACCTTAGTCGCACTTAACCATATACTTGTACCTCAAGAGTCGAACTAAGAAGACAATGATTATCCTAATTAGATTTCACTTCCTTGAACCAGTGTACTTGAGAACTTAAGGTCTGCAAAATTTAACTGGATTACCAATGAACACTTGTGATTTGTATGGTTGTGCATAGTGGTACCTCACCGCTCATCATTGGCATCGTTGTTGGGGACCTTTTAATTGTTATGTGCACTATCTAGGATTTAGTGAAAAGTATTCAAAATCATTGGAATGAACCTTAGAGCCATATCATACTTTAAAATAACTACAATAATTTCTAAAAGCATGCTACATTTTTATTTTCTAACATAAAATGTCTTCTTCTCACAAAAGTGATTCTTTTCCCAAATCGAATGGGGTTCATCAACAGGTGTCTTAACAATACAAAGTGGTGTATGCTCATCCTGACAAGTATGTACCTAATTTCACATTCATCCTACATCAAGATGAATATTTATGATGGCATGACATGGAGGGCACAATCATGTTGCTTCCCAATCGATTCATTCTTGTGATGCTCCAAAAAACTATTGGACAAATTAAGACTAGAGGTGTAGGCATTTAAGAGAGACCTGCTACCATGAACGAAGGGGTAGTAGAGGTTATCATAGGCACTAGAATCATGGCCTCGATCAGCCTTTGCTTGCTACCTAGAGCATGCTAAACATTGCAAAGGTAGTAAGAATTCCCACAAGGCACATAAAGGATAGTCAGATTAAAAGACTAGACATGAACAATATCCATAAATTCAAAGGGGGATATAACTCAGATGTGAAAAATCATCTCCAAGCCTTTCAAGATGCATGTGCCTTATAGAATATGGAAAATGGATGGCAAAAGCTTAAGTTATTCCCCAAGACACTCATTAAGGAAGAAAAAAATGGTATCAATCCTTAGAATCAAAATCTATTAAACAATGGAGTATAATGCTTGAATTGTTCAATGACAAATATGAAATGTACTCCAAAGTGTCAAACTTGAGGAGGTAGATCCAATGATGGAAATAAGGAACACATGAACCCTTGGACATCACCATAGGCCAGTACTATTCCTTAGTGCACAAATGTCTTAGCCATGATTATTCTTAACTGGACCAACATCGCCACATTGTAAATGAGCTTTAATTAGAAACGAGGAGAACCCTTGGCTTTTATGCCCAAGGGCAACTATCAAAATTAAGTTCTTATCAGATCCCAAGATGATTAAGCATGTAGCTGAACAGGAAGGATAATTAAAAAATTAGAAAGTGTAGAAGAGTATAATTGTGATCCTTCCATTTGCAAGAGGGAGTTTCGATTTTGTAATAGTGAGGAAGAATCATCACTTGATAAGGTGATGAATAGGAAAACATTACCACTTTAAAAATTTCAATATGAAAATATAGCCAAGGTTGATCAGTTATGGAACTCCAAGGATAGTAAATTTCAAGTTGTCCTCAAAATTGCTGAAGAGTTCAAACAACAAGGTAGTGATCGTGAGTGCATGCGGCACAAAGAAGCTGAATGTGCCATTCAAAGAGGTAAGGGAAAGATTGCTATAATAGATGAAGTTGTGGAAACTATAATGACTAAAAATGTCAATGGCTAGAACACCAAGGGGTTTCTGGGCACACATCCTCGACCCCGCCTCCACACAAGGGTCTTACTAGAAATGTAGGTAGAGCACACTAGACGATCTTGTCGATCGAACAAGGACTTTCCTAACTGCATCAGGGTGATGGGTGCAACTAGGGGGTGGCCTAATTAGCCGAAATGCAAAAATAAATAATGCAAAATGATGCTAAGTTTCAAAGTGATGTTTTACGATGCTAAGTGTAAAGTGTAGCCACAAAATGGGGGCGAGCATAGTCAAGGGTTTTGACCAAAATAGTAGTGCCAACCTGTGGAGACTACTGCCCAAGCGTAGTACAATGTGATGACACATGAAAAAGTGCAAAAAGATGCAAGAGAAATGTAAGAAAATGCTAGAAATAGGAGAGAGAAATGGAACAATGCACTAAATGGGAGTGTAGTTAATCCCAAAAGGCTCTTAGAAGGTACACAATGTACAACATGCATAGTGGGAGCATATTCATACTCTCAGTGGTGTCAAGCTATGAAGTTCAATGCTCGTTGTGATGAACCATGCCTACTGGGTTGGCTATCATGGTGTATCATGTGGTGCAGGGCTGCAACAGGGCAATAGTGTACCATGCAATGTAGGCTTGTAATAGGGTCATAATGTACTATGCATTGTAGGGCTACAATTGGACCACGATGTACCATGTAGTGGAGGGCTACAATGGGACAATGGTGTACCATGCAGTGCGATTATGCCTCTCTGCTGATGTGGTGTGCTCTAGGTCTCATTCATCCATGGAGCTAAGTGCCAAGATGCCAAATGTTAAATAAAGGTGCCAACTACCAACCGATGAAAAATGGAAGCCCCATAAAACATTGGCACGTAGGAGTATTTATAGGGCTAGGGTTAACCTAAAATGTGGATCAGGTGCCACATGATAATGTGGTAGGTGAGACTAAGAGAAAAATTTAGAACATTTTCTAAGTCCAAAGGTGACTAGAAAAGTTCAAAAATTGTTCTAACTCTTGTTGCTACACTCACCCCATGTTACACATGGGATGCATAACTCAGCAGTTAGAAACAAATTTGCAAAAACTGGTAGTTGGAGCTAACTACACTCAACACTTAGAAAAATTTGGGCAAAGTGCCACCATTTTGACACTTAGCCAAATTTGTAGTCGAGGCATCGAGACCCTAAATTTTGTGGTGTTTCAATAGCCCATCTTTGTTCACGTTTGGAGGAGCGGCCCAAGAGACATCGACAAAGAACTGCAAAACATCATAGTAGACGTGGCACTAACATTGCTTGTTGATACTAAATCAGGTGTCATTCCACCATGTTTAAGAGTGTTTTGGATAAGAGTGGGTTGGGGAAAAGTGTGTAGGCAATGTGCTAGGAAGATGAAATGCAAGTAGAGGAAATAAAATGCAAATAGTGCATCCTAATGCAAGATACAAAGTCAGCACACCTAATGATGACCATGGCATAAAGTGACTTGCTCCTAAAAGATTGACCTCTCGTTAGAGTGCTCATGAGAGAGTCAAAGTTAATCCAAGGTTGGGTTGGTTGCAAAGCTACAGCATTGTCAATTTGCTTGGGGATGTGCTTTTTCCTATTCTTCTTTTTTGTTTTTTTTTCATTTTTTCATTTTTTGCTCTTTTTTGTTCTTTTTTGCTTTACTACAATGTGAACCCTCATTGGGTTCGAGTTACTACTGAATGCTAGCTACAAGATGTTGGCCATCGAGTAGATGGACTTTGCTTTAATGCAATAGCATTGTGTCTATAGGATAGGTGTTTCCTCTCCAAGATGAGTTGCATTACATTTTCTTGGGCCTTGACCAGCCAACAGAGGCTCCCCACAGGATGAGTTGCATTATGTTTGCCATGAATCGATTGATGTGAAGAGAATGACATATGCATCACAGTGCATATGCATTAGAGGGATGTACAATCGTGAGTATGCAAGGGATGAGATGCTATTGGGATGAATGAGTGGGTGTGCATAGAGTATAATTAGATGAGGGGGATGTGCACTCTTGAGTGGGTTAACTAGTCAAATCATGCACATCACAGTGATGTCGTGACTTACGGCTATGATAAGATGCATCTTTGCATGACCACCTCTAGGGCTTCATCTTGTAAACATAACTCTAAGAAGATAAGAAAACCACAAAACATGAGATGCAAGTGCAAATGCTAGATGTGAAGATGCTAAAAGCGTTCAATGTGAAGATGCTACAAATGCATTTAATGTTGTGTTATTTGCAAGTCTTCAAGAATCCAATGAAAGTGCAAGGGCAATGATGCTACGAGTGCCCCAAAGGTCACACTGATGGTAGGTGCTTCAAAAGATTAGCAAAATTATGGGAGGTGATAGTGATATGAGTATGCAAACCCAATTTAAGATCTTGGCAGATTATGGAGTGCTAGTTTATAATCCTAGCAAACTGTTCTATGCTAGTTTAACATCATAGTAGATGAGTTTTTGTGCTAGTTTAACATCATGAACCAAGGATAATTTGTGCCAATTTATAGTCATAGTGGACTACTGCACTAGTTTATATTCATAGTGGATTATCTATGGCAATTTTTTGCATCATGGAAAATGAGTTCTTACCTTGCTTGTATGAGGTGAAATGTTGCATGTGTAGTCATGTTGTGTGCCTACAAGATCCTACAAAAATCAACTAGAAAAACAACATCAAGCAACACCTATCATAAACAAAGTTAAAATGCACAAATGAAAGGAAAGCAATGTAAAAAGTGAGACTTTAGGCCATTCTAGGCCGTGGGTTAGTTTAAGGCCTTTTCGGGCAATGTGTTTTTATAATTTTATGTTCTTTTATTTTTATGTGTTTTTGATATTTTTCAAATGCAATGTGCAAGGTAAGTGAATAGATGCGTAAAAAAAGTGAAGCAGTGTGTAAACTAAGCAAGTAGGTGAAATGTAAATGCATGAACAAATGTAACATAAGTAAAAACCAAAAATGCATGGCCTATGGAGGCAAGGGGTAAGTAGGTGCTTAGCATGTTTTTGGCCAAGGGAAATTCTTAGTCACATAGTTGCTTCCTAATGGAGCATGGATTAGGGGGCATGCAAGGCTTAGGATCCTCTAGGAGGCTATCATCTTTAACCACTCATTCAGGTGTGTTAGCCTTAGGCATTGCATTGGTTACCGTAGGTGCATCACCAAGAAACTCCACCTCCCACACTTGCTCCATGTCTATATTGTGGACAGCCGAAGAACAGGCATTATCACCGTGGATGATAACTTGACCACCTTTGTATGGAAGGTCAACTTCTTAATGGATGGAAGAGGAGACAACCCATAGTTGAGCTAGCCAAGGCTTGCCTAAGATTAGGTTGAAGCCTAGCATCTCCTCTATGATAGTGAAATCTATGCTGGGGGGAATTGCTCTCCTGCCACAAAGGCTAAGTTGATTATACCCCTGATGGTGACATGTGATCCATTGAAGGATTTTACACACATGATTTTGGTCATCCTGATTTCATCTGCTAGCCCCAACTTGTCGATGATGGAGTATAGGACTACGTTTGTTGCTGCACCATCATTAACATGCACTCTGCGAATGGTGCACTATCCAACACGTATATTAATGGACAATTGAGCTATACTAACCTACCCTCATTTGGGATTAACCTTGACAACATTATCGCAAAATGCTAGGGATGCTAAACCTGATTCTTATGGTTTAGGGGGTAACATCATTGCATGGATGATGTTCTCATCTACAGGGATGTCCTCCATAATAGGAATGAAAGTCAACATTCAAGCCAATGCTTAGCGATGAGTAGATGAGGTCATGTACGTAATACAAGTTCAATGTTGTGCTTTTTCTTGAGCGTTTATTTCACTTAAGCTAGTGTAGTTGCAAAGTCCTTATTGTCAGTCATTGTGTTGGCCTTGACTTCCTCCATGTGGCTTGAGAGACAAATCTCTCATGAAAGGGACTTGGGCTTAGTATGTTTGGTCTACTTGGGGGCAGAGGCCCTATTGTTAAGTTGTCACTTGTTTGTTATGGCCTTTGCTTCAGCCATGGGGGTTGCAAGGTGCTCATTCATCATCCTGCGTTGCCATTTGGTAGGCCTACTCAGGTTGCTAGTGGGATCAACCCTTGAAGGAGGAGAGACCAAGACATTGCCCATTGTTGGGCTTTGGATAGGTGAGGAGCCATCATGTTGTGGCATCCTTATGATAAATAGTGGTTTAGGAGTTGTTCTGGAGTCAACTTGTTGTGGCACCTTGATGATGAAAGGTTGCTTAGTGGTTGTTGTTGTTGCATCATGCTAGTTTAATGTCTTAGCAGGCAATTTGTTTGGTTTTCAATTTAACATCTTAGAAAATGATTGTTGTGGAACCTTGACCATAAAGAGTGTTGTGGGTGCTTGAGATGACACTTTGATAACAAAGGGGGGCATCTTGGTTGTGGAGGCCAAGGGGATTCTTGCCTTGCTAGGAGGCATGTGGATCATAAAAGGTTGTTACACAGGTTTAGACTTGCCACCTATGCTAATGGAGTTTATGACGTAAGAGGTGTCATTTGCATTGGATTGGCTCATTGTGTTGAGCGCCAATTGGTCCCATTCTATCATTCTTTGTAGTTCATCCTGCAAAGCACAACAATTGTCTATACTATGATCATACAACTAGTGGTAGTGAAAAAATTGGTCCAGTCAAAAGTCTTTTGGGACCAAGGGCTTATCTGGTACTTCCTAGGTGTGGTTCCTCAGTAGTTCACAGTACTTATCATCTTTCTAGTGGGCAATCTTTGATACGTGTTTTTATTGGATTCACTTAGCTTTCAAGAGTTTCTCTAGAAATTTAGAGGGTTTCATTGGTACCAGTGTATATTTTGAGTGATCCTTATGCTCAAAGGTGGGCCTTGGGGTGGCCCTTGCCGATGTAGGTGAGTTGGCACTAGAGTTGGTAGCTTTGTGAGTTGGGGCTCTGGGCTGCTTAGCCGTTGAGCCCCGGTTGGTTTCTTTTGTGCTTATGGCCATTATTTCCATTATTAAATTTTTCTTACACACATGTTGGTTTCTATAGGCCACATAGGTTGGGTCATTATTGACTTGGGTTGCCTCTTCTATGCCTATCATTTGGGCAAAGGCTTGGCTGAGAGACTTCAAGGCCAAGTAATATAGTTTGAACTTGATAAAGTTGTTCATTATATCCTTAAAGATGGTCAATAGGTGTGTCTCTCCTAGGGGTTCATGCATTTCACTTTATGTAGCACTCCAACATTGGAGGAATTTTGGCACAGGTTTTAATAGCCCCTACTTGACCTACATGATCTAGTTGAGGGTTGCTTCAAGCTTTGGTTGTACCTAAAGCATGTCACAAAGTGGCTTATAAGATCCTCTAAAAAAATATTAAGGCCTTGGGTAGTGCACAATACTGGTCTAAGGCCTTACCAGTGAGTGACATGAGGAACATGCACATGATGGTGTGTGGCCAGGCACTCCAATCGAAATGTAACCAAGTGTGTGTTGGGATCCCCTTTACCATTGCACTTGGTGAGCTAAGGTAACTCGACCCCATTTAGGAGAGACAAGGGTGAGACTATAGGACTTATGGGATCATCCTGATAGAAGTCCACCACCTTGATAATTTTAGAGGAGATAGCTTTGAGTTAGTTGATCTCCTTCGTCAAACTTTGAAATAGCCAAAATGCCTTATCTAAGCTTGGGGATGTAACAGCTAGTTGCATTGGTTGAGCTTGTGTCTGTTGCATAGCATAGGGTCAAATTATTGGTTGCAAAGTTTGCAAGTTTAATGTTGTAGTGGATAGTCATTGCTAGTTTAACGTCATAGTGGATAGGTTTAGTTAATGCATTGGCTGAGTGATGGGCATAGTGAATGAGATGGACCACACATGAGTGGGTTGGATAAACTTCGTTGACATTGATGAGACAAGTGGGACGTGGGATGCCTAAATTGTTCAGGGCTACAAAGTAGCCCCTACATGAGCATAGGGTTGGGCAAATGTAGCGATCGCTTCCAAGGAAGGCTGAATTGGCATAGTTACCAACTCAGAGAGGATGAGTAGACCAAACCAAGGAGGAGCCATACTAGGGAGCAATTATTGGAAGATAGTGTAGAGGGGGCTCTCACATTCAGAGTAGGCCTCAAACTCATCTTCTCCCTCTTGTGAGCATTCCTCATAGGTTGTTCTTGCATCATGCTTGTTTGCACAAATGAGTTGGGACAACATATGGTTGTAGGACTTCGTGAGTGGGATTATGTCAAATAAGTAGGGATTGTACTCCCGTCTGTCCTAGTGGACTTGTTCGTAGTCCTGTTTTGCCTCCAAGTTAAGGCAATCAACTGGTAATCCTACTTGGATTTTGGCATAAACAAAATTGTATTCTTCATGGCTTAGCATGGCACATTTTGGGTAGATCATGGTGTCAAATGTATTAAACATCAACATGGAAGGTTGATCTAGATTCATGTTCATAGATCAAGTTTTGAGAGTTGCTATTTGCAAAAAAATGAGTAACTCTACTGGTAGCAAAATAATGACTAAGTGAGTTGGTAGTAGAAAAATGTAGAAAAATAGCTATGTGTAAAAATGCAAAAATGGCTAATTATGGAAACTATAAAAAATTAACTAAGTGTAAAATTGTAGAAAATTGGCTAAGTATGAAACTATGGAAATTTGGCTAAGTATGAAAATGTAGAAAAATGTTAAGTATGAAAATGTAGAAACAATGCTAACTCTGAAAGCTACTAAAAATGGCTCTAACTCTGGTGCTATTCTTGCTACACTGGAGCAAGCTACGCTCTCATGTTGAGAGCTAGCTATGCTCTCTCGAGTGCCTAGAATTTTGGTTAAGTGACAAAGATATGCTTTGGCTTTTGTCTAACGGGATTCTAGGAGAACCAATGATGAGGTCCAATCTAAACCAACTAGTGGTGGAGAGAGCATGTGAGACAACAATCAGAAAATGCAAAAGGAAATGGCAAGGTCCTCCTTCTAGTGCCAAAAACTGTAACAACCAAAAGCATTAGTGGCTAGAACATCAAGGGGTTTGCAAGCACATAGCCTTGACCCTATCCCCATGCAAGGGCCTTATTGGAAATGAAGGCGAAGCACCCTGGACAATCTTGTCAATCAAACAAGGACTTTACCAACTACAATCGTGGCAGTGGGTGCAACCAATGGGTGGCATGATTAGTCAAAATGCAAATGCAAACAACACAAAATGGTGTATAGTGTCAAAGCAATATTTCATGGTGCTAAGCATAGAGCATAGCCATAGAATGGGGGTGAGCGTAGTCAAGGGTTTCGACCAACACAACAATGTCAACTCATGGAGACTACTGCTTAAGCATAGTATAGTGTGAAAACATGTGAAAAAATGCAAAAAATGCTAAACATGGAAGAGAGAAATGGAACACAACACCAAATGGGAGTGTATTTAACTCCAAAAGGATTTTAGAATGTACACAGTGTACAACAAGCAAAATGGGAGTGTAGTCACAGTCTCGATGGTCTCAGGTCATGAAGTGTGCGACTTGCTATGATAAACCATGCCTATGAAGTTGGTCTTCACAATGTACTGTGTGGTGGTCTGTAGCATTACAATGGGACCGTAGTGTACCACATGGTGCAAGGTTGCAATGGGGCCATAGTGTACCATGCATTGCAAGGCTACAATAAGGTCGCACTATATCATGTAATGCAAGGCTACAATGGGATCACAGTGTACCTTTTGGTGCAGGGCTACAATGGGATCACAATGTACCATGCGATGTAGCTATGCCTCTCTACCAATGTGATGTGTTGTGGATCTCTTTCATCCACAAAGATAATTACCAAGATGCCAAAATGCCAAATGCCAAATGAAAGTGCCAATTACCAACCAATAAAAAATGGAAGCCCACCTAAAACATTGGGGCATAGAGGTATTTATAGGGCTAGGGTTAATCCAAAATGCGGATTAGGTGCCATGTCGTAGTGCAGTAGGTGGGACTACGAGAAAAATTTAGAACATTTTCTAAGTTCAGAGGTACTAGAAAAATTCAAAAAAATTTCTAACTCTGGTTGCTACACTTGCCCCATGTTACGCATAGGATGTGTAACTCAACAATTAGAAAAAAACTGCAAAACTAGTAGTTGGAACTAACTACACTCAACATTTAGAAAAATTTGGGCAAAGTGCCATCATTTTGACACTTAGCCAAATTTGTAGTCAAGACATCAAGACCTAAAATTTTGTGGTATTTCAGGAACCAAATTAGATGATGATGGTGGGTGTGACATCTTCCATTATGAACATCCTAAGGGATGTTGTCCTATTTTGTCACACTTACAAGAATTTGGGATGTACACTTTGAATCCATAACTAGCACAAAGGCAAACACCTAGAAGATTGCCTTATCCTTAAGGTTATTCTAGGCACTTCCACCAGCAATAATAGTATTACCCAAGTGAAACTCCACCACAACCATATGAGCAATATCAATTGTAGTAGCAACCATAATCATGGGTGTTGGAACCACCAAGCTAGCACCCTTATAGATAACCTGATTCATATGGATACTATGTTTAACAACACTTGTCTTCACGTGACTCTTCCAATCATGTTTCTACTTTCCAATCTCATTGCCATCATTTTGATTATTATCAAACTCATTCTCTACAAGCAAAGAGGGATACCACCTTTTATCCTTATCCTTCTCCTATTTCTACACATCTTCCTCCTCCCGCAACACAACAACCACTTACTCCATTTGATGAGACGCGAATTGCACAGGCCGCGATATCACATACATGATATCGCGTTTGCCGTGATATCGCATCCCCTGCGATATCGCGTACGCGATATCACGGTCCACCGCCAAATCTATAAATAAGAGGCAGCACTCCCCTCACTTAACATAATAGGCATAAAGTAGCGAAGCTCTGGCAGATTGATCACCCCAGAGATAGAATATTTTCCATGTGCCCGCAGTAGGAGTCCCCCAAGTGAACGG
>MNCI01031444.1:14928-26040 GCA_015680685.1 Gnetum montanum
TTAAATCCAAGACTTAATCAATGGCAAACACCCCGAAGGTTACCTTACCCACAAGGTAACCCAAGGGAGTTCCACCAACCCTTAACATATTATCCAAGTGGAACGCCTCCACAGCCCATTGGACAACATCAACAGTGGCAATACCCACAGTCATGGGGGATGCCACCGCCGACACATCAATACCCTTACTAGCAGCCTGATCCTTATAGTTATTATCTGCAGCAGCTGATTTCTCAAGGTGACTCTATGGGTCACAATACCCCTCAATGTCACTACCAAGCTCAGGAGTACTTCAAAAGGACTCCTTCTCCTCCGGGAGACATCTCACATTCAGTCCATCCTCTAACTCCACCTGCACCTCTTCCTCCTGTACTTCCCATACAACGTGTTCCAACAATGCAAGGGGAATTGCCTACCCAACTGTAGCAACGTAACACCACGAGAGCTGTAAATATTCAGCATGTAAATATCCAACTAGGTACTAGTTATGGCGACAACTATACAAAGAAGAGACCTTTTTTCAGGACTAGGAGCCCAGACAAACTCTCGCAACAACAAGCAGATGGGTACATGTGTAGGCCTCTAACCACTAACGCTTCGGAGAACCCTTCAGTCCAAAAGAACGTAACGCATACGGTTATGTTAACACATACCGTAACTGACTGGATCAAGGTAGGCCACCTTCCCAGGAAACTAACTGACCCTGGGAGTCCCTTTATTTATTTGCAGATTACTAGAAATGCACCACATCGAGCTCTTCTTGGCTCAAGTTCCGGAGTCAACTTAATTTCGCAAAAGATGTATCATGCCTAGAACCTGCCCCAACTTAAGAAGAGCAACATCCAATTGGAGCTGGTAGACCAGTCCATCACCATTCCCTTAGGATTGATTGAGGATGTTATTACCACTATGCGTGGTTGGTCCTACCCAGCTGACTTTCTGGTGATCGAAGTGAACAACAATGAAGGGGACTTCCCCATTATAATGGGAGGGGCATGGCTAAGCACAGTGGACACATGCCTTAGGATCCGCGATCTTTCCTTCGAAATCTCTAAGGTAAACATATGTGGAAAGATCAAGAAGAGGATAGTTCCATGCATTACATATAGTGATTCATCGGGTGATGACATGGAGGAAATGTCTCCATGTAACAGGTGTGCCCAAGAAACTCTACAACAAAGATGCTTATATGTAGCAACCACACAAAAAGTAGTAGACACCCTGTGATTGACAGCTTCTCGTAGGAGCAAACAAATATGCATGGAACAAACTGAGAAAACTCATGCCAACAACCATGGCATAGACACATTGGAATTTGAGCGTCGCCAACTTCCACCCCTGAATCTAAGATCATCACTTGGGAGAAGTTGAGCACTTCTAAGAAATTCAAACAAACGCTCATTACTTCGGATCTCTCCCTTACAACTCAGTCATGGGGGAGATGGCCACCTATGCTAATCATATGGGGCCCTCAATTCATTTTCAGTTTTTTGTTTTACACATTTTTTTTTACAACATTTTTTGTTTTACATGTGTTTGTTTTACAAATTTCTTTAACTTTTTCTATTTTTGTTTTACAACATCGTTATACTTTTCTATTTTTTTGTGTATGTGTGTGTGTGACATCCACCATGTAAGTTCGTCACCCAATAAGTGTTCGGGCCGATGGGATGAACTATTTTTCATTAATTGCTAATGTTTGGTTTTTACCTTTAAGTTACAATGTTGATACTAAGGTATGTTTCTTTTGATATGGCAGGCAATGAGATCACTTCATCCATCCATCCATCAAGTCTATGGTTTCTCTTGGCTTGGAAATGTACAGTTCCCTTCCAATAAGAACTTTAACGAATCAGTGACTAGGTATTTCTCAAACCAACGAAGGACTCAAGGATTGCAAAGGGTGTGACTTCAAGGGAACTTGGTGCTCTTGTGTTGGTCATTCACTTGGGTGCTTGGTTGCTTTCTTCTTGAGTTTTCTTACCGTTCCGATGTGACCCAATAATCAGAATCTGAGACAATAAAAATAAAGAAGTCTTTGCATGGTGTGGTCCCCACGCATAAAAATACAAAACACAAAAAAAAAACCCAAAGTGGGGATTCAAAGCACACCCCTTAGACGGAATAACTTTGGACTGCAAGCACTGGTTATGGAACCAAAGTGTTCCCTCTAACTAAGGTCCTTCTCACTTCCAATTGCCTCCTTGTTTCGTCAGAATGGTGGTGGCTCTTTGAACATGCATCCTTGTCATTCACGTGGATGGTTTAACCAAGTGCATTGATGTGAAGTCACTGGAAGTGGTTGGTTTAAGCCCGGAGTTAGAATAAGATTTTCCAAGTCACATTAATCATAAAGCACACAAGGGATTATACACCACCTTGTCCTTGGGATTCCATTCCATCCTCTTCTTTCCATCCTTCTCTCCATTGTTCACCTCATTGCTGGTTGTATCATTAGTGTATATTTTGGTTGATGCATTGTTTTATTTTTGGTAAATTCTTCTGGTTAAGAATTTAACTCTTGTTCCGAAGGACATTCCCAGAGCCTACGGACTCTTTGAATGTGGGTTTGTTAGGGCACTATGGGCATGAGCCTACTTTGGGGAGGACCCACTGACATTCCTATTTAGAGCATTAGTTAACTTCTTTTCCTTAACATTTTGCAATTAATTTTATTTTTTTTCATTTCCATCTTGACATCCACTTCATTGATGCCATAGTTTTCCCTTTTTACCTATCTTTCTTACTCGTTTTCTTTCTCCATCCTAACGCTACCAGAGGTTCGCGATTAGTCATGGGGGTACGGGGCCTGATTTTTCGATTTTTCTCCTAAGCCCCAAATTTTTTCGTTTCTCTTCCTAACCCCTACACCTTTGGTAGTCATCATCTACATATTCCCAGATCCATATTAGCCATACCACAACCTAGCCAATGGACTTACATCGAAGCAAGGTATTATTTACTTAATGATTCAATTACCCTTGCTAATATATGATTGTGTTTTGTGTGCAGATGGCAATCATACAACAATGGAATGGATCTAGAGCAAACACTTGGAATTGAGAAGCGTTGAAATAGCTACGCAAGGAGCAGGATCGATGATGCACTTACGGATGGACAACAAAAGGCGTAATCTAGGCGTTGGCAGTAGCAAGACTCTTCTCTCTTCTTCTCTTCTTTTCTCTCTCTCTCTTTCTCTCTCAGCTACCAAGTGTGGCCTGATGTCATTGTAATAAGGTGTTCACCCTTGTTGTCATGAACACTAGTTTTGTCAAGTCTTGTAATAATGAACAGTTCACATGTCATTCCATTAGTTCCATTCCCCTAAATAATCCAATACCTACCTGATATTATTGTAAGAAACTCGAGGGCGAGTTTTCATTCAATCATGGGGGTATGATGAGACGTGAATTGCACAGGCCAAGATATCGCAATATCACGGTCCGCCACCAAATCTATAAATAAGAGGTGGCACTCCCCTCATTTAACATAATAGGCATAAAGTAGAGAAGCTCTAGCAGATTGATCACCCTAGAGATAGAATATTTTCCATGTGCCCGCAGTAGGAGTCCCCCAAGTGAACGGTTCTTTATTCAAGAAGCTTTGTACCTGAACGCAAGTTGTGTACGGCAATAAAGACGAGCTTTGTGGATAAACCTTGCAGTGCATGGATAGGTTTAATTAATGTTATTTATTGCTTTCCTAGTAACGTGGCATGAGTATGACTTGGTTACGAGCGTTGACGAACGTGTACGGCTAGCTAAGCAATCGGCTACTCATCGTGAGTAGATTCTCTCACCCTTTCCTCCTAGAACGTGGGACAAGTACGACTTGATTATGAGCATCTACGGATGTGTACGGCTAGTCAAGGAATCAGCTGCTTGTCACACTTAGGTTAGTTAAGTGCCTCAGTACGACCGCTTTGAGCATGTGCGTTACGTGTGGTAATCCCAGTAACGATTAGCGTTTGGTAGCCACAATTGCACAGTTCAGGGTGTATACAGTAAGTGGGAACAGATGCTGACGCTAGGACTTAGTGTTGTAGNATAAGTGGGAACAGATGCTGACGCTAGGACTTAGTGCTGTAGTTAGAGTTAGTTTTAGTTTCTCAACCCTTCACCTTTTAGCATAGGAGATAAACCGTAAAATACCAAAAAAATCATATACCTCGGACTTACTTAACCATACACCGTGACAACAACAAGTAAGTCTGGAAAGACAACGAACGATTAACCCCAAGTGTTCCTTGTGGCGTTTAGGCATTTAGTCTACAGAGTTCGACCGAATCATGCATGCTACGCTCGTTTCATATGGTTGAATGTAGGGGTACCTTGCCACTCATCACCATCTATGCATGGTGAACTTCTAGCTCAATCGCAACAACACAATGCCACCAAGGGTATTAATCTACAACTAGTTCATCAACTGAGTGGTTTAGATACTCAATCAAAGAAAATACCTTTCTTCCAACCCCACATTCCATCTAAGCCCTCAAATACACATGCAAGTTGGAAACCCTGCTCCTCCATCTTTCTCTATATCAAATTCCTTCGAGTTGCCTTCAAACCAAATTCCACCTTAAATCCACACTATTATGCTAACTCATGATGTATCTAATTGGATTTGAGCTGGCAACCTTCCTAGGAAATTAGCTAATCCTAGGAACAAACTCTGCAAGGCTCTTCTTGATTCAGATTCTGATACTCATGAGATGTATACTACCTACAACCTACAACTTAGCGCATAAACACTTAGTCCCCAACAATGGCACCAATGATGAGTGGCAAGGTACCCCTACAGTCAACCATACGAATATGAGTGTTACACACGTGATCTGGTCGAATTCTGCAAACTAAGTGCCTACACACCTTATGAAACACTTAAGGTTAATTGTTTGTTGTCTTCCCAGACTTACTTGTATTTGTCACGGTTGTATGGTTAAGTAAGTTTGAGGTATGTGATTTTTATGTCTTTTATGTTTTATTGCCTATGCTAATGAGGTGAAGGGTGAAGAGACTAATTAACTAACTTTAACTAACTAACTAAGCATGAATTAACCTAGCATCAGTATCTGTTCCCACTTATTGTTCACACCCTGAACCAATGCAACCTTTGGCCTTACCGAACACTATTCGTTGCTAGGATTACCAAGCGTAACGCACATGCTCGAAGCGGTCATACTGAATGCACTTAACTAGGAGAGAAGGGTTGAGAGAGATTTAATGAACTAATAAAGCATTTAAACATTAACAATAAATAACAATAAATCAAGTCCTATTTAGCCTATTCCATGCACTGCAAGGTTTATCCAAGAAGTTCGTCTTTATTTCCGTACACAAACTTTTGTTCAGGTACAATATTTGCTCGAATACATATCCGTTCACTTTGGACCTCCTACTACAGGCACATGGAAAATATTCTATCTCTGAAGAGGTAAAACTACCAGAGTTTTGCTATGGTCTAGGCCTATAATGAGAAACAAGGAAGACCTGCCTCTTATTTATAGACTTCGTGGCGCACCATGATATCGCATACACGATATCGTGGCCCATGCGATATCGCGTCCCATCATACCCCCATGACTGAATAAAAACTCATCCTCGAGTTCCTTACAAAATATTGGAAAGGTATGGGATTATTAACATGAATGGAACTAATGGTGAATGGGATGACATGTGAATGGATCATCATTACAAGACATGACAAAACTGGTGTTCATGACAACAAGAGTGAACATCTTATACATTTGACATCAGGCCTTATTTGGTAGCTGAGAGAGAAGAGAGAAGAGAGAAGAAGTTTGCTACTACCAATTCCAAAATTGTGCCTTTCGTTGTCTATCCGTAAGCGCACCATCAATCTTGTTCCTTGCAAAGCTGCTTCAGCATCAATCCATTTCAAGTGTTCCCTCCAAATCCAATACATTATTATATGATTGTCATCCGCACACACAACACAATCTTATATTAGCATGGGTAAATGAATATCAATGTAGTTGATACCTTACTTCAGTGAAAGGTCCATTGGCTAGGTTGTGGTATGGCTAATATGAGTCTGGAGATATAATAGTGGTAACTACCGAAGGTGTAGGGGCTAGGAGAAAATCAAAAAAATTGGACCCCATACCCCCATGACTAATCGTGAGCCTCTGGTAGCGAGAGAATGGAAAAAAAAAAGGAATAAGAAAGAGGAAGAAAAAGAGACAACTATAATGTCAATGAAATGGATGTCAAGATGGAAATGAAAAAAATAAAATTGATTGCAAAAATGTTGAAGGAAAGGAAATTAACTAATGCACCAAAGAGGAATGCCAGTGGGTCCTCCCCAAAGTAGGCTCATGCCCTTAATGCCCAGAAAAACCCACATTCAAAGAGTCCGTAGGCTCTGGGAATGTCATTTGGAACAAGATTTAAAGTCTTAACCACAAGAATTTACCAAAAAAGAAAACAATGCATCCATCAAGATATACACTAATGATAGAACTGGCAATGAGGTGAATAATGGAAAAAGAATGATGGAAAGAAGAGGGTGGAATGGAGTCTCAAGAACAAGGTGATGTACAGCCCCTTATGTATTGAATGATTAATGTGATTAAGTAGCTCCTATTCCAAATCCGGCCTCAAACAAACCACATCCAGTGACTTCACATTAATACATTCGGCTAATCCATCCTCCTGAAGTGACATGAATGCCTTCTCCAAAAAGCCACCACCATTTCGACGAAACTAAAAAAGAAAAGATAGGAGGCAAGAAGGGCCTTAGTTAGAGGGAACATGTTTATTTTAGTTCCATAACCAGTGCTTGTACCCCAAATACTTATTTCGTCTAAGGGGTGTGCTTGGAATTCCCATCATTTTTTTTACGTTTGTATTTTCTATGGGAACCACACCATGCAAAGACTTATTATTTTTATTTTTATTTTTACTCAGCTTCCCAATGAGATTGTAACATCGAAACAGTAAGAAAAATCAAGAAGAAAAAATATCCAAGCACCCAAGAGAATGGCCAACACAAATGCATCAAGTTCCCTTGACATCACACCCTTTTCAATCATTGAGTCCTTCCTTAGTTTGAGAAATGCCCAGTCTCCGATTCGTTTCAAGTTCTTATTATTTGAGGAAGGGACTACACAGTTCAAAGCCAAGAGAGACCATAGAAATTTTTGGATGGATGGATGAAGTGGACTCATTTCCTATCATATCAAAAGAACCATACCTTAGTATCAACATCATACCTTAAAGGTAAAAACCAAACATTAGCAACTAATAGAAAATAATTCATACCATCATGAACACTTATTTCATGACAAACTTAACAAGATGGATAACACACACACACACACACACACAAAGAAATGAAAAATTATAAATGATGTTGTAAAAAAAATAAGAAAAGTTAAAGAAATGTGTAAAAAAAATGTGTAAAATAAAAACGTGTAAGACAAAAATGTGTAAAACAAAAATGTGTAAAAAAAAACTAAAAAGAACTAAGGGCCCTGAATGATTAGCATAGGTGGCTATCTCCCCCATCACTAAATTGAGAGGGAGAGATCAAAAGTAATGAGCACCTCTTTGAATTTCTTAGAAGTGTCCAACTTCTCCTGATTGATGTTTTCAGGTTAAGGGTTGGAAGTTGGCAACGCTCATATTCCAATGTATCTATGATTCCATTAAAAGTGTGGGTTGTTTTCCCAATTCATTCCATGCATGTTGGTGGGCTACTTTCTTGATTAGCTATCAACCACTGGGTGTTCTCTTGTTGTGGTTGTTACATACAGGCATCATTGTATCTATGTTTCTTGGGAACACTAGTTGCATGCATGAGATGCAGAGCATTCCTCCATGTCATCACCCTCTGAGTCATTGTATGTGATACATAGAACTTTCTTCTTCTTGATCTTTCCATAAATGTTTTCCTTAGATATTTCCAAGGAAAGATAACGGATCCCTAGGCATGCATCTATTGTACTCAGCCATGCCCTTCCCATTATAATTGGGAAGTCCCCTTTGTTATTGTTAACTTCTATCACCAGGAAATCAACTGGGTATGACCAACCACACATAGTAGTAATGATGTCCTCCATCAATCCCAAGGAAATGGTGATGGACTAGTCAACCAGCTCTAGTTCAATATTTCTCTTCTTAAGTTGGGGTAGGTTCCAGGCTTGATACATTTTTCATGAGATTAAGTTGACTCCGGAACCTGAGCCAAGAAGAGCCTTATGAGGTTCATTCCTAGTGACTTGGAGGTAGATTAAGGGACTTCCAGGATCAGAGAGTTTCCTGGGAAAGTGGCCTACCTTGATCCAATCGGTAACGGTATGTGTTAACATAATCGTATGCGTTGAGCTCTGTTGTTGGTTTGAAGGGAGCTTCAAAGCCTTATTTGTTGGAGGAGTGAGCATAGACTCAACCGCTTGTGGTTGTGAGAGCTTGTTTGGGCTTTTGGTTTTGAAGAAAGGTCTTCTCTTTGTGCGGTTGTCAGAACTAGTAGCAGGTTGAATGTTTATGGCTCTCGTAGCATTACGTTGCTGCGATTGAGTGGAAAGTTCCCCTTACATTGTTGGAGGGGGTGGTAGTGGAACTACCAGCGTAAGAGTGACAGATGGATTTGGAGGATGGTACACGTGTGAAGTGTCTCCCGTAGGAGAAGGATTCCTAAAATATTCTCGAACCTAGTAGTGACGTTGTGGAGTTACATGACTCATAGAGTCACTTAGAGAAATCGGCTGCTACACATAATAGCCATAAGGATCTGGTTGCCCGTAAGGGTATTTTGGCCTAGGAAGTGGCATCCCCCATGACTGTGGGTATTGCCACTGCTAATGTTATTCGATGGGTTGTTGTGGAGTTCCACTTGGATAGTACGTTAACGGTTGATCGAACTATCTTGGGGTACCTTTGGGATAAGGTAACCTTCTGGGTGCCTGCCATTTGTTAAGTCTTGGGTTGAGTGCATACACCCCAGACTCTTGTAGATGTGAAATAATTGGAAAACATCCCTTAAGATGGTCATATTGGCAGATCTCACATCCACCATCATTGTCTGTATCTGAATCCACAACTTCATCAATTGTTGTCATCTTTCCCTTACCCTCATTACGTGCAAGGCCTGAATCTCTCAACTTTCTTTTGTTTTGGTCACTACTTCGTTCCTCCTTATACTCTCCTACAATTTTCAGGATAGTTTCAATTTTACTATCTAAGTAGCTCCATATTTCATCTACCTTAGCTGACACTTCCATTGTTAGTTTTTAGAGCAGCAAGGTTTTTCTATTCACTAACTCTTCAAGTGGTGACTCATCCTCTTCCTCATAGAATCTTACTCCCTTCTTTCGGAGGGAAGGATCACAGTTATATTCTTCCACACTTTCTCTTCTCCATAGCTCCCCTTCTTCTTTAGCTACTTGCTCCAACAGTCTATGCACCTCATGGGATCTAAGTTCAGATAATCTTCCTTGGGCATAAGTACTAAGGATTCTCCTAGTTTCGTACCTTAGCCCATCTATGAGGTGGTGGAGTTGATCCTGTTGTATGTAGCCATGGCCTGAGCAATGATGTAGCAATGCATAGTAACGACCCATGGCAGCATCCAAGGGTTCATGATTACCCTATTTCCATCCTTGGATCTGTTTATGCAAATTGGACACTCTGGAGTACATTTGATATTTATCGTTGAATATTTCTAGCATTGTACTCCATCGTCTAATAGATCTCGATTCTAAGGACCGATACCAACTTTCTGCTTCTTTAATGAGTGTCCTAGGAAACAACTTTAATTTATGCCACTCATTTTTGATATTTTGCAAGGCGTAGGCATTGTGGAATGCCTGTAAGTGATTCTGCGAATCAGCATTGTATCCCCCCTCAAATCGGGGTATAGTATTCATATCAAGTCTCTTGATCTGACTATCTTTTTGATGCCTTGTAGGTATCCTATCTACCTTTGTTATGTCTAACATACTTCGGGTTGCTAGTAGGGGTTCATTATGATCATCTCTCTCATGACGTCTATAATGCTTATGTTGTTCCCTACTTTCCCTTCTTTCATGCCTAGATTCCCTAGAGTGTCATCGTCCTCTCTCTTGACTCTCTCATCTTGCCTACCCTTATCCTCACTATTATGTTCCTTATGGCTACATCTAGATGTGGAAAGAGAGGGTGAATGATGTGATGAAGGGGAAGAAGAAGGAGAACCATCACCATGATGATGTTTCTTACCTTCTCTTCGATGGCTATGACCCCGATCATGATGACGATCTGAGTGCCCATCCTTGTCATGTGTTTTTGTTCCCTTAGTGAACACTTCGTGTTCATGGGTATCAGAACTAGAGTTATGTATTGTAGAGCGTAAGTTCTGATACCCCACCTCCTAACCATCGTTAGGAGGGGGAACATCATTCGATAGTGAACCTATTATAATGGGTTCACCATCTCCGATTTCGCTTAGGACTTGCAGGACCCCTTTGCCCTTCAACAATGTATGGTGAATCTCCTTCTGTGAGTCTCTTAAATGTTATGCTTTTGTGGGATGGTAATCCCTTGTATCGAAATCTCCTACAACATATTCAGCATATAGCTATGTCATGCCAATCTGTGCCAGAGCACGGAGGAGCATGTTGGGGACTATACGATCTGGAGGTAACACTATGTTACCTTGTAAATCTAGCCAACGTAGTTGTTCATCCTGATGGAGGATAAAAGTGAAATTAGGTATATACTCATCGAGATGAATGTATACCACCTGGTACTGTCGAGGAACTGGTAGTTCACAGTTATGCATGTTAGACTGCCGACTGTTTCTTGTATGATCCCTAGCTGGTGAAATGCTCTTGTTCGAAGAAGAAGACATTATGTCTTGTTGGTGTGCTAATTAACCATTATTTAATCTTTTGTCTGATTAACCCTAAGGGTTCGTTTAAGCTCCCAACGATGTGAGTGATTTCCTATGTTCTACTTAGTGCAAAAACACTTAGTCCCTGGCAACGGCACCAATGATGAGTGGTGAGGTACCCCTACACTCAACCATACGAATACAAGCATTACATGTGCGATCCGGTCGAATTCCATAGACTAAGTGCCTACATGCCTTATGGAACACTTAAGGTTAATC
>MNCI01031444.1:29925-45660 GCA_015680685.1 Gnetum montanum
GCACACTTAGTTTGGATAGTTAGTCTTAGTCCCTTATCCAAACTCTTGCCTTTTCTCCCTCTTAGAGTTAGAATTATTTCTACATGCCCGCAGTAGGAGCCATAAAGTGAATGGATCTTTATTCGAGCATTGTGTACCTGAGCACACCTTGTGTACAGCAATAAAGATGAACTTTGTGATAAACCTTGCAGCATTTAAAATAGGTTGATTAATGTTAATTTTAGTTATTTAATGCTTTTCTTGGTTAATTAATGATTCTCTCTCACCCTACAACTCTCCAAAGTAAGCACACATAGTACAATCACTTCAAGCATGTGTGTAACCCTTAGTAACCCAGTAACAATTAGCATTTGGTAATCCCAGTAGTGTTACACTGGTTCAGGATGTGTACGGAAACTGAGAATGGATATTGGTGTTAGGATTAGTTAGAGCCTAGTTAAGGAGAATTTAAATTAAATTAGTTACTTAGTTATCTCTCTCTCCTTCCTTATTAGCAACAGGACATAAAAAAACATAAAAAAGTATAAAAATCATATGCCTCAAGTTTACTTAACCATACGATCGTGACATACAAGTAAGCTTGGAAAGACAACGATTGACCAACTCATCCTTGTTCCACAAAGGCGCGTAAGCACTTAGTCCTTCGAATTTGACCAAATCGTGCATGTACACTCGTATTCGTATGGTTGAGTATAGGGATACCTCGCCACTCATCATTGGCACCATTACTAGGGACTTTGTTGTTTGTGTGCTAATTAGAACTTAGGAAATCTTTCACATCATTGGAATGAACCCTTAGGGTTGGTTAAAGAATAATAACAAATAATAATACATTACACACTGAATATACAATCATGTCTCCTTCTTCATAAGAAAGTGTTTCACCACCTAGGTCTAATATAGGGAAAAATTGGAGGCATAGTACACATGATAATCCACGAGTCCCTCAATAGTTTTGCATGGTATATGTTCATCCCAATGATCATATACCAAACTTTACCTTTATCCTCCACCAAGATGAACAACTGTGTTGGCGAGATTTAGAAGGTAACATAGTGTTACCTCCCGATCACTCAGTCCCGGGCATGCTTCTTCATGATCTCACACGAATTGTTATGTAGCAGTTACAGGCAGAGTACATTGTGCATGATCATGACTCAAGAGAGTATCGACCCACGAAGGCATAGCATCAAAGGGATTTACAACAGGAGAGACATCATGAATCCATGAAGGGTAAGTGATCTCGGGATATCCCACATGTCCTAAGTGAAAATGAGGGTGGTGAACCTTCCTTAGGAGGTTCCCCATGAAATGATGTTCTTCCCATTGACCTTGGTCAAGGGGTTGTGTATCAGAACCTTCACTCAACCATCCATAACCCAAGCTCTGATACCAAAGGACACAAAGAGTCCAAAAAAGGAACACAAACGCATGATAAAGATGGACATGCTGATGTTAACTGCAACTGAGGCCACGACCATCAAAGAGAAGGTAGCAAGCATCGTCATGGTGACGATCCTCCTTCTTCTTCACCTTCATCATCTCCTTCACACTCTCCTTCAGGATCTGGATGCATTCACAAAGGAAAAAACCATGAGGATAAAGATAGACGAAATGGGAGTCATAGATACAATAGTTAAGAAAGGGGACGAGGGCACTCTAGAGAAACACACCGTGAAAGAAGGGAGAGTAGGGAACAACATAGGCATCATAGATGCCACAGATGGGATGATCACGATAAACCACTACTCGCTACTCGAAGTATGCTAGACATAATTAAGGTTGTTAGAATTTCAACAAGGCACCAAAAAGATAGTAGGATCAAGAGATTATACATGAACAACATCCCACGATTTGAAGGGGGATACAATGCTGATCCTCAAAATCATCTACAAGCATTCCATGATGCATGTGCCTTACAAAATATAGAAAAAAAATGAAAAAAACTTAAGTTGTTCCCACAGATACTAGTCAAAGAAGTGGAAAGCTAGTACCAGTCCTTAGAACCAAAATCTATTTGTAGGTGGAGTACCATGTTAGAATTTTTCAACGATAAGTACCAAACGTACTCCCAAGTGTCCAACCTGTGAATGCAAATCCAAGGATGAAAAAAAGGAGACCATGAACCCTTGGATGCTACCATGGGCCGATATTATGCACTGTTACATCATTGTCCAGGCCATAGTTATTTGTAGAGGGATCAACTACACCATCTCATAGATGGGCTAAGGCATGAAACACGAAGAACCCTTGGGACTTATGCCCAAGGGAGACTATCTGAGCTTAGGGTCCATCAAGTTCAAAGATTATTAGAGCAAGTTGCTAAAGAAGAAGGTGAGCTAAGGAAGAGAGAAAGTGCAGAAGAATATAACAGAGATCCTTCCCTCCAAAAAAGGGAAGTAAGATTTTGTGAGGATGAAGAAGAGTCACCACTTGAAGAGATGGTCAATAGGAAAACTTTGCCTATCCAAAAATTAGCATCGAAGGTATCAACAAAGGTAGACCAAATGTGGGACTCCCTAGATGATAGATTTCAAACTGTTCTTAAAATAGTAGAGAAGTCTAAAGAGCAAGGTAGTGACCGCGAAAAGAGAAAAAAGAGAGAAATTGAACATTCATGTAACAAGGGTAAGTGCAAAGTATCCATCATCAAGGAGGTTGTGGATTCAAATACAGACAATGATAGTGGGTGCGAGATATGCCAATATGACCATCCTAAAGGATGTTGCCCTATAATCTCACATCTATAGGAGTCTGGGATGTATGCACTCAACCCACGATTAAACAAAAGGCAAACGCCCCAAAGGTTACCTTATCCTCAAGGAAAATTAAGACAATTTCACCAACCCTTAACATATTATCCAAGTGGAACTCNTAAGACAATTTCACCAACCCTTAACATATTATCCAAGTGGAACTCCACCACAACCGATCGAGCAATATCAACAATGGCAACACCCACAATCATGGGGAATGCCACCACCAAAGCAACAATATCCTTACCAACAACCTAACTCGTATGGATATTACGTGCAACAACTGATCTCTCCACATGACTCTACTAGTCATGTTACTCGTCAACCTCAATATCAACCTTGCAAGTATTATAGAACTCCTTCTCCTAGGGGCGATATTCCATAAACATACTATCCTTCTCATCTGGTTGCACCTCTTCCACCCTTAACTCCATTACCACCTACTCCAACTATGTAAGGTGAACTCCCTGCCCAGCCACAGCAACGTAACGCCACAAGGGATGTTAACACTCAACATACTATTGGTTCTGAAAACCGCATGAAGAAAAGACATTTCTTTAGAACCAACAATCCAACTAAGCCCTTGCAACCACAAGTGGATGATCCTTCAAGCGCCTCACTATCACTTGAAACTTCAAAGCTCCCTTCAACCCAAAAACCATGCTCAACACATATAATCATGTTAACTCATGTTGTCACCGATTGGATAAAAGCTAGCCATCTTCCTAGGAAATTCTCTGATCCTGGGAATCCTCTAATATATCTCCAAATCGTTGGAAATGAGTCATGCAAAGCTCTTTTGGATACAGGTTCTGGTGTCAACTTAATATCTCAAGAAATGTACAAGGCCTAGAACTTGCCTCTACTAAAAAAGAGTAGCATTCATTTAGAGTTGGCTAACTAGTCCATCACTATTCTATTGGGACTAGTGGAGAACATTTTCACCACTGTTTGTGGGCGGTCGTATCTAGCTAACTTCCTAGTGATTCAAGTGAACAACAGTAAGGGGGACTTCCCAATCATAATGGGAAGAGTGTGGCTAAGCACAATTGATGGGTTCCTAGGAATCCATAATATTTCCCTGGAAATATCAAAGACAAATACATTTGAAAAGATCAAGAAGAAGAAAGTTCCATGCATCGCATACAGTGAAACAGGGTGTAATTGCGTGCAAAAGTCTTGGGTTGTGCAAAGTTTAACATTTCTTGCATGCAATCAATGTGTACAAATGAAAAATATACAAAGATGCATGTATGCAGCAGCCACAAGATAGGAAGGCACCCAGTGGCTAACAGCTGATCAAGAGAGTAGTTCAACTATATCAATGGAACCAACTGAGGATTTGACTTGCACTTACATCGATAACATAGACACATTAGAGTAAGTCCATCACCAACTTCTGAGTCTTGACCTTGAAAATATCAACTGGGGGAAGTTGTAAATCCCTGATAAGTTTAAGCAGGAGCCCCTTGAGCTAAAATCATTAGCCACCGATATGGAACACACATTTCTTAAAAATGAAAAACTGGTAATTACTAATGCAAAGCTTGCTCCTCAACAAAAAGAAAGACTATTGAAGATAATAAATAAATGGTTGAAAGCCTTTCCCTGGTCATATCCCAAATTAACTGGAATAGACCTTAGGATATGCCAACATAGAATTTACACCAACCCCTCCATAAAGCCTCAAAGACAACCGTAGAGGCGATTGAACCCAAAGTTGAAGCAAGTAATTAAGGAAGAAATTGAACAGCTTCTAAAAGCTGGGTTCATCTATCCCATTGCTGATAGCGAATGGGTTAGCCACTTAGTTATAATGCCCAAAAAGGGAGGCAAATGGAGGGTGTGCATAGATTTTAGGCTACTAAACATGGTAACAATCGAAGACCACTTTCCATTGCCATTCGTCAACCAAGTCTTAGACACCATTGCAGGGCATCGCTACTATACTTTTCTAGATGCGTACAGTGGGTACAACCAAATACAAATAGCCCAAGAAGACCAATCCAAGACTACATTCACCAATCCTTAGGGAAAATTTGCATACAAATAGATGTCATTTAGCTTATGCAATGTCTCCACAACATTTCAATGATTAGTTCTAAGCATATTTCATCCATAGATAGGAAACGATGTAGAGGTCTTCATGGATGACTTCTCCACTTACGGAGCAAACTTTGATCAAGCCTTGGATCAATTAGAGCAGGTATTAAAATGATGTGTAGAAACCAATTTGAGGCTCAACTGGCAAAAAAGTCATTTAATAGTCCAAGAAGGCATTCTACTAGAGCATAAAATTTCATGAATACGGATAGAGGTAGACCCCAAAAAGATTAAAGTTATCCAAGGAATTACCCATCAACCCAAAATTGTAAAAGATATCCAGTCATTCCTTGGACATACTAGCTACTACAGAAGATTCATTGAGAACTTTTCAAAGGTTGCAAAACCATTGGTTAAACTAGCAAAAAAGGATGTACCTTTCAAGTGAACCAGGGAATTCAAACAAGCTTTCCAAACTTTAAAACAGAAGCTAGTAGAAACACCTATTCTACAAGCTCCTCACTAGTCTAGGCCATTCCACATAATGACTAACACGTCCAACTTTGCCTTAGGAGCTGTACTTACATAGTTAGATGACCAAAAACGTCCTTATTACATCAACTGTGCAAGTAGTAGTATTGCTGGTGCACAACTTAACTACACTACAACAAAGAAATAATTAATGGTTGTAGTGTTTGCACTAGAAAAATTTAGGAATTATGTCTTGGGCTATAAGGTATTCATACATACGAATCATAGTGTAATAAGGTTCCTAATGAATAAACCAATGGTGAGCCCTCGCATCATACGATGGCTTGTAATCTTACAAGAGTTCAATCTTATGATGATCAATCATAAAGGCACTGAGAACGTAGTTCCTGATCATTTATCTCAATTGCGATGAGACAACAAAGAGGATGAGTATCCAATTTTTGATCATTTCCCTGATGAATTCCTCTTCACAGGTGTAGTGAATAATCAATTAACCACAGAGACAAAATGGTATAGTAATATTCTCACCTATCTCCTTACACAACAAACAACACAAGGGTTTGATGCTAAAAAGAAACAACAATTTCTTCACTAAGCCAAGTATTTTATGGAAATCAATGGGCAACTCTACAAAGTATGTCCTAATAGCTTGGTTCAATGGTGTGTTCCCAATCTAGATCAACTACGAGTTCTCCAAGATGCTCATGAGGGCCTTGTGGGGGTCATTACACTAGGAGACAAATAGCCATTAAGATCTTGCTTGCAAGATATTATTAACCTACATTGTTCCAGGACGTCCATCAATTCATCCAATCTTGTGAGTGCTATTAATGTAATAGGGGGATAACTGCTAGAATGGAGGGTCTGTAACAATGGATTCAACCTTTAGAACCCTCTAATATTTGGGGAATTGATTTTATGGGGCCGATTACACCAATGTCCAAGGGAAAAGCTTATATTATTATTGTTGTTGATTACTGATGAGTGGCGAGGTACCCTACACTCAACCATACAAATACGAGCATTACACGCACGATCTGGTCGAACTCCGCAGACTAAGTGCCTACACACCTTATGGAACACTTAAGGTTAATCGTTCATTATCTTCCTAGGCTTACTTGTATTTGTCATGGTGTATGGTTAAGTAAGTTTGAGGTATGTGATTTTTATATCTTTTCTATTTTGTCTCCTATGCTAATAAGGTGAAGGGTGAAGAGACTAGTTAACTAACTTTAACTAACTAACTAAGCCTTAATTAACCTAGCATCAGTATCTGTTCCCACTTACCATTCACACCCTAAACCAATGCAACCTTGGTTACCAAACGCTAGCCGTTACTAGGATCACCAAGCATAATGCACGTGCTCGAAGCAGTCGTACTGAATGCACTTAACTATGGGAGAAGGGTTGAGAGAGAATTAATTAACTAATAAATCATTTAAATGGTAAACAATAAATAATAGTAAATAAAATCCTATTTAGCCTATTCCATGCACTACAAGGTTTATCCAAGAAGTTCATCTTTATTGCCGTACACAAACTTGTGTTTAGGTACAATATTTGCTCGAATAAAGATTCATTCACTTTGGAGCTCCTACTGTGGGCACATGGAAAATATTCTATCTCTAGAGAGGTAAAACTACCAGAGTTTCACTACGGTCTAGTCCTAGAATGTGAAATAAGGGAGAGCTGCCTCTTATTTATAGACTTGGCAGCGCACATGGAAAATATTATATCTTTGGAGAGGTAAAACTGCCAGAGTTTCACTACAGTCTAGGCCTAGAATGTGAAATAAGGGAGAGCTGCCTCTTATTTATAGACTTGGCAACGCATCGCGATATCGTGGGGGATGACATGATATCACGTACGTAATATCGCATGGGATGCGATATGGCGATGGACACAATATCACGGCCCATACAATATCGCGTCCCATCATACCCCCATAACTGAATAAAAACTCATTCTCGAGTTCCTTACAATAATATCGGGAAGGTATGGGATTATTGACTTGGATGGAACTAATGGTGAATGGGATGACATGTGAATGGATCATCATTACAAGACATGACAAAACTGGTGTTCATGACAACAAGAGTGAACACCTTATACATTTGACATCAGGCCTTATTTGGAAGCTGAGAGAGAAGAGAGAAGAAGTCTGCTCCTGCCAACGCCAAGATTGCACCTTTTGTTGTCTATCCATAAGCGCACCATCGATCTTGCTCCTTGCAAAGCTGCTTCAGCACCGATCCATTCCAAGTGTTCCCTCTAGATCCAATCTGTTGTTGTATGATTTCCATCTGCACACACAACACAATCTTATATTAGCAAGGGTAAATGAATCTCAATGTAGTTGATACCTTGCTTCGGTGAAAGGTCCATTGGCTAAGTTTTGGTATGGCTGATACGGGTCTAGAGATATGATATTGATGAGTACCGAAGGTGTAGGGGCTAGGAGAAAATCGAAAAAATTGGGCCCCATAACCCCATGACTAATCGCAAACCTCCGGTAGCGATAGAATGGAGAAAGAAAAAGGAATAAGAAAGATAGATAAAAAGAGACAACTGTAACGTTGATGAAATAGATGTGAAGATGGAAATGAACAAAATAGAGTGGATTGCAAAAATGTTAAGGAAAAGAAATTAACTAATGCACCAAAGAGGAATGCCAGTGGATCCTCCCCAAAGTAGGCTCATGCCCTTAATGCCCTGAAAACCCCACATTCCAAAGAGTCCGTAGGCTCTAGGAATGTCATTCGGGATAAGATTTAAAGTCTTAATCGCAAGAATTTACCAAAAAGAAAACAATGTATCAACCAAAATATACACTAATGATACAACTAGCAATGAGGTGAACAACGGAGAAAGAATGATGGATAGAAGAGAATGGAATGAAATCTCAAAAACAAGGTGATGTCCAGCCCCTTGTGTATTTAATGATTAATGTGACTTGGTAGATCCCATTCCAAATCTGGCCTCAAAAAAACCACATCCAGTGACTTCGCATCAATGCATTCGGCCAATCCATCCACTTGAAGTAACAAGAATGCCTTCACCCAAGAACCACTACCATTCCAACGAAACAAAGGAGGAGAGAATGGGAAGCGAGAAGGGCCTTAGTTATAGGAAACATGTTTATTTTAGTTCCATAACCAGTGCTTATAACCCAAATGTTTATTTCATCTAAGGGATGTGCTTTGAATTCCCATAGTTTTTTTTTATTGCGTGAGAACCACACCATGCAAAGATGTTGTTATTTTTATTTGCTTAGCTTCCTGATAATTAAGTAACGTCGAAACAATAAGAAAACTCAAGAAGAAAAAAATCCAAGCACCCAAGAGAATGGCCAACACAAATGCATCAAGTTCCCTTGAATTCACACCTTTTTCAATCCTTGATTCCTTCCTTAGTTTGAGAAATGCCTAGTCATCGATTCATTATAGTTCTTATTATTGAGAAAGGGACGGTACAGTGCCAAGCCAAGAGAGACCATAGAAATTTGTGGATGGATGGATAAAGTGGACTCATTACCTGTCATATCAAAAGAACCATACCTTAGTATCAACATCATAACTAAAAGGTAAAAACCAAACATTAGCAATCAATAGGAAAATAGTTCATACCATCATGAACAACACTTATTAAATGACAAACTTGGCAAGATGGATAACACACACACACACAAAGAAATGAAAAAGTATAACGATGTTGTAAAACAAAAATAAGAAAAGTTAAAGAAATTTGTAAAACAAAAATGTGTAAAACAAAAACTAAAAAGAACTAAGGGCCCTGAATGATTAGCATAGGTGGCTATCTCCCCCATGACTGAATTGAAAGGGAGAGATCTGAAATAATGAACGTGGTTGTCCATTATTAGAGGTGTAATTTGCACTCGCTATTCTTGGTTCATGGAATGGTTTGGTTTGTTGCACATTGACCAGTAATTGCTTATCAGGGCTTTCAGGCATGATAATAATCATGGCTCCTGAGGGAAAGGTCGTATGAATAATGTAGGGCCCTTCCCACAGTGTTTGAAATTTCATACATTGTGGTATATGCATGGGGTTCCAGTAAAGGACCTTGTCTCCTGGTTGGTACTTACCCCTTCGAATTCTTAAGTCATGACGTTGCTTGTTATGTGCCTTGTGCAACTCATTTGATGACAGAGCAACCAATCTATTTTCATCTAGCACACTTAGAGTTTCATCAATTTATGTTCAACCCCTAAGCGTTGCATCAATTTGCAAAAGGTTGCACCAGTAAAATGTGTTCCATTATCAGAGATGAGTGCACGTGGCACACCAAACCTATTCACGATTTTTTGTTGTAAAAATCATGCAGCCGTAGATGATGTGCAGTCTATTACCGCGGCTACTTCAGTCCATTTGGATAAATAATCAACAGCAACAATGATCTACACTTTCCCATTGGACATTGGTGTAATGGGCCCCATAAAATCTATTCCCCAAATGTCAAAGGGTTCCAAAGGTTGAATCCATTGTTGCGAACCCTCCATTCTAGTAGTCATTCCACCATCACGTTGAGAGCGCTCATAGGATTGGACAAACTGATGGACATCTCGGAATAGCGTTGGCCAATAATATCCTGCAAGCAGGATCTTAATGGTCATTCATCTCCCTGCGTAGTGGCCCCCACAGGGACCCTCATGAGCATCTTGGAGAACTCTTAATTAATCTTCATCGAGCACACACCATCGAACCAAGCCACCAAGACAAACTTTATAGAGTTGTCCCTTAATTTCAATGAAGTACTTGGTTTTGTGAAGAAACTGTTACTTCTTCCTAAAGTCCAACCCCTGTGGTGTTTTTTGGAAAAGGAGATAAGTAAGAATGCTACTATACCAATTTGTTCCAGTGGGTTGGTTATTCACTACACCAAAAAAGAGGGTTTCATTAGGAAAATGATCAGATATGGCATACTGATCCTCTTTGCTTTCCCAGCGCAACCGAGATAAATGATCGGCCACTACATTCTCGATGCCCTTTCGATCTACTATCATTAAATCAAACTCCTGATGGATTACCAGCCAACATATAATACGAGGGCTAACAGTTAGCTTGTTCATATGGAACCTAATTGCACTATGGTCTGTATGAATGTACACTTTGTAGCCCAACACATAGTGCCTAAATTTGTCCAGTGCAAACACTACAGCCATTAATTCCTTTTCTGTAGTCGTGTAGTTGAGTTGTGCACCAGCAATACTCTTACTCGCATAGTGGATGTAATAAGGGCATTTTTGTTCATCTAAATGTGTTAGTACAGTTCCTAAGGCATAATTAGATGCATCAGTCATTATATGAAATGGCTTGGACTAGTAGGGGCTTGTAGAATAGGGGTTTGCATTCAAAGGATGCATCTTTTTTTGCTAATTCCACCAACGGTTTGCCAACCTTGGAGAAGTTCTCAATGAATCTCCTATAGTAGCCAGTGTGTCCAAGGAATGACTGGGTGTCTTTGACCATTTCTGGTTATCGAGTAATTCCTTGGATAACCTTAACTTTTTCTAGGTCTACCTCTATTCCTGATTTTGAAATCTTATGCCCCAGTACTACGCCCTCTTGAACCATCAAATGGCTTTTCTACCAGTTGAGCTTTAGGTTGGTTTCAACGCATCGTTTCAACACTTGCTCTAACTAGTCTAGGGCTTGATCAAAGCTCGTCCCATAAGTGGAGAATTTTTCCATAAAGACTTCTACTCCATTACCTATTTGCTGTTGAAATATGCTTAGAACTAATCATTGGAATGTGGCAAGGGCATTGCACAAGCCAAATGGCATTTATTTATACGTAAACATTCCCCAAGGACTGGTGAACATCGTTTTGGCTTGGTCTTCTAGTGCGATCCGTATTTGGTTGTACCCACTATAACCATCCAGAAAACTGTAGTAGTGATGCCCCGCTATAGTGTCTAAGACTTGGTCAACAAATGGCAATGGGAACTGGTCTTGAATGTTGCCATATTTAATAGCCTAAAATCTATACATACCCTCCATTTACCTCCTTTTTAGGTACGATTACTAGAGGACTAACCCATTCGCTATTAGTAATGGGATAAATAAACCTAGCCTTGAGAAGTTGCTCTATTTCTTCTTTACCTATTTGTTTCAACTTTAGGTTCAATCGCCTCTACGATTATTTTCAAGGCTTCATGGAGGGGTCTATGTAAATCCCATGTTGGCATATCCTAGGATCAATTCTGGTTAATTCAAGGTATGACCAAGCAAAGGTTGTTGACCATTTATTTATCACCTTCAGAAAACTCTCTTTTTGCTTGGGAGTAAGCTTTGCTTTGATAATTATTGGTTCTTCATTTTTAAGGATCATGTATTCCAAACCAGTAGGCAATGGTTTTAAATCTAGGGGCTCATGTTAAAATTCCTCAGGAATCTCTAACTTCCCCCAATTAATGTTTTCAGAGTTAAGGGCTAGAAGTTGGCAACAAACTTGCTCAAGTGCATCCATGCTTTCAACATAAGCACTAGTTATCCCCTTAGTTAGTTTCATGCATGTTATCAAGTTGCTCCCTTGATCAGCCATCAGCCATTGGGTGTTTTCTTGTCATGTGGCTACTGCATATAGGCACTTTTGTATGTCAATGTCTTATGCACACCGATCGCATGCAGGTAATGTTAAACTTCGCATCACCCATGATTTCTGCACACAACGGCACCCTGTGTCACTATATGCGANTATTGGGAAGTTTCCTTTGTCATTGTTTATTTGGATCACCAGGAAATCAGCTAGGTATAACCAACCATCCAAAGTGGTAATGATGTCCTCAACTTGTCCCAAAGGAATAGTGATGGATTGGTTAGCCAGCTCTAAGTGAATATTGCTCTTCTTGCTCTTCTTGAGTGGAGGAAGGTTCCAGGTTTTGTACAATTCTTGTGAGATTAAGTTGACTCCGGAACCTGAGTCAAGAAGAGCCTAATAAGGTTCATTCCCAGTGACTTGGAGATAAATTAGGGGACTTCTAGGGTCATAAAATTTCTTGGGAAGGTGGCCTACCTTAATCCAGTTGGTAACGATATGTGTTAACATAACCATGTGCATTGGGCGTAANTTCAACTGCTTGTGAGGGTGAGGGCTTAGTTGGATTGTTGGTTCTGAAGGAGGGTCTTCACAGCATAAGATTGTCAGGACCAACTGAGGATTGAGGATTGGAAGCCCTCATGACATTGGGTTGTTGCGGTTGAGTAGGAAATACCCTTAGCATTGTTGGAGTAGTTGGTGGTGGAGCCACCGACGTAAGAGGTGCAGATGGAATTGGAGGATGGTACACATGTGGAGTGTCCCTCCCAGGAGGGGAAGTCTGAAAATACTCCTGAACTAGGTAGTGACTTTGTGGGGTTACATGACCCATAGAGTCACTTGGAAAAATCGGCTGCTGCACGCAATAGCCATACAAATCTGGTTGCTGGTAAGGGTATTGTTGTCTAGGAGATGGCATCCCCCATGACTATGGGTGTTGCCACTGCTGGTGCTACCTGATGGGTTGTCATGAAGTTCCACTTGGATAGTACATTAACGGTTGGTGGAACTGTCTTGGGTTACCTTGGGGATAAGGTAACCTTCGGGGTGCTTTCCATCTATTAAGCCTCAGGTTAAGTGCATACACCCTAAACTCTTGTATATGTGAGATGATTGGACAACATCCCTTAGGATGGTCATATTGATAGATCTCACATCCACCGTCATTTTCTGTGTCTGAATCCACAACCTCATCGGCCATAGTCATTTTCCCCTTACCCTTGTCACATGCATGGCCTGCATCTCTCCACTTTTTTTTATCTTGATCACTACTTCGTTCCTCCTTAGACTCTTCTACAATTTTCAAGACAATTTCAATTTTACTATCTAAGGAGCTCCATACTTCATCTACCTTAGCCAACACTTCTGTTGTTAGCTTTTGAAGCGGCAAGGTTTTTCAATTCACCAACTCTTCAAGTGGTGACTCATCCTCTTCATCACAGAATTTCACTCCCCTCTTTCGAAGGGAAGGATTGCGGTTATATTCTTCCGCACTCTCTCTTTTCTGTAGCTCCCCTTCTTGTTTAGCTACTTGCTCCAACAATCGATGAATCTCATGGGATCTAAGCTCAAATAATCTCCCTTGGGCATAAGTCCCAAGGGTTCTCCTAGTTTCATACCTTAGCCCATCTATGAGATGGCGAAGTTGATCCCATTGTACGTAGCCATGGCCTGGCCAAAAATGTACCAACGCATAGTATCGACCCATGTTAGCATCCAAGGGTTCATGGTTACCCTATTTCCATCATTGGATCTACTTATGTAAGTTAGACACTCTGGAGTACATTTGGTATTTATCGTTGAACCACTCTAACATCGTACTCCATATCCTAATGGTTTCCGACTCTAAGGACCGGTACCAACTTTCGGCTTCTTTGATGAGTGTCCTAGGAAACAACTTAAATTTCTGCCACTTCTTTTCAATATTTTGCAAGGCGCAGGCATCATGGAATGCTTATAAATGATTTTTCGGATCAGCATTATATCCCCCCTCAAACCGTGGGATATTGTTCATGTCTAAGCACTTGATCTGGCTATCCTTTTGATGCCTTGTGGGTATCCTAACTACCTCTGTGATATCTAGCATACTTTGGGGAGACAAGCATTGGTTATGGCACTGGAAAGACATGCTACCCATACCTGAAGGTTCCCTCTAACTAAGGCCCTTTCTCGCTTCCTACTTCTCCATCTCACTCTCCTTGGAATGGTGACGACTCTTTAAGGAAGCATTCTTATTACTTCAAGAGGATGGATTGGTCGAGTGTATTGATGCGAGGTTACTGAATGTGGTTGGTTTGAGTCTAGATATGGAATGAGTTCTACTCAATCACATTAACTATGACATACAAAAGGGACTTTACACAACCTTGCCCTTGGGATTTCATTCCATTCTCTACACTTCATCTTTCTTCCCATTTTCCAACTCATTGTTGGTTTTATGATTAGTCCATATCTTGGTTGATGCATTACTTTTCCTTAGTAAATTCTTGTGGGTAAGTTTTTAACTTGCGCTTCTAAATGACATTCCTAGACCCTACAGATTCTTTGTTTTGTGGGTTTGTCAAGGCATAAAGGGCATGAGCCTACTTTGGGGAGGACCCACTAGCATTCCTTTTTGATGCAATTGTTAGGTTTCTTTCCCTAAACATTTTTTGCAATCAACCATTTCTAATTTCATCCCCATCTTTGACATCCATTTTATTGGTGTTGCCATTGTTATTTTTCCCATGTTTCTTGTTCCTTATATCTTTTCATCTTATTGCTACCAAAGGTTTGCTCTTAGTCGTGGGGGCCTTGGCACAAATTTTTCAATTTCTCCATTCTACTAATTTCCTAACCCCTACACCTTGGATAGTTATCAGTGATAAAACTCTAACCTAGTTTCTGCCATAACCACAACCCAGCCAATGTGCTTTATATCAAGGCAAGGTATCAACTACATTATGGTTTACTTATCCTTGATCATTCATGACTGTGTTGTGTGTGCAGATGGCGATTACACAAACTATGGACTGGGATAGGAGGAAGCACTCAGGATGGACTGGAGCTAGAGTGTTTACATCAAGAACAAGTTTGGTCACATGGCTATGGGTAAACAATGAAGGGCGCAATCTCAGCATTGGCAGCAACACGCCTCATTTTCTTTTCTCCCTCTTTCTCTTCAAGCTATCAAGTGAAGGTCTGGATGTCATCTATGTACAGTGTTCACCATAAAGGGCATGAACACCAATGTTGTAATATGTTTTTCAATCCATTCACTGGGTACTTTGAGTCTATTATTCCTTGTCGTTGTCAGTTCTCATTCAATCAATAATCCCATACCTCTCTAATATTTTTTTAAGGAACTCAAGGATGAGTTTTCATTCAGTCGTGGGAGTATGATGAGCTGTGATATCACGTACACAACATTGGGGCCTGCCTCGTTGCCTATAAATAGGAGGTGGGTGCACTTGGTTTGGATAGTGATGAGATGCGACCTGCCTGTGCCACGATATCGCGTCTTCCCCTGCGATATCGCGTACGCGATATCGCGGTCCACTGCCATATCTATAAATAAGAGGTGGCAATCCCTTCATTTCCCAATCCTGGCTAGAAGTAGCGAAGCTCTGGCAGATTGATCACTCCAGAGTTAGAATTTTTCCCATGTGCCCGCAGTAGGAGTCCTAGAGTGAACGGCTCTTTATTTGAGCAACTTGTAACCTGAACCCAAGTTGTGTACGGCAATAAAGACGAACTTGATTGGATAAACCTTGTAGTACATGGTTTTATTATTGTTTATTTACTGCTTTCCTAGTACACATAAGTATGACTTAATTACGAGCGTCTACAGACGTGTACGGCTAGTCAAGGAATCGGCTGCTTGTCGCAACGCATGAGTACGACTTGA
>MNCI01031448.1:4579-24074 GCA_015680685.1 Gnetum montanum
AAATTTCTAAGGAAAAATCTCAAATTCCTAGCTTATCATCCATAGTGCTAAGCCATGCTCTTCCCGTGATGATAGGAAATTTCTCTTTATTTTTCTTCATGTGTATGACCAGAAAATTAACATGATAGGACCATCTACTTATTCTAGTGATTATGTCCTTTACTTGTCTAAGAAGAATAGCAATCGACTGATTCACTAGCTCTAATTGTATGTTACTTTTCTTTAGTGAAGGGAGATTCCAAGCCTTATACATGTCTTAAGAAATAAGATTAACTCCTGACTAAGAATCTAATAGAGCCTTACATGATTTGTGTCCTACTATTTGAAGGTATACTAAAAACCTTCATGGATTTGTTCTCTTATTAAAAAATGCTTCTACATTGATCTAATGTGTACTAGTCTATGTGAGCATGATAGTAGTTAAAGTGTTCTTCATTGATTTTAGAGGCATGGTGTTCTTTAGAGAACCTTGTGTAGGCAAGGTAGAGTTAGACGAAGTCCCCATCCTTTAAAACTTTTCTAGGCTTATCCTAAAGAACGAATGTTTCTTGGATCTTTGTTTATCTTTCATGATGTTCTCTTTTGTGCTAATTGCTCTAGTAGCACTCTTTTGATGTAGTTATGTTGGTAATTCTCCTTACATGACTAGTGGTGGTATTGATGATAATTGGAGCTTAGTATAAGGGACCAAGTGCTAGTTGGGATATGTAAGAATTAGGATCTATGGATCAAGTAGTGGGGCCGTGGTATTTTGGTAGATAGGAAGGAGGAAGGATGAATAGAAGTATTTCTAGAAGAGATTGGACATTGTACATCGTGTCCATAGGGATTAGGTTACCTATATGGATACTACTATCTTGGTAGTGGAATTTCCCATGATTGTGTTTGTTACCACTACTACTGGTATTTCTCTTATGATTGAGGATAAGCCCCACTTGAATAGTATGATTGTTGGTAGGATTTTCTGAAATTACCTTAAGGATAAGATAATCACCTAGTCATATGTTTCTTGAAAAGCTTTGAATTAAGCACATATTCTCCAAACTCTTGTAAGTGGTCCATGACAGAACAACATCCCTCTTCATCATCTTCTAAAATTTAGTTCATTACTTTTTCTACCATAGTGACTTTCCCTTTATTTTTTTAGCTTTCATGTGTATTGTATCTTTTCCTCTTTTTATTGTTACTTCTATTAAAGGCTTTTACAATCATTTTCTCTACTATCTTTAGTGTTATAGAAAAATTCTCATCTACAAAATCCCATATTTAATCTACGTTTGTTGTAATATCATTGACTAATTTTTGGATATGTAGGGTCTTCCATTGGATCATATCCTCTTATGTTTCTTCTTCTTGTATTTCACATATCCTTACATTCCTTTTTCTAATAATTGGATTTCCATTATACTCTTCAATTAATTCTCTTTAACTTAGATCTTCTTCCTTTTTTGCTACTTACTCTATTAGTCTTTGGACATGATGAGTTGCCATCTCAAATAATCTTTCTTCGGCAGATACCCCAAGAGTTTCTTTTGTTTTGTTCCTTAGTCCATTGATGATATGTCATAGTTGTTCCCATTGAGGGAACCCATGTCCTATGCATCTACACAATAAGGAATATTACTTGTCCATTGCTACATCAAGAGATTTAGGTGTTTCTCATTTCCATTCTTGGATTTGTTTTTCTAAATTTGATACTCTAGAATAAGTTTGATATTTTTCATTGAAGAGTTTTAGCATGGTACTTTAGCTTTCAATTGATTATGATTCTAATGGTTTGTACCAACTCTTTTCTTCCTATATAAGTTTTCTAGAAAACAACTTTGACTTTTGTCAATTGTTTTGTATGTTTTGTCGGGCACATGCATCATGGAAGGCTTGGAGATAGAGTTTTGGATCAACATTATATCTGCCTTCAAATTTTGGAATATTATTTATGTCAAGTTAGTTGATGAAACTATCCCTTAAATGCTTGGTAGGAATGTACATTGCCTTAATAATGTTCATCATGTTGTAAGTGGCTAACAATAATTCTTCATAGTCTTCTAGTTCATTAGCTTTGTTGTAGTGATGACCCCTCCAATGCTCATGATGTTGTCTTTCCCATATCTGATCCTTTCTTTTTTTTCATCATGATTATCTTCCTCTTCATTAAGATGCCTTCTTCTATATACATATCTCTCATGATCTCTTTTTTTTCCACATTATGATCCCTTAGTCTTCATTCTTTCATATTAGAATTTGTTGATGAATGTGAGGAAGAAGATGGAGGAATTGAAGAATGGTGCCAGCTAGTTCTCCTTCTATGACTCCTTGATTGATCTCTCCTCAATCCATTGGAGGTCTTAGGCCTTGAATTCCTCCTAATTCTTGAGTCCTTGTTATTTCTTCTATGGACTTCTGCAATAGTTTAGTATAGTTTTATTTTAACAAAATCTTCAATGTGAATGACATGTATTTGGCAATGGGACCCATAAGTCTAATAAAATTTCTTAGTGTGAAATATAACATCTTCTTCTTCTCTTAAGATAACTATATGAGATGCCTTCTTTCCATTATCATGTTCATACCTTGCCTCCATTGTAGCGATTGAAAATGTTGATGGCTAGAAACACCAAGAGGTTGTTGGTTAGATAGTCTTAACCCTAGATCCACATGAGGGCCATGCTGGAGAAAATGGATTCAAGGTGCCTTGAATGATCTGGTTGATCAGACAGGGACTTAACTGGTGTACAATGACCCTTTTGCAAACAATAAAAGAAAATGTAATGTGCGCAACAATAGAAACGTGCTAAAGTGTGTAACGAGATAGTGAACATGATTTGATGCTTAAAAATGCCAAAAAATAAATGTTGTAATCAGATAGAAAGAGAGTTTGAATAGAAAGATGCACCACCCCAGAAAAAGGGGTACAGGTATACAAAGTATACAATAGGCACAATAGGAGCGGAATCACAGCCTCAGTGATGTTGGGCTGTGAAATCTACTACTCACTATGATAAACTATGCCTCCTGGGTCAGTAGTCACAGTGTATCATGCAATGTAGTGGTGTCCCTCTGTCAGTGTGGTGTGGTCTAGGTATCATTCGCCCACGGAGCTAAGCTCTAAGATGCTAAAATGTCAAATGCCAAAATGGAAATGCCAACTACTTTGCTAGTGAAAAAATTCAATCCTCCTCCCCTAAAAAAAGGGTCGTAGAGGTATTTATAGGGCTAGGATTAGTCAAAAAAGTGGATCAGGTGCCACATGGCAATGCAGTGGGTTACAACGTGTAGCAACATGTAACCACATGTAACCGCATGTAACAATGTGTAACATAGAGTAATAGCGTGTAACAGGGTGCTACGCTATGCAGTAGAAAGGTGCTACACTATGCAGCATAGCAAGGTGCTATGCTACGTAGTAGCAAGGTGACAACACGTAACACTTAGAAATATTTGCAATTGCGATGTCAAGACCTGAAATTTTTTGGTGTTTCAATGGCCCCTCTTTGTTGATGTCTGGAGGAGTGGCCTGAAAGACATTGACAAAGAAGTACAAAACACCATAGTAGATATGTCACCAACATCATTTTTCAGCACAAAATCGGATGTTGTTTTACCATGCTCAAGAGTGTTATAGGAATAAGGTTATGTTAGGGGAGAAGGGATATAGGCAATGCTAAGGAGATGAAATTTAAATAGTGGGAACAAAGTGTAAATAGTGGATCATGATGTAAGATGCAAATTCAGCACGATTGATGGTGACCATGGCATGAAGTAGCTTGCCCCTAAAACATTGACCTTTCATTAGAGTACTCATGGGAGGATCAAAGTTGATCCAAGGAAGAGCGCCATTGCTTTTTTTTTTTGTGAGGAAAACCTTCTTTGGGCTTGGCTTACTGCTGAATGTTAGCTGCAAGTTGTCCATCGAGAAGATGGGCTTTGTTTTGACGCATCACATTACATCTATAGGATAGATGTTTCCTCCCAGGGATGATTCATGTTGCATCCACTTAGGCCTTTACCATGTAGCAAAGATGCCCCATAGGATAAATTATGTTACATCAACCATGGATTCTATAGTTGATGTAAAGGGAATGCCATGTGTGTCATAGTGTGTATGCATCTGAGGAGTGTGAAATCATGAGTATGGGGCATATGAAAGGATATTGGGATGAATAAATGGATGTGCATGGGTTGTAATAGGGATGAGGGGGATGTGCACTCTTGAGTGGCTCAACTAGTACAGTTATGCACATCAAAGTAATGTGATAACTTGCTACTGCAATGAAATGCACCTTTGCACGACTACCTCTAAAGCTTCATCCTGCAAACACAACTTAGAGAGGACAAGAAAATAGCAAAGCATGAAATGCAACTGCAAATTCCAAATGTGAAAACACTGCAAGTGCTAGATGCGAAGATGCTATGAAAGTGTCAAATGCTATGCTATTTGCAAGTGCTCAAAAAGCTAGTGAAAGTGCCAGGGTGATGACGTTGCAAGTGTTCTGAATGCCACACTAATGGAAAGTGAGCCAAAAGAATCACCAGAATGGTGGGAGGTGATGATTCTATGAGTGCTCCTAGGGCAATGGCAAGTGTTTGGATCAGATCAACTACATGCCAGTTTAAATTCCTAGCAGACTGTGAACCAAGTTTTAGGTCCTGGCAGACCGTGATGTGCTAGTTTATAGTCCTAGCTAACTATTGGATGCTAGTTTAATGTCGTAGCAAATAGTGGATGTTGTGCCAGTTTAACGTCATGACCCAAGGATGAGCTGTGCCAGTTTATAGTCATAGTAGATTGTCTATGTCAGTTTATAGTCATAATGGACTAGTGCTTACCTTGCTTATACATGGTGCAATGCTACATGCGTAGTCATGCTGTGTGTCTGCAAAATCCTACAAAAATCAACTAAAAAGAAAATAACATCAAGAAAAATCTACTATAAACAAAGTTAAAATGTATGAATGAAAGGAAAGCAATGCAAAAAGTGATAGTTTTAGGCCATTCTGGGTCATTGGCTAGTTTAAGGCCTTTTCAGGCCATGTGTTTTTGTAGTTTTATGTTTTCAGATGTAATGCGTAAGCTAAATGGATGGATGCATAAAAAAAGTAAAAAAAATATGTGAATAAAATGAAATGCTTGATCTAAGTAAGTAGGAAAAATGTAAATGCGTAGGCTAGTGCTATGTAAATGAAAGTCAAAAATGCATGGGAAGTGGAGGTAAAGGGTAGGCAAGAATTTAGCACATTTTTGGCCAAGGGAAGGTCTCGGTCATGTAGTTGCTTCCAAAAAAGGCATGGATTAGGGAGCATGCAAGGCTTAGGATCATTTGGGAGACTATTAGCTTCAACCCCTCATTCACGTGTATTAGCCTTAAGCACTACATTGGTTGTTATAGGTGTACCACCAAGAAACTCTTCTTCTAAAATTTGCGGCATGTCTATGTGGTGGATGGTCGAAGAGGAAGCATTATCACCATGGATGATAACTTGACCACCTTCGTATGGAAGGTGGATTTCTTGGTGGATGGGAGAGGAGATGGCACGTAGTTGGGCTAGCCAAGGCTTGCCTAGAATCATGTTGAAACCTGGCATCTCTTCTATGATAGTGAAATCTGCACTAGTGGGGAATTGCTCTCCTGCGACAAAGGCTAAGTTGATTGTGCCCTAGATTGTGGCACATGATCCATTGAAGGATTTTAGACATGTGGTTTTGGTTGGCCTAATTTCATCTGCTAGGCCTAGCTTGTCGATGATGGAGTACAAGACTATGTTTGTTGCTGCACCATCATCGACATTTACCGTACGGATGTTACATTGCCCAACACGTACACTAATTGATAGGGGAGTTGTAGTAACTTCCTCTCATTTGGGGTTGACTTTGACTGCATTATTTCAGAACACTAGAGATGTTGAATCCAATTCTTGCAGTGTAGGGGGAAACATTGTTGCATGGATGGATGCCTCATTTGCAAGGATGTCCTCCATAAGAGGAATGGAGGCAAAGATATGGGTGAATGCTTGGCAATGAGCAGATGAGGTCATGACCAGGTCATACAAGCTCAATGTTGTGTTCTTTTGTTTGATTATTTGTTACACATGGGTTAGTGCAGCTACAAATTCCTTGTCATTAGCAGTTGTGTTGGCTTTGACTTCCTCCATGTGGCTTGAGAGATAGATCTCTCGTGGAGGGGAGTTAAGCTTGGTTTTCTTGGCCTGCTTGGGGGTAGGGGCCCTAGTGTTTAATTGTTGTTTGCTAGTTGTGGCCTTTGCTTTAGCCATGGGGCTTGTGAGATGCTCATTTTTCCTCTTGCATTCCCATTTGGTGGGCCTGCCCGGGTTGTTAGTGGGGTCAACCCTTAAAGAAGGAGGGATCGAGATGTTGCCCACTGTTGGGTTTTGGGTAGGTGAGGGTCCAACATGTTGTGGCACCCTTATGATAAATGGTGGCTTACGCAGAGTTGTTATGTGGTCAACTCATTATGGAACCTTGATAACAAAAGGTTTCCTAGCGGTTGTTGTTGCATGATGCCAGTTTAACGTCTTAGCGGACGATTGTTGTGGAACTTTGACCACAAAGGGTGCTATGGGTGCTCAAGGTGGCACTTTGATGACCAAGGGAGGCCTCTTGCTAGTGGAGGTGGAGGTGGAGGGAATCTTTGCCTTGCTAGGAGGCACACATATCACAAAAGGTTTTTGCATGGGTTTAGACTTGCCAGCTATGCTAATGGAATTTATGACATAGGAGGAAACATCTGTGTTGGATTGACTCACCGTGTTAATCACTAGTTGGCCACGTTCTATCATTCTTTGCAGGTCATCTTGCAAAGCATGACAGTTGTCTATACTATGACCAGCCAATTGGTGGTAATGACAGTATTGGTCCAACTTAAAGTGTTTCGGAACTGGGGTTTCATTTGGCACTGCTAAAGCAGGGTTCCTTAGTAGTTCGCAGTACCTATCATGTCTTTGGTAGGTAATTGTTGATACATGTTTATGTTGGATTTTCCCAGCTTTCAAGAGTTTCTCTAATAGTTCAGAGGGTTGCACTGGAAGTGCTGTATACTTTGAGTGGTCCTTACACTGAAAGTTGGGTCTTGGGGTAGCCCCTGTCAATGTAGGTGGGTTGGTGCCAGAATTGGTAGTTTTGTTAGTTGGGGCTTTGGTCTGCTTAGCTATTGGGCCCCAATTGGTTGCTTTTGTTCTTGTGGCTACATGCTTACAAGCGTGTTGGTTTCTGTAGGCCACATAGGCTAGATCATTGCTAGATTGTGCTACGTCCTCTATGCTTTTTTTTCTTGGGCGAAGACTTGGCTAAGAGACTTTGGGGCTAGATAATACATTTTGGACTTAATAAATTCATTTACTGCACCTTTAAAGATGGCATGTAGATGTGTCTCCACTAAGGGTTCATGCATTTCGTTCAATGCAGCATTCCAACATTGGAGGAATGTTGGCATGGGCTCTAGATGCCCCTCTTTAACTTGCATCAGTTGGTCAAGGGTTGCTTCAGGCTTTAGGTTGTACCTGAAGCATGTCACAAACTTGGTTATGAGATCCTCCAAAGAGGAGATTGAGGCCTTGGGTAGTGCACGATACCAGTCCAAGGCCTTGCCAGTGAGTGATATGGGGAACATGCACATGATAGTGTGTGGCCAAGCTTGAAGGAGTAGGCATTCAGATTGAAATATGACCAAGTGTGCATTGGGGTTCCCCTCACCATTGTACTTGGTAAATTGAGGTAGTTGGGCCCTAATTGGGAGAGTTAGAGGTGGTACCGTAGGAATTATGGGATCATCTTCGTAGAAGTCCACCACCTTAATGGTGTCAGAGGAGGCAGCCTTAAGTTTGTTGACCTTCTCCATAAAGCTTTGTATTAGCTGGAATGCCTGATCCAAGCTTGGGGATGTGCCAGCCGATTACATTGGCTAGGCTTGTGTTGGTTGGATAGCTTGGGGTAGAATCGTTGGCTGTGGGGTTTGCTAGTTTAACATCATAGCAGATGGTTGTTGCCAATTTAACGTCATAGCGGACAATTGCTGATGTAATGGCTGAGTGATGGGTGTGGTGATTGGAGTGGGCCACACATGGGTGGGTTGGATGGACACCGCAGACACCGATGAGACAAGTGGGATGTAGGATTCCTGAGTTGTTTGGGGATGGGAGGTGGCCCCTGCATGAGCATATTGTTGGGCAAATGGGTTAGTTGCTTGCGAGGAAGACTGAGTTGGCATGGTCACTATCTTAGAGGGGATGGGTGGACCAAACCAAGGAGGGGCTATACTAGGGAGTGGTTGTTGGAAGACGGTGTGGAGATGGCTCTCATGTTCAAAGTAAGCCTCGAACTCATCTTCCTCCCTCTGTGAGGCTTCCTCATAGGTTGTCCCTGCATCATGCCTATTTGCATGAATGAGTTGGGACAACAACTAGTGGTAGGACTCCGTGAGTGGGATTATGTCAAACAAGGAGGGGTTATACTCCCATCCATTCTGGTGGACTCATTCATAGTCCTATTTTGCCTCTAAATCGAGGTAATCCACTGGTAGTCCTACTTAGATTTTGGCACAAATGAAATTCTATTGTTCATGGCTTAACATAGCATGCTTTGGCTGGATTTTGGTATCAAATGTGTTAGACACCAACATGGAAGGTTGACCTAGATTCATATTCATAGATCATGTTGTTAGGATTGTTGTTTGCAGAAAATGGCTAACTCTGAAAATAACAGAAAAATGACTAATTCTGTTAGTAGCAGGGAAATGGCCAAGTACAAAAATATAGAAAATGGCTAAGTGCAATAATGCATAAAAAAATGCTAAGTATGAAAATGCAAAAAAAAATGGCCAAGTATGAAAATTCAGAAAAAATAAGCATGAAAATGCAGAAAAATAGCCAAGTGTGAACATGCAAAAAAATAGCCAAGTGTGAAAATGTAGAAAAATAGGCCCTCCTTCTAGTGCCAAAAACTGTAGCAACAAAAATCATCGATGGCTGAAAACACTGAGAGGCCTTTGGGTGCACAGCCTAACCCTAAATCCATGTGAGGGCTATGCTGGATAAAATGGAAATGGGGTGCCTTGAATGGTCTAGTCGATTAGACAAGGACTTAATTGATGTACAATGATCCTTTTGCAAAAAATAAAAGAAAATGTAATGTGCAGCAATAGAAATGTGCTAAAGTGCGTAATAAGATAGTGAACACAATTTGACACTTAACAATGCCAAAAGATAAATGTTGTAATTAGACAGAAAGAGAGTTTGAATAGAAAGATGCACTACCCCAGAAAAAGGGGTACAGGTATCCAAAGTGTACAATAGGCACATTAGGAGCGGAATCATAGCCTCAGTGATGTTGGGCTATGAAATGTGCTGCTCACTATGATAAACTGCGCCTCCTGGGTCAGTAGTCACAGTATATCATGCAATGTAGTTGTGTCCCTCTATCGGTGTGGTGTGCTCTAGGTCTCTTTCACCCACAGAGCTAAGTGCTAAGATGCTAAAATGCAAAATTCCAAAATGGAAATGCCAAATGCTTTGCCGATGAAGAAATTGATGCCTCCTCCCCTTCTCCTCCCCTAAAAAAAAGGGTTGCAGAGGTATTTATAGGGCTAGGGTTAGCTCAAAATGCGGATCATGTGCCACACAGCAATGCAGTGGGTAACAACGTGTAACAACATATAACCATGTGTAATAGCACGTAACAACATGTAACATAGTGTAACAGGGTGCTACGCTATGCTACGCTACATAGTAGCAAGGTGCTACGCTACACCGTAGCAAGGTGACAACGCGTAACTCTTAGCCATATTTGTAGTTGCAATGTCAATACCCAAAATTTTGTGGTGTTTCATCCATGATGGTGTCCCTTCTTGCTTAAGCCTCTGTTGGCTGGTATGGTCTAGTAATGTTTTTCATGACTTGATATCCTTCTTGCACCTAAGCAAGATTTGACCTCATGAGGGCTACCTAAAGCATTGTTGGCATTGAACATTTAGATGATAAGACAATGTTATCTTGTAGATCTCTCCATTGGAGTTATTCATCTTGGTGAAAAATGAATGTAAAATTAGAATAATAAGGGTCACTATGAGCATATGAAATCCTAGTTCGCATTGGTGCACTCCAATATTCCTCATTGTAGTCTTTATCATGACTTTCATTAAAATCAACAGCACATGAAGATTTTTGTTAGTTGTAGAAGCATTGTTAACTTATTTTGATGCTTAAGTGTATACATTTTGATAGATTATTCTAAGAATGAGAGATGTATTTTGAAATGCCTAATATAATGAAAATTGTAAAATTAACTAGCTAGAAAACATTAACACGTTCCCTAATAATGGTGTCAATGATGAGTGGTTATATATTCCAACACTCAACCATATAAGTCACAAGCATTCACGAGTGACCATATCATAATCTGTGGATAGAAAATGTAAGTATAGTAGCATGTTGATATTAAGTTTGTGATCGTTGTCTTCCCACTTAGATTTACTGAGGTACAAATTGTATGGTTTAACTCTTAGTGAGGTATATGATGAACTGATATTGGGTGTCTCTTAACAACACCAAGTGTAAGCATGATGGAAACGATTATAAGTTTTAAATCTAAGTACAATGAAAATGTAAGTCTATTCTATCCTATGATGATAAGTATTCATTCCTAGTTTTCTGTACACATCCTAGGTGATAAAGTCAAAATTTTTGATCAATGTGATATCATAATAACAATATCATATCAATAATGTCATTGATATGATGTTGTAGTAGATGTTATGTCATTGTTGATATAATGTCTCAAGATGTGTGCACCCCTATAAATATGACACTTGGATGCATGAGCCAACAACTTTTCATTTCCATTGTAATAGAACTCTTGCAGTTTCATTTCTTGAACTTAGACTTAGTGATAGAAGAATGAATGCTTACAATGTGATGTGTCATACTTGAATGGTGTCTTTATTTGAAGACTATTTTCCATCATTGCAACAATATGAAGACTATTTTCCATCATTGCAACCTTCCCTTAGTTAATTTTTTTACTTAGCAAAATTTTCACTACTTTACTATCTTCATACTTTACTTTTTCAAGAACTTTATTTTCACTTGTGAATTATTAAAGTGGAATGAGTATGATTGATTTTGAGCACTTAAGTGTAACCTTTTGGTAGTCTTAGTAGTGATTTCACTTGATTCACTCAGTAGTGAATACACTTGGCAACCTAATAATGGTTACATTAGCCCAAGATGTGTATGAAAAATTAGGAATGGAGACTCATTGCTATAGGATAGAATACACTTACATTTCCATTATTAGATAGACTTATCACTTAACTTTACTTTCACTATGTCTACACTTAGGAGCATAACTAGTCCTACAACATCACTTAACATACACCTCACTACAAGCTAAACCATACTCTTAGACTTCACTAGCTTAAAGTGGAAAGATAATGATTACACGCTTAACTTAATTACTAGCATATCAACATTTTCCATTCATAGATTACAACTGGGTCATGCATGAACACTCATGACTTGTATGGTTTGGTGTTTGATTACTCCGTTGCTCATGATTGGTGTTGTTGTTGGGAAATGTGTTAATGTGTGCTAAGTAATTGATTTTACAAAGTAGGAACCAAAAGTTAATCTTTCTAATCTCTAAATAATTCCAACAAACAAACATACTTAAAGAATCATCATACTTATAACATGGCTTCAACTAAAGATATACACTATCACCTACCAAAGAGATAAAAAGGAACAATGATAAAATAAATGATGAAGAAGACTAGAATATGCTAATGCAAATAAGAATCTCATATGCTCATTATGATCCTTACTATCCTAATTTTACCTTCATATTTCACCAAGATGAGAAAATGAGGTGGAGAGACTTACAAGGAAACATCATTTTTCCTTCAAAACATTTAGCACTCCTAATGCTTCAAACAACCTTAAAGGAAATGAATTTGAGCCATGTACAAGAAGTATTCCATGTGAACAAACACATGACAATTCCCTACCAACCCATAGAGGCACAGGTGCAAAGAGATGCTTCTATGGAGATCAAACATGTTCATAAAAAAGGGAAGAAAATTAACTCTCCTATTATCCTAAAAGAGCATGATGATGATGCATTTATAGCTAAGAAACTCCAGTAGGAGCATGAAGTCCATTCTCAAACTCCTATTATTATTTTTGAAGAACCTGTTAGAGTGCAACTACATTCTGCCTTAGTAGAGACACCTAGAAGAGAATTAAAAGACTCTAAGTACAAGTAAGACTTGAGGCTAAGAGTTTCTATTGGATCACAAAGAGAATAACATCAAATTCACAAAAGAAGAACTAGCTAGCATCATTCTCCCACTACTTCATCTTCATTGTTAGAATCCTCAGCGGATTCTATCCTAAAGAAATAAAGGTATAGAGACCATGATAGAGAAAGGTGTCAATCTCATTATCAAAATGACTATTGTCTAAGGCACTATGATGAGAAAAATGATGATTATGAACTATGAAGAAATAGAGATAGGAATGATGGCTGAGACAGGTATGAGCATCAAAGGAAGCATCACTACAATAGAGCATACAAACCCTATGAACACAAAGAACCCCTATTGGCAACCTGAAGCATGATCAATATATAGAAAGCTATTTATAATCCAACAAAGAACATAAGGAATAGCCATATCAAGTAGCTAAATATGAACAACATGCCTAGATTTGAGGTTTGGATACAATGTAGATCCACAACATCACCTTCAAGCATCCCATAATGCCTACATTCTACAAAACATAGAAAGTGATTGGTAGAAACTCAAGTTGTTTCCTTGGACACTCATTAAAGAGGTTAAAAGCTGTCATAGATCATTAAAACTAGAATCAATCAAGAGATGTAATACCATGCTTGAAATTTTTAAAGATAAGAATAAAACCTACTCCTGGATGTCAAATCTCAGGCAACTAATCCAAGGATGGCAGCAAGAGATCCATGAATCCCTTGATGCGACAATGGGTAGATACTATTCACTTCTACATAAGTGCCTAAGCCATGGATTTTTCCAAATGGAGTAACTTACACATATTCTTGATGGGCTACATAACAAAACCAGGAAAAACCCTTGGTATTTATGCCCAAGGCAGACTATCAAAAATGAATGTTCATCAAATTCAAACACTTATTGTCTAAGTGGTGAAGGACAAAGATGAGTTAAAGAAAAGAAAATCAGCTAAGGAGTACAATCGAGATCTATCCATCAAGAAAAGGAATGTACAATTATATGACCCACATGAAGAAGAAACATTAGATGAGATAATACAAAAGAAAAATCTACTTATTTAAAAAAATTTCATAGATATAGCAGTAAAGGTAGAAAATATGTGGGATTTGGTAGATGAAAAATTTACAATAGCCCTACAAATTGTGGAGGAAATAATTGAATAGTTCTTCAATAAAGGTGAGGAAAAGAAGAAGAAAAGAGACTTTGAACAAAAAGGAAAGGTAGCTTCAATGGTAAACTATTTGAGTAAAAGCTTAGATGAGGAGGAAGGATGTTTTATGTGCTAGTATGACCATCCTAATGGGTGTTGCCTTGTTATGGCACATTTGTAAGAAATGGGGGCATATGCACTAAACCCAAGCTTCATCTAGAGACAAATGCCCAAATGGTTACATTATCCTTAAGGTAACTACCATCAAACCTTCCAACTAGCTTAGTACCCTAGTGGAGTTTATCCATAGCCATAGTAGCAATATCATTAGCAATGAAAACGACCACAGTTGTGGGTAATGTCACCACCACAATAGCAGTATTCATATTGCCAATCTAACCCTTATGGATACTATGTTTAATGTCCAATTTCACCTAGGAATCTAGCTATTCAAAGTCCATAATATTATCCACCTAAATACCATAGACCAACATCTCCTAAGATGGACTTCAATCCATACATGCATCCACAAGTAGCTGGTTAATTAAATCAAACTCTTAATCCTTTACCACATATGCTACCACCTGTAATGTAGAGGGAACTACCATCACAACCATAACAAAAAAATGAAACTAGGGTAGTGACCATGTAGGAGAAGATAGTTATGCAAGAAAAATAGTCTAGGAAATGACTATTCTTTTGAATGACCAAAGAAATTTTGATGGATGGGAAACACATCTACTCTGACTCCATCCACAGCTAATCCTCCTAAAAATAGCAAGATTCCATCATCATCAAGTATAAATGTAACAACTATCATGCTAACATAAAAAATCACTCATTGGATTAAGGGAAGAGCACTTCCTTAAAAATGAATAGATTCAAGAAGTCCTTTGGTGTACCTTCAAGTAGTAGGGTAGAAACCTTGCAAGGGTCTACTTGATTTTAGGTTAAGAGCAAACCTAATATCACAAGTCATGTATCAAACTTGGAATCTACCACCATTAAAGAAAAGCAACATTCGATTAGAGCTTGTAGAAAAATCAATCATAGTTTTAATAGGACAAGTGGATGTTGTAATACCCCACTATTAGTGGTTGGTCCTACCCTATTGATTTTCTAGTTATTCATGTAGGTAAAATTAAGGAAGAGTTCCTAATCATAATAGGAAGGGCTTGGCTTACCACTATGAATGCTAAGCTTGGTATTTGATATTTATCCTTGGAAATTTTCGAGGAAGATAAAGTAGGATTCATTCAAAGATGGAGAGTTCCATGTATGACAAATAGCAATAACAAGTGTAGTTGCATGTAGAAGATATGGGCAATTAGACAAGAAGAGAATACAACATGTAGCAAATGTGTCAAAGAAATGTGTGTACAAAAGTGCTTGTATGCAATGACCACCCAACAACAAGGCACCTAGTGGCTGATTATAGATAGGAAAAGTGAATCAAATATATACATGGAACTAATAATCCCAATAATAAGTGCCTTCATAGAAGAAGCTAATAAGCTAGAACAACAAAGAAGAAGACATTCCTACTCACATGAAGGTCAAGAAGAGGAAATAGAATGGGGACAATTAGAGATCCTAGATAAGTTTGAATAAGAACTACTAGAACTAAAGGTCCTATTGGAAATGCTTGAATATGCTTTCCTGAACAACCAAAATTCGATTATAATCAATGCCAACAATGATAAAGAGCAAAATAAGAAGTTATTGGATGTAGTCAAAAAGTGGCCCATAGAATTTGCATGGTCTTATGATGAGATCATAGGAATTTCTCCTATAATTTTTCAACATTGGATATACACTAATCTAGAAATAAAACCATGATGCCAATTGTAAAGAATTCTTAACCCAAAACATAAAGATGTAGTCAGGTAGGAGTTGGAAAAATTACTAAAGGCCAAATTCATATATCCCATTTTTAATAGTGAATGGATTAGTCCTTTTGTAATCATTTCAAAGAAGGGAGATAACTGGTGAGTTTGCATCAACTTCCAATTGTTGAGTTCTACCATATTGAAGGATCATTCTCCTTTTCCATTCATTGACCAAGTCTTGGATACTATTGTAGGACATGAGTACTTTATTTTTCTATATGGGTATAGTGGATATAATTAGATCCACACCATGCCTAAGTACCAATAGAGGATGACATTCACTAGTTCATGGGGCACATTTTCCTATAAGAAAATTCCTTTTGGCCATTGTAATTCACTAGCCATCTTTCGGAGACTTGTACTTAGCAATTTCTAGAAACAAATTAGAAATGGTATTAAAGTATTCATGGATGAATTTTCCATGTATGGGTTTGATTCTAAACAAGCACTAGACCATATTGAATAGGTATTAAAGAGATATGTAGAAACTAATCTGAAGCTCAATTGGTAGAAAATCCATCTTATGATCTAGGATGGGATCATCTTGGGGTAGAAAATTTCATAGCAAGGTGTAGAAGTGGATCTTGATAAAGTTTGAGTCATATAAAAAATCACCTAGAGGCCATAAACCATCAAGGATGTTTGATCATTTTTGGGCCACATGAGGTATTATAGGAAATTCATATGAAAATTTTCAAAGATCACAAAACTACTAGTTGAATTAACTAAGACAAAAGCTAATCGAGACACCAATCCTACAAGCTTCGGATTTTGACATTATGATAGATGCTTCAAACTATGCACTAGATGTGGTTTTGACACAACTAGATGATAAAAAGAGGCCATAATATATTCATTGCTCTAGTAGAAGCATCATTGAGGCACAACATAACTACACCACAATAGAAAAGGAGCTAATGGTAGTGGTGTATGCATTGGAAAAGTTCAAAAATTATGTGATCAAGTACCTAATCTACATCCACACTAATCATAGTGCCATCCATTTTCTTATGAACAAACTAGTAGTGAGTCCCCAGTTGATTATATGGATCATTATCTTGCAAGAATTTGACATAATAATGATAAAAAATAGAAAATGTTGTATTTGATTACTTGTTGAGACTCAGATAGAACTCACAAGACCATGTAGAACCATTGTTAGACTAGTTTCCTAACAAAAATTTTTTTACTAAGACCTATCATGGTTGTAGACTCAATAGAAAAGTCATGGACAACTAATTATTTGAATTATCTGACAACACAAGGGATTCCTGTTGAATGAAGCAAGAAAATGAGAGATAAATTCCTTCATAAGATGAAAATATAAAAGGAAATAAATGGAAATATTTACAAGATTTATGTAGATGGGTTAGTCTAGTGATGTGTACTAAAATGTCATCAACTATAGATCTTGTAGGATGCACATGAGGGCCAATGTGGTGGCCATTATGTAGAACATAGGATAGCATTAAAACTGATGATGGTAGGCAACTTCTTACCTATCTTAATTCATGATGCCCATACATTTACATAGTCATGTGAGAGGTGCCAAAAAGATGGAGGAATAATGGAAAAAAATGAAGGGTTGCAACAATGGATATAGCCATTAGAATCATTCAATATATGAGGAGTTGATTTTATGGGTCCCATTGAATCAATTTTAAATGGGAAGGCTTCTATAATTGTAACCATGGATTACTATGCCAAGCGGGTAGAAGAAACAATATTCAAGGGTTATACAACCAAAACAACTACCAAAAGTTTTGAAGAACATGGTGTGAACTAGTTTGGAGTACCAAGAATGCTTATTTCTAATAATGGAACTCATTTTACTTATGCTACTTTAAAAATGATCATGTAATAGCTAGGGGTAAATCATAAGTTGATGACACCATATCATCTCCAAGCCAATGATCAAGTAGAAGTAACTAATCACGAGATTACTAGAATATTGAATAGAAGAGTTAGTAGATTTAAGAAGGACTAGAGCACTAAGTTGAATGATGTTTTATGGACTTATAGAACAACATGGAAATTACCCATCAGTTATTCACCCTATGAGCTAGTTTACAATAAGTTACCCATGCTACCAATCTAGGAAGAGCTTCAAATCCTAGCTACTACTATCCAACTTGACCTAAACTTGAGATTAGCCCAAAGGGAGCACCTAATGAATCTAAATTTATTAGAAGAAAATAGGCTAGTAACACATATGAGTAATGAGATCCATAAGACTTACTCCAAGAATAGGAATGATGCTCATATAAGGGAAGTATTAATATAGCCAGGTAGCAAGGTCCTCTATTATAACCCCACTCATGTCCAACAAAAGGCCAAGTTTCAAATGCTTTTGAAGGGATCCTATATCATTCAAGAAACTTACCCTTCAAGTGCCATGCACATCCACCATCCATCCAACTCACATAAGCTCATACTAGTTAACATCCAATAGGTCAAACCATACCACTAGTATCCTAATTCCATTGAATATTCTAGCCAACTTACCCAAATGTCTTCTATTTGTTCACTTTTTTGATTAATCAATTTGAACCATAGTCATGGGGATGTCCAATGGGACATGTAGGTATCTCTTTAATTTTCCATTTTCTTATTATATTTTCCATTTTCTTGCTATATTTTCCTTTTCTTTTATACTTTTTCATTTTTCAAAATTTTGACATTCTTTGATATTTTTCTAATTCTTTAATAATTTTTCTTTCTTTTTATGTTTCTAATGTTTGATATCTTTTCTAATTTTTCATACTTTACCAACATTTCCTTTGTATACATTTTTGTCAAAATCCTAATTAAACACATCAAATAAGGCAAAATGTTGTCCCAATTAGGTGAATATTTCTCTATATTATTGTTCAAAAGGGATTGATTATCTACATAATGAAACTACAACATCCATCCACGCATTCCAACAATAAGAGGTTCTTACCATGGCCATAATGATATTCTTCTCATAATAAAACTAAGAATAAACTTGTGATAATTATGCTTGGACCAACAAGTGAAGAACCAAGTGGGAATGTAAAGGGTATGACATCAAGGAAATTTGTGTATTTTCTTGGATTACTACACTCCATACATTTCTTGCTACATCAAATTAAGTACTATTATTAAAATTCAAATTTCTTCCAAGAATTACATCAACACAATCAATTGTTAGTACATCACATTTCTTAACATTATGATAACTTCCAATTTTAAATTTAAAAACACATTACTCTCTCACCTCTTGAGAAAAAATCTCTTGAAAACCAATGTATCTTGTGCAGAATAGGATGAGGATTTGTTACTAAACCCATTCTAGCAACTATTCTAGAAGAAATAATATTTTTTGTGGCTCCTCCATTAATTAGACTATGAATCCATTCCTCGCCTAAGTAAACAACTAGCCAAAATTCAAAACAATAGTATTTTTAATGGATGATTTCATCTATTTACATTTTCCATAAATGCATAAGAATTTAATTCAAAAACTTCCTTAATTTTGAAAGCATTAGAATTACCTCTTGCAAGATCTTAGCTTAATTTTTTCTTTACTTTCATGATTTTTACATCCTTTCCCTTAACTACTTTATGAAGTGGACATTACCATTGATTATGTTTCCATTCTGCACATTTGAAGCATTAAATCTTAGATGAGTTGTTACCTTTGCCTTAAGCTCTCTTGCCTTAGTACTTACTTCCTAGCTTTACTCTTTTCATTGTCCTTCTATTGCTTATTATCATTGCTTCCATCTTTCTCTTTAAGTTTTGACTTGCATCCATTATCTGATTTGGATCCCCTATCCTTATTCCTTGAAGCTTATTTGCTTCTACTTCCAAATCTATTGAGTTTCCTTTTCATCTTTAGTACCAAATCATAAGTCTCATTAAGAGTTTCTAGCTTATAGAATGACAAATCCTACTAATATGTCATTTTAAGATCTTCAAGAAGAACTAAAGCCTATTCATACTCCTTCCAATTTACCTTAGCTTGATAAGATAGTTCACAAAATTTAATGTAAAAATCCTTGACATCTTTATCTCCCTATCTAAGGAATTTTAGGTTTAAGATAATCTCTTGTCTCTATTGAGACTATTCAAATATTCTTCTCAATTAATATTTCATCATATTTGAATCTTTGATACATTGACTATTTTTCCTATCATAACTATAAGATTCTTTTTTC
>MNCI01031453.1:0-41788 GCA_015680685.1 Gnetum montanum
TTAGTCTTACTAAAAGGATCATTTAATCTAAATTAAAGGCTTTTATGATGAAAGTTTAAAGTTTAAAAGGATCATCTATGTTACATCTTTCATATGAGTTTGAAACAAATCCTTTTCAATAATGTCCAAAAATGCTTTGTGCCAAGCAAACACAAGACAATAACCATGACGTTGAATGCCTTATGTGACAATCATGGTTTTACAACGAGAAGATGCAATACCTCTACCACACTTTTACAATATTCTTCACTAGAATTTTGTAACTTGTAACCAAATCTGTGCTCTCAAATAGCTTCACAAATGGCTTCATATTGAGCAGAATAGAAGCAACAAGATTTCTCTCTCTCTCTCTCTTTTCACTGAACAAATTTAGAAGAGGAAAGTTTTATGTTTTTTTTTAATTATGTTCATTTTCATCATCTTTTAATAAAGAAAAATCATCATCCCCATCACAATTCATGGGTATTCCTTTGCATATTCCTTATGATTGAATAATGTAAAGACCTTTATGATTGAATAATGTAAAGCATGTTCCATGAAATGGCCAGAATGTGCCAACAAATATATAGTAAGTTTATTCTCAATCCGTAAGCATTGTATTAACTTATTAAATGTAGCACTTGGAAAGTGAGTTTTGTTATCAAAAATTAGTATTAGTATTATAAGAATGAAGTGCTAGCCTCTAGTGGTAATGCTCTTGATTTGGAAGCTCTAGGTCATAGGTTCGATTATAGTAGACAATGTTGAGTTATATATCTTAGGGTATACCTATATTACAATTATTTTAGGGTTTCAACACCATGCCAAATCCTTCCCCCAACCCTCCCCCAAACCTACTACACCCACCCCCCTTTTCCATCCTTCTCCAAAAAGAGAGTATTATACATGGCATATCAAACCTATTTACCACATGGTTTTCAAAGAACTTAGCAGTTATAACTACAATGCAATCATTGATTGCAGTAGCCCTTTCCCACTTAGTACAATAGTTAATAACATCAATGATGTAAGCTTTTTCATTTGATATAGATGATATGGAATCCATGAGGTCAATTCCCCACAAATCAAATAACTCCAAGGGCTAAATCAATTGCTATGGTTCCTTAAATCTTGTAGTGACTCGACCATCACATTGACATTGCTCAAAGGACTTTGAAAATTGGTGGGCTAGAAATATACAACTATAAGGATCTTAATGATTGTTATTTTTCCTACATGTAACTCTCACAAGACCCTTTATGAGAATCTTGGAGAACCCTTAGTTTGTTCTATTTTAGCATATACTATCTAACCAAACCATCTACATAAATTTTATAGAGATTCCCCTCTATGTCCATGTATTACTTTACCTAGAGAAGGAACTATTGTGTTCTATGCTTGTCCCATTTAGTAGAAACTTTTTGGACTTTAAGATATATGAGATAGTTAGCAAACCATAGTGATTTCCAACTAGAAAATTGCAATAGCCTTAGCAAATCAAGACTCATCAAGAAATTGATCAAAAAGAAAATCTTCATCAGTTTTGTTGTCTCATCTTAATTGAGAGAAATGATCTACAACATTCTTAGTCCCCTTTTTGTAAATTTTTGCAAGATCACAAATCACCGAATAATATGATGACTTATCATTAGCTTATTAATCAAGAATCAAATTACATTATGTTCTATATGTACAAATACAAGATAGCTAAGCACATAATACATAAACTTTTCTAGCACATATACCACTATCATTAGTTTTTTTTTAATTGTGGAGTAGTTTAGTTGTGCACTTGAAATGCTTCTACTTGCATAGTGAATCCAACATGGATATTTTTAGTTGTCCATATATGTAATCATGACCCTTAATGCATAGTTGGATCCATTCATCATGATGTGGAATGATTTGAATCAATAACTATTTAAGCATTGCCATGAGAAAGTTTAACTATTTAAACAAATAAGTTAAAAATGATAAACACCAAAGCATGTCATACATTAGAAAATGAAGTTCAGAGCATCCACAATAACTATAAGGAAAAATGTACATCTCTATTATGTCAAACGGTGAATGTATCTTAGGTAATTAGTTTCAAATGTTGTACCTCAATTCCCCTTTCATTGCATGTTTGTAAATTTTAAAATGTTTACTTAAAAGGAATCCCTTCGAATTCATGCACATGTAGGCAAAAAGCTTACCTTTGTCTTAAAGGTCAATGTTAATCTAGGTAAAAAAAGAATCAACTACCAGATATATGTACTTCCTTGTTATAAAAATGGTCAAAGGCATAATTACTTCCTTCATCCTTCAAAATCTTTAAAAAGCATCCTAAATACTGTCAAGATTCTACATTTACAAATCTTAAAATATGAATAGTATATTAGAGGAAGATTATACAAACATGAGTCTATTATAAGGTGAAACCTTAAAACATGATACTAAGTTACTAGCAAGGAAGGAAAAAAGACAATTATTTTATGAGCAGTAGGTGCTCTCATAGTAATGAGCAAATGTATTCTCTTTAAAAAAGTAACAAAGCGGAGTTGTGCTTATGCATTTAATTAAGCAACAATCCAAAGCACCTAAAATAAATGCTGATCCCCTGCTACCCTTCACTAAGTCTGTTGCAGGTTAAAGTAGCCGCAAGCTTGGTTTCTGAGAAAAGCAGTATTGTAGACACCTAGTATACAGATACAAGCAACAATGGAATTATCAAAATGAGAAAACAATGAAGAAAACCAAGATTAGACAAAGCATTTTTATAGTTTGCAGGTAATGTAGATAAAATTATTGGTGGATTCATCTCTTAAAAGAATACTTACTTGGAATGACTAATCTGAAGAAAATGTTGAGTTTTCGGTTTCTACCCTTCTGTGGTAAAGAGGGGGTTGTAATTCCACAATCTTAATAACTTCTTCCAAGTTTCTTGGAAATATCATTTGATTTTGAAAGTTTCCACTAATAGATTGTAGAAAGATCTCAACTTCTTTCATGCTAGGCCTCATAGAAGCATTATGGCAAGTGCATCTTAAGCCTATCTTCAAAATGCTTTCCACCACTAACATTTCATCATCTTTGTCCATGGCAATTCCTCCTCCACCTTCATCTGCCATCTTTAAGATACTTTTCAGCATCTCTTTTCTTCCTTCACTGGCTCTCTCTTTCAAAGCCATGGAGATCCACAATGGCAATGTGAGATCTCCTGAAAACATTTCATGCGTAGGGCTCAATCTTGTGATGACTTCCAAAGCAACCACACCGAAGCTATATACATCACCTTTGATAGATATTCTCTGCCCGGTTCCATACTCTGTATACATTTCTTGAAACTTAGTATATGCAACTTGTCATTATAAGAAAAAAGTAAATTAAAGAAGATTGAAAACGAAAAAGAAATACCTGGAGCAATATAGCCAACAGAGCCTTTAAGAGATGAGGATGTTGTTGGGTCATCAAAATGGTCAATAATGAGGCAAGATATTCCAAAATCAGAGATCTTGACAGTCATATCTTCATCGAACAATACATTCTCTGGTTTGATGTCACAATGGATCACCTGAAAATCACAATCATGATGCAAATAGGCAAGTCCTCTAGCTAACTCTGTTAGTACTTTAATTCTCATAAGCAAATTTAAACATGTCAACTGACCATTTTCTCTATTGTAAAGAAGAGAATGAAGATTGCCATTACTCATAAAAGGTATTACTAGGGCTTTTAATTCATCAGACCAGACCACAGTCATAATCTTCAAAATGTTGCGATGCTTTACTTTCCCCAATGCCTGACATTCCTTTTTGAAGCTTTTATCAGTTTCACTATGGTTTGCAGAAGATAGACATTTTACAGCAACAACCATTCCAGAACTTAAGACACCTCGGTAGACCTTTCCATGTCTGCCTTGGCCTAGGAAGTTTGAAGCACTGAAATTGTCTGTGGCCCTTTGAAGTTCTTCCATAGATATTTTTAAGAATTTTTCACTTATCCTTGGAATTTCCCCTTTAGATCTTTTGATTCCTCTGAAAATGAATAAGATCCCAGCAACAACCAGCAACAAAAGACCACCTAGAATGCCAAGCACAATTTTCAGAATAGTGCTTCTCTTAAAGTGAGAGCTGTGTTGCCCCGGAGAGGATATGAGACAAGCTTTGAGGCCAAAGCATCTTCCGCATAAATTTGGGTTCCCAAGGAACGACCATCTGGTTAATCTTAGTTGTCGGACGGAACTGTTCAGACACGGGACTTCTGCATCAAAGTTGTTGTAGGAGAAGTTCAAAAATTGGAGAGCCGAGTGATTAAACAGAGATGCAGGCACCGGTCCGCTAAAATTATTACTAGACAGATCAATGCTCCGTAGCTGGGTGATCTTTTTCCCGATTGATTGGGAAAGGTTGCCGCCGAAATTATTGAGAGAGAGATTGATTTGGCGGGCATCCAACCAGCCATCCATGTAAGATGCCATGTTTCCTGATGCTTGAAAGATTTATGAACTGTGCCATCTGCAATCCTGCTATTTCTGGAGGCACTTCTCCTGTGAAATAATTTGCTGACAAATCAAAATGAAATATAATGGTTTTGAGACCAGCAACCTCCGGTGGTATTGGCCCAGACAGATTGTTTGCCGATAGGACAAGGTCTTCAAGAACGGGGCAGTTTCCCATCTCGGAAGGAATTATACCTGACAGCTGGTTTCCATTGAGGTACAGCTTCCGCAGATTGACTAGCTTTTCAATATTGGAACGGATGGAACCTGACAATTTGTTTCTGTGGAGATAGAGATAGCCAAGTGACTTATTTAAGAGGGATATCTCAGATGGAATACTGCCCTGTAATTTGTTCCTTTGAAGAAAGATGCCTTGTATTGACTTGAGATTTGCAATCTGACGAGGAATGGTGCCGCTGAGTACGTTACCACCAAGATTAAGCTCTACAAGAGACGATAAGTTACCTATGCTGGGAGGGATGTTGCCGGATATGAAGTTTTGCTGAAGGGCCAAATACTGAAGATTTGGCAAGGAGCTTCCAAAGTCTGGCGGTAACGTTCCCTTTAAATGGTTGTCGGCGATATCTAGGTCGTTTAAGGAAGAGCAATTGGATAGAGCTATGGCTATTGGAAGAGGCTCTCTGGCTGCGCTCACTCCACTGGTGAAGTAATTACCGCCAATACCTAACGACAACGGGCAAAGGGTCCCCAACCACAACGGTAGCGTTCCCGACAATTTGTTATTGCCCAAGTCAATGCTCTGGAGATGTGTGAGATTCCGCCACGACTCTGGGATGTTCCCCGTGAATCTGTTGTCATATAAAGACAACCACTGTACATTGTTAAAGCTGCCAATCCAGGGAGGAAAATCACCTTGCAAATTGTTTAGGCCTAAATCTAATTGTGTAAGAGCAGTGAGGTTGCGTAAACAGCGAGGAATGGCTCCACTGAAATTGTTTTGGTGAAGGTAAAAGTCAACAAGACGGCACAAACTAGCAAGCGAGCATGGAATGAAACCCCTTAAATAATTAGATGAAAGACCAAGAAAAGTCAAGGAGGAAGATAGGTTGCCTAGTTCAGCAGGAATGGCGCCGTGAAAGTTGTTCTGGCCAAGGGTAAGGAGTTCAAGTTTGTTCAGTGCTCCTAACCACGAAGGGACTTGTCCACCCAACTGATTTCGGTAAACGTTGAAGTAGTTAACGTCTTGGAATGCTGCAAGAGAGGGAGGAATTTCACCGTTCAAGGAATTTGCACAGAGAGCAAAATATTGCAGTGAAGAAAGGTTTCCTAACTGCTGAGGAATTTCACCATCAAATTCATTGAGACATAGATCCAACTCTTTAAGCCTCCGCAGTGTGCCAAGGGATGATGGGATTGTGCCCAAGAAAGAGTTATTTGCAATATCAAGTACGTGCAGGAATGTCAAGTTGGAGATGTGGGGAGACAGGGATCCACGCAATGTGGCATTTTCTAACATGATCTCCACAACTCGGCCTGGATGTTTTTTGTTAGAGGAGCAGCTGATCCCAGTCCAATTGCATGCAGTGGCATCATCAAAATCCCAATTCTTTAGAACAGAAAGTGGATCACTGGTGATGCATTTCTTGAATTCAATCAAAGCTCTCACATCGTTCAGAGCCCCCTCTTTGTCACTGGTGTGTGCCTTAGCAACACCAACAAAGAAAAAGCATAGCCAGAAAAGAAGAAGAAATGAAAGGCAGAGAAAAGGGAGTAGTCTCACCAACGAGGAGGAGGAGGAGGAGGCCATTGCAACCTGCTGATGCAACTCGAACTGCCCAGAGTTAATAATAATAATAATAAGCTGCAATAGCTTTAAAACGGCATATAAAGGGCGTCATTTATAACAAACATACGCATGCTGAGGTTGAGTTAATAAACCAAGGGTTCAGTGACATGGATTAAAATGTGACTAACGTAGCTCATACGGAGCGCTGTGACAAGGAAGCAGGGAACAGGCACAGCTTTGAATGTGACCCTGGACGTGGACATTTATGTTTGTACAATAAATACTTTTACTTATGAAGTCCAGCGAATTTACATTTACTGCGTTTTGAAGGAAGGAAGGAAGCAATCACCAACGTCCACAAGTGCCAACAACAGGGCAACGTGCAGGTGCTGTACGTACGTTTAATTTTAATCTTTCAATTTTCTTGCTTGTTTGTTTGTTGCGAGATAACTTGTTCTTGCATTATAATTAAAATTTCAAATAACTGCCCGTATGTTAACTATTTTCATCCTGTTGTATGAAAATTAATTAAAATTTCAACTAATTGCAGGTATGTTAACTTTCATTTTAAGTTTAACCGTGTAGCAGTGTTCACCGTCACCATCATGATACCAGTGACCACCACAATACGCCAAATGGTCCACTGGTCCACTTTCATTACTTTGATTACGGCAAAAACAAATAATGGATGGTCAACATTTAATTTCCCGTGGGAGACGCATAGACTTAAAAACAGGTATCATCAACAATACCTCATGGGAGACGCCATAGACTTGTAAATCCATGTTGACTTTTAAAATCTTCACTCACAGAATACTTAATCAACAACAAGAAAGTATGAACAATTCTCCACGGGAGACGGCATAGCCCCACAAGCGCAATCTACGGGGAGACTTAAAGAGATGGATCCTTGTTTATGTCCAAAATTCTGCATCAAAGAATGCGCATTCCACGGGACACGGCATGGACTTGCAAATCCGTCTTTGAAAATACGCAATCTATCTATCTAGGACAAAGCATCAACCATTCCACAAGGCAGACGGCGTAGACTTGGAAATCGGTGTTGATTTTTAAAATCTTGCATCCGAACAATAGCTACCTATACCAACAATTCTTTAGAAGAGACCCATATATTTCGAAATCTATGTTAACTTTGAAAATCTTGGATTCAGCTATTTCGTTTGGAGAGAGCACTTCATTGTCGTAGGAGATTCTAATGCATTGACCCTATTAGCATTGACCTTATAGATCTTGTAATTACATCAACTAAGTTATTGCTTGCATCTAGCCAGTGAAAATAGAAATGGCATTCGTGATACTCAAGAATCATTTAGAAATTGTATTTAATAAATTACTTTCAAGAATCATTTAGAAATTGTATTTAATAAATTACTTTAAAAATTAAATACAAATCAAAAACATTAGTCCAGCAAAATTATAGATTTTATATTTTTAGGCACAAAGTGCAAACTCTAATTTAAATTTTTCATTGCATATAATTAATTAAGAATAATAAATAAAAGCTTTGAAATTTTTTAAAGAAACTTAGGGATTACTTGCTTAAGGGATAAGAGAAACAAGACAACAACAAAAAATTTCTAATTCATCATTATTATCAACATTTCATAAATTATCATTAGTTTACAAATTTTCATTTATCATCAATTCATTTGATGAACCACGATATCACATCCGCGATATCGGAGCCTGCCATGCGATGTCAGATACCCGATATCGAGACCTATCTCCTTGCCTATAAATAAAAGGCAGGCGCACTTGGTTTGGCAATAGATTAGTTAGTCCTTTACCCAAACTCTTGCCTTTTCTCCCTCTTAGAGTTCGAATTATTTCTGCGTGCCTGTAGTAGGAGTCATAAAATGAACAGATCTTTATTCGAGCAATGTGTACTTGAGCACACCTTGTGTACGACAATAAAGATGAAGTTTGTGATAAACCTTGCAGCATTCGGAATAGATTAATTAATGTTAATTAATGTTATTTAATGCTTTCCTTAGTCAATTAATGTCTCTCTCACCCTACAACTCTCCTAAGTAAGTACACTTAGTACGATTACTTTGAGCATGTGTGTAATGCTTGGTAACCCAGTAACGACTAGCATTTGGTAATCCCAGTAGTGTTGCACTGGTTCAGGATGTGTACAACAAGTGAGAACGAATACTGGTGTTAGGATTAATTAGAGCTTAGTTAATGAGTAGTTAAATTAAATTAGTTATTTAGTTATCTCTCTCTCCTCCCTTATTAGTACGAAGACAATAAAAATATAAAAGCCATAAAAATCATATACCTCAAGTTTACTTAACCATAGAATCGTGACAAACAAGTAAGCTTGGGAAGATAATGATTGACCAACCCATCCTTGTTCTACAAAGGTGTGTAAGCACTTAGTCCTTGGAATTCGATTGGATAGTGCATGTACGCTCATATTCGTATGGTTGAGCGTAGGGATACCTCGATGCTCATCATTGGTGCCATTGCTAGGGACTTTGTTGTTTGTGCGCTAATTAAAACTTAGGAAATCTTTCTCATCGTTGGAATGAACCCTTAGGGTTGGTTACACAAGAAAAATAGATAATAATACATTGCACACTAAATAGACAATTATGTCTCCTTCTTCGTATGAAAGTGTTTCACCACCTAGGTTTGATACAGGAAACAATCGGAGGCGTAGTACACATGATGTTGATCCACCAGTACCCCAGTAGTTTCGTGTGGTATATGTTCATCCCAATGAGTATATACCAAACTTCACCTTTATCCTCCACCAGGATGAACAACTGCGTTGATGAGACTTAAAAGGTAACCTAGTGTTACCTCCCGATCGTTCAGTCCCAAGCATGCTTCTTCGTGCTCTTACCCAAATTGGCATGCAGCACTTACACGTGGAATACGTTGTGCACGACCACAACTCGAGAGAATATCACCCCACGGAGGCATAACATCAAAGGGACTTACAACAGGAGAGACACCACAAATCTATGAAGGGTAAGTGGTCTCAGGATGTCCCACACATCTTAAGTGAAAATGAGGATGGTGATCCATAACCTAGGTTTTGATACCAACAAACACAAAGGGTCTGACAAAGGAACACAAAAGCATGATAAAGATGGACATTCTAATCGGAATTGTGATTGAGGCTGAGATCGTTGAAGAGAAGGTAGCAGGCACCATCATGGTGATGGTTCTCCTTCTTCTTCACCTTCATCATCTCCTTCACCCTCTCCTTCAGGATCCAAACGCAGTCACAAAGAAAAAGATCATGAGGATAAATGTAGGCAAAGTGGAAGCCAAAGACAAAATAGTCAGGAAAGGGGATGAGGGCATTCTAGAGAATAATGACATAGAAGAAGGGAGAGTAGAGAACAACATAGGCATCATAGACGCCATAGACAGGACGATCATGATGAACCCCTACTTGCTACTTGAAGTATGCTAGATATAATTGAGGCTATTAGAGTTCCAACAAGGCATCAACAAGATAATAGGATCAAGAGATTAGATATGAACAATATCCCACGATTTGAAGGGGATTATAACGCTGATCCTCAAAATCATCTACAAGCATTCCATGATGCATGTGCCTTACAAAACATAAAAAACGAATGGTAAAAACTTAAGTTGTTTCCACGGACACTAATCAAAGAAGCGGAAAGCTGGTACCAGTCCTTAGAACCGAAATCCATTCGTAGGTGGAGTACCATGTTAGAATTGTTCAACAATAAGTACCAAACATACTCCTGAGTGTCCAACCTGCGAACGCAAATCCAAGGATGGAAACAAGGAGGACATGAGCCCTTGGATGTTGCCATGGGCCGATATTATGCATTGTTACATCGTTGCCCAGGCCATGGTTATTCGTAGAGGGATCAACTACACCATCTCATAGAAGGGCTTAGGCATGAAACATGAAGAACCTTTGGGACTTATGCCCAAGGGAGACTATTTGAGCTTAGGGCCCATCAAGTTGAAAGAATATTGGAGCAAGTTGCTAAAGAATAAGGTGAGCTAAGGAAGAGAGGAAGTGCCGAAGAATATAACAGGGATCCTTCCCTCTAAAAGAGGGGAGTAAGATTTTGTGAGAATGAAGAAGAGTCACCACTCGAAGAGATGGTGAATAGAAAAACTTTGCCTATCCAAAAGTTAGCATCGGAGGTATCGACAAATGTAGACCAAATGTGGGACTCCCTAGATGATAGATTTCAAACCGTTCTTAAAATAGTAGAGGAGTCTAGAGAGCAAGGTAGTGATTGCGAAAAATGAAAAAAGAGAGAAGCTAAACATGCACGTAACAAGGGTAAGGGCAAAGTTGTCATCATCGAAGATGTTGTGGAATCAGATACAGACAATGATAGTGGATGTGAGATATGCCAATATGACCATCCTAAAGGATGTTTCCCTATAATCTCACATGTGCAGGAGTCTAGGGTGTATGCACTCAACCCATGATTAAACAAAATGCAAACACCTTAAAGGTTACCTTACCCTCAAGGTAACTTAATACAGTTCTACCAACCCTTAACGTATTATCCAAGTGGAACTCCAGCATAACCAATTGAGCAATATCAACAATGTTAGCATCCATAATCATGGGGAATGCCACCACCAAGGCAATAGTATCCTTACTGGAAACCTAACCCATATGGATATTAAGTGCAGCAACCAATCTGTCCACGTAACTCTACTAGTCACGTTACTCCTCAACCTCACTACCAAGTTTGTGAGTACTATAGGACTCCTTCTCCTAGGGGCGATGTTTCAAAAACATACCACCCTTCTCATCTGATTGCATCTCTTCCACCTATAGCTCCACTATCGCCTGCTCCAGTTATGCAAGGTGAACTCCCTGCCCAGCCATAGCAATGTAACGCCACAAGGGTTGTTAACTCTCAACCTACTGCTGGTTCTAACAACCACATAAAGAAAAGACCTTTCTTTAGAACCAACAGTCCAACTAAGCTCTTACAACCGCAAGCGGCTGATTCTTCGATTGCCTCACCATCACTTGAAACTTCGGAGCTCCCTTCAACCCAAAAATCATGCTCAATGCATACGGTCATGTTAACTCATGTCGTCACCAATTGGATAAAAGATGACCACCTTTCTATGAAATTTTTTGATCTTAGAAGTCCTCTGATATATCTACAAATCGCTAGAAATGAGCCATGCAAAGCTCTTTTGGATTCAGGTTCTGGTGTCAACTTAATATCTCAAGAAATGTACAAGGCTTGGAACCTACCTTCGCTAAACAAGAATAACATTCGATTATAGTTGGTTGACCAGTCCATCATTGTCCTATTGGGACTAGTGGAGGACATTGTCACCACTGTTTGTGGGTGGTCGTACCTAGTTAACTTCCTAGTGATTCAAGTGAACACGGTAAGGGGGACTTTCCAATTATAATGGGAAGAGCATGGCTAAGCAAAATTGACGCACACCTAGGAATCCACGATCTTTCCTTGGAAATATCAAAGGAAAATACATTTGGAAAGATTGAGAAGAAGAAAGTTCCATGCATCGCATACAATGACACAAGGTGTAATTACATGCAGAAGTCTTGGTTTGTACAATGTTTAACATTGCATGCATGCAACTAGTATGCACAAGTGAAAAACATATAAAGATACCTATATGCAGCAACCACAAGATAGGAAGGCACCCAGTGGCTGAACACTGATCAAGAAAGAAGTTCAATTATATGCATGGAACCAACTAAGGGTTTGACTTGCACTTACATCGATATCATAGACACATTAGAGCAAGTCCATCGCCAACTTCCAAGTCTTGACATTGAAAATATCAACTGGTGGTAGTTGGAAATCCCTAATAAGTTTAAGAATGAACCTCTTGAGCCAAAACCATTTCCCACTGGTATGGAATACACGTTTCTCAAAAATGGAAAACAGGTAATTATTAATGCAAAGCTTGCTCCTCAACAAAAAGAAAGGCTGTTGAAAGTGATAAATAATTGGTCGAAAGCCTTTGCTTGGTCATATCCTGAATTAACTGGAATAGATCCTAGGATATGCCAACATAGAATTTACACTGACCCCTCTATGAAGCTTCAAAGACAACTGCAGAGACGACTTAACCCCAAGCACAAGCAAGTGGTTGAGTAAGAAATCGAACAGCTTCTAAAAGCTGGGTTCATATACCCCATTGCTGATAGCGAATGGGTTAGTCTCTTAGTTATTGTGCCCAAAAAGGAAGGAAAATGGAGAGTGTGCATAGATTTTAGGCTTCTAAATATGGAAACATTCAAAGACCACTTTCCGTTGCCATTCGTCAACCAAGTTTTAGACACCATTGTAGGGCATCACTACTATAGTTTTCTAGATGGGTACAGTGGGTACAACCATATAAAAATAGCCCTAGAAGATCAAGCCAAGACTACGTTCACCAGTCCTTGGGGAACATTTGCATACAAACAGATGTTGTTTGGCTTGTGCAATGCCCTTGCAACATTTCAATGATTAGTTCTAAGCATATTTTAGCAGTAGATAGGAAATGGCGTGGAGGTCTTCATGGACAACTTCTCCACTTATGGAGCAAACTTTGATCAAGCCTTGAACTAGTTAGAGCAAGTATTAAAATGATGTGTATAAACCAATTTGAGGCTCAACTAGCAAAAAATCCATTTAATGGTCCAAGAGGACGTAGTAATAGGTCATAATATTTTGCAAAAAAGGATAGAGGTAGACCCCAAAAAGATTAAAGTTATCTAGGGAATTACCTGCCAACTCGAAACTATAAAAGATATTTGATCATTCCTTGGACACACTAGCTACTATAGAAGATTCAAACCATTGGTGAAACTAATGAAAAAGGATGCACCTTTCGAATGGACCAGGAAATGCGAACTAGCTTTCCAAACTTTAAAACAAAAGTTAGTAGAAACACCTATTCTACAAGCTTCGGACTGGTTCAGGCTATTCCACATAATGACTGACACGTCCAACTTTGCCTTAGGAGTTGTATTTACACAGTTAGTTGACCAAAAACATCCTTATTACATCCACTATGCAAGTACACGTATCATTGGTGCACAACTTAACTACACTAGAATAGAGAAAGAATTAATGGCTGTTGTGTTTGCACTAGAAAAATTTAGGCACTATGTATTGGGCTGCAAAGTATTCGTACACATAGATCATAGTGCAATATGGTTCCTCATGAATAAACCATTGGTGAGCCCTTGTATCATATGATGGCTTGTAATCTTACAAGAGTTTGATCTTACGATGATCAATCGTAAAGGCATCGAGAACATAGTTGCTGATCATTTATCTCGATTGCGTTGGGACAACAAAGAGGATGAGTATCCAATTTTTGATCATTTCCTTGATGAATTCCTTTTATAGGTGTAGTGAATAATCAATTAACCACAGAGATAAACTGGTATAGTAGTATTCTCACCTATCCCCTTACACAACAAACACCACAAGGGTTTGAATCTAAAAAGAAATAACAGTTTCTTCACCAAGCCAAGTATTTTATGGAAATCAATGGGAAACTTTACAAAGTATGCCCCGATGGCTTGGTTTGATGGTGTGTTCCCGATATAAATTAACTACGTGTTCTCCAAGATGCTCATGAGGGTCCTTGTGAGGGTGATTATTCTGGAAGATGAACAACCATTAAGATCTTGCTTGCAAGATATTATTGGCCTACACTATTCTGGAATGCCCATCAATTTGTCAACGTGATGGGGGAATGACTGCTAGAATGGAGGGTCCACAACAATGGATTGTACATCATCTAAAGCTACACAATTTGTTCAACAAAAAATCGTAAATAGGTTTGGTATGCCTCATGCATTGATTTCAGACAATGGTACACATTTCACAGGTGCAAATTTTCAAAAATTAATGCAATGCTTAGGGGTTGAACACAAACTGACTACACCATACCAGCCCCAAGCAAATGATCAAGCTGACGTCACCAATAGGGAGATTACGAAGATATTGACAAGAACCATTAGCAAGTATAGGTGAGACTGGAGCACTAAATTGAATGATGCTCTTTGGGCATACCGCTCCACATGGAAACTACCTATAGGCTACTCTTATGAGTTATTGTACGGTAAACTATCAACACTTTCTATTCAAACTGAGCTCCGTACATAATCCATGGCATGTTACCTCAACCTTGATCTCGATCTAGCACAAAAACAATGGTTAATGGCACTTACCTTGCTAGATGAGAATCGATTAGCCGCCTTGTCATCTAATGAATTGCACAAGGCCTTCAATAAACAATGTCATGACCTAAGAATTAGGAAAGTTAAATATCAACCAGGAGATAAGGTTCTCTACTAGAATCCCACACATGTGCTACAACGCACCAAATTTCAAATGCTATGGGAAGGACCTTATGTCATTCATACAAATTTTCCTTTAAGGGCCATGATGATATATAGACCTGAGAGCCCAAATAAGAAATTTTTGATCAACATCCAATAGACCAAACCTTTCCATGAGCCTAGGAAAACTAGTACTTATACTACCTCTATTGGTGGACAACCTTGCTCACTATTTCAGATCTCCTCCTTCCAACTCAATTGTGGGGGAGATGGCCAACTATGCCAACCATTCTAGGCCCTCAGTTCTTTTTGTATTTTTGTTTTACACATTTTTGTTTTATACATTTTTGTTTTACGCATTTCTTCAAACTTCCTTGTTTTTGTTTTACACCATTGTTTACATTTTTTACTATTTCTTTGTTTGATTGATTTATTTTCATTCGTCACACAATAAGTGCTCATGATGGTGGATTGAATTATATGATATAATATTGATTACTAATGTTTGGTTTTTACCTTTGAATTGTGATGCTAATATTAAGATATGGTTCTTTTGATAAAATAGGCAATGGGTCCATGTTGTCCATTCATCCATTCAACTCTGTGGACTCCCTTGGATTAGAACTGTATAGTCCCTTTTCCTAAATGAACTTATTAATGAATGGGTGGCTTGGTATTTTTCAAACCAAGGAAGGACTCAATGGTTAACAAGGGTGTGACTTCAAGGGGATTCGATGCATTTGTGCTGACCATTCTCTTGGGTCCTTGGATGCTTTGTCTTACATTTTCCACCATTCTACCATTGATCAAATATTTGGAAGCTGAGTAAATAAAAATAAGTCTTTGCATGGTGTGGTTCTCATGCAAGAGAGAGAGAGAGAGAGAGAGAGAGAGAGAGAGAAGTGGGAATTCAAAGCACACCCCTTAGACATAATAAAGCAATATGGGCTACAAGCGCTGCTTATGACACTGGAAAGATATGTTACCCATGCCTAAATGTTTCCTCTAACTAAGGCCCTTTCTCACTTCCTACTTCTCCATCTTGCTCTCCTTGGAATGGTGGTGACTCTTTGTGAAAGCATTCTTGTTGCTTCAAGAGGATGGATTGGTCAAGTGTATTGATGCGAGGTCACTAGATGTGGTTGGTTTGAGTCTAGATTTGGCATGAGTTCTACTCAGTCACATTAACCATGACACACATAAGGGACTCTACACAACCTTGCTCTTGGGATTCCATTCCATTATCTTTGCTCCATCTTTCTTTCCATTTCCCACCTCATTGCCAATTTTATGATTAGTCTATATCTTGGTTGATGCATTGTTTTTCCTTGGTAAATTCTTGTGGGTAAGTTTTTAACTCTTGCTTCTAAATGACATTCTTAGAGCCTAATGACTCTCTGGTTTGTGGGTTTGTTAGGGCAAAAAGGGCATGAGCCTGCTTTGGGGAGGACCCATTGGCTTTGCTTTTTGGTGCAATTATTAAGTTCTTTCCCTTAAACATTCTCTGCAATCAACCATTTCTCATTTCATCCCCATCTTTAGCATCCATTTTATTGGCATTGTTGTTGTTATTTTTCTCATCTTTCTTATTCATTATATTTTTCCATCTTATTGCTACTGGAGGTTCGCTCTTAGTCATGGGGGCCCTGGCACAAATTTTTCAATTTCTCCATTCTACTACTTCCCTAACCCCTACACCTTGGGTAGTTACTAGCGATAAATCTCTGAACCAGTATCTACCATAACCACAACTCGGCCAATGCACTTTGTATATCGAGGCAAGGTATCAATTTCATTGTGGCTTATATATCCTTACTCATTTGTGACCGTGTTGTGTGTGCAGATGGTGATCATACAAACAATGGACTAGGCTTAGAGGAAGCACTCAGGATGGACTAGAGTCGGAGCATTTACGAAAGGAACAAGTTTGGTTGTGTGGCTATGGATAAACAACGGAAGGTGCAATCTCGGCATTGGCAGCAACATGCCTCATTTTCTTTTCTCTCTTTTTCTCTTTCTCTTCAAGCTGTCAAGTGAAGGCCTAGATGTTATTTATGTATAGTGTTTATGACAATGGTCATGAACACTAATGCTGTAATGTATTGTGTTGTCGATCTGTTCACTAGGCACTTTGACTCTGTCATCCCATTTCATCGTCAGTTTTCATTCAGTCAATAATCCCATACCTTCCTAATATTTTGTAAGGAACTCGAGAACGATTTTTCATTCAATCGTGGGGGTATGATGAACCACGATATTGGGGCTGCAATATCACATTTGCGATATCGGAGCCTACCATGCGATGTCGAATACCCAATATCAGGACCTATCTCCTTGCCTATAAATAAGAGGCGGGTGCACTTGGTTTGGCAATAGATTAGTTAGTCCCTTACCCAAACTCTTGCCTTTTCTCCCTCTCAGAGTTAGAATTATTTCTGCGTGCTCGTAATAGGAGTCATAAAGTGAACTGATCTTTATTCGAGCATTGTGTACCTGAGCACACCTTGTGTACGACAATAAAGATGAAGTTTGTGATAAACCTTGCAGCATTCAGAATAGATTAATTAATGTTAATTACTGTTATTTAATACTTTCCTTAGTCAATTAATGTCTCTCTCACCCTATAACTCTCCTAAGTAAGTACACTCAATACGATCACCTCAAGCATGTGTGTAACACTTGGTAACCCAGTAACGACTAGCGTTTGGTAATCCTAGTAGTGTTGCACTAGTTCAGGATGTGTATGGCAAGTGAGAACGGATACTAGTGTTAGGATTAATTAGAGATTAGTTAATGAGTAGTTAAATTAAATTAGTTATTTAATTATCTCTCTCTCCTCCCTTATTAGTACCAGGACAATAAAAATATAAAAGCCATAAAAATCATATATGTCAAGTTTACTTAACCATACAATTGTGACATACCAGTAAGCTTGGAAAGACAATGATTGACCAACCCATCCTTGTTCTACAGAGGCGCGTAAGCACTTAGTCCTTGGAATTCGATCGGATAGTGCATGTACGCTCGTATTCGTATGGTTGAGCATAGGGATACCTTGCTGCTCATCTGTGACACTCAAGAATCATTTAGAAATTATATTTAATAAATTACTTTAAAAATTAAATACAAATAAAAAACATTAGTCTAGAAAAATTATAGATTTTATATTTTTAGGCACAAAGTGCAAACTCTAATTTAAATTTTTCATTGCATATAATTAATTAAGAACAATAAATAATTAATCTTTGAAATATTTTAAAGAAACTAAGGGATTACTTGCTTAAGGGATAAGAGAAACAAGACAATTTTTTTTCTATATCATCATTATTATCAACATTTCATCAATTATCATTACTTTACAAATTTTCATTTATCATCAATTCATCCATCACATTTATTCATAATTCCACAACTATCAAGAGTCATCAACCTTCTCAAGAATAATTTATCAATTGCTCTCATGATCAACAATATCATCAAAGTAATTTCATCAAATTTATTGTAGTTTAGATTTAGCAATATGTCTGGATGATAAAAGATCATTTATCTGGGATCAATTAATTTACCCACTAAAATCAAATTAATCATACCAATTCTTCATTACAGGTTATCTAGCAACTTAAGGCGACTCCAACAAATCAAGTTCTATTTAAATATAACTTTATAATCTTTAGAAATTCAATATTTTCATATTCACCATGACTCATGATGAGGTCATGGTATTATATGTTTATTGATCCTGAGTTCACCATGTCTTGTGGTATTGCCGAAATTAATTTCCTATGACTTGTGATCAACTTGTGGTGTCAACCACAACTTGTGATTGCTTTAAATTATCAACAATGATTCATGGACGCCTAAAGATATAGATCTCATTTATGGTAAATTCATCATGAACCATGATGGACATATCATGATTTTCATTACTTAAAAATTCAGATTTCTTAACCATTGTCTTAGATCATAACTCATGGTATCTTTGTGCTACACTCATGGTATCCTCGGGAACCAAAATTGCTTTTACTTTTTAAGATCACAACCCATGAATAGCTCATGGTATAAGAGCATGACCTATCATCTACGCATGTTGAAAGACCACAACTCTTGCTATTAAACCACAGCTTTTGGTAAATGAAATTTTAATTTTTTTCATCAAATTTGGAAACAAATTAATAATTTTCATCAAGGGATTCATCCTCCAAATCCTAATAGAAACTAGTGAGTGACATGCCATCCTCCAAGTCCCAATAGAAACTAGTGATTGAGCTGCCACTAAAGCTAGATACTAAAATGGAAGCCTAAGATGCTATTTTTAGAAATGAGAAGTCAGTGATGTGATGCTAATGTCAACATCAAATACTATACTTAAGGAGTGAAAGGACTTCATGGAGATTGACACAGATGCCATGAAAGACCTAATGGAGCATTATGATGCCATTAATAACTAAGAAGCTTACGCCAATGGTAACACTAATATTTTGCTTCACTTAGAAATTCAAGAAATAACTTTGAATCTTTAAAGTTCAGCCTAAATTGAATACATGAGCCTAGTATTTATAAGTCTAGGATTATCCAAAAATCTTGAGATTTGACCCCCCCAACTCAGAGTTTAGGTGTAGTTAACTTAAAGTTTCCAAAACAACACTACTGAAGACACAAACTTTGATGTCAATGTTAGGGTGACATCACTAAGACTTTGAACCTTGATTTCAATCTTTTAGAACTGACAATGATGCTTGTGTGGATGCTAGCCATCATTAAGATCATTAGAGGTAATGATCAGAATAATCATTGCAGCTTGAGATAGTATAAGGAGGGAAATTATAATGATTAAAGCAGGGAAATTTAGCACAAAGCTTTCTCACTCTCTTTTAATTTAATGTTTCCTTCTCATTTTCCTTTACATCCTATATCCCCTTTTCACTTTTAGGATCTTGACTTCTTGTTGCTGATCAGTGTTGCTGTAGCCTACAAGCCATCATTATTGCAGCTTCTCACCCTACTAATTTTTTTATTTTCTTGTTGTATTTTTATTATTTTCTGTTGTTATCTATTTAAATAATTTTCTCTTTTTTTTTTAATGTTTAGACCGAATGCAAATAATTTAAGATTCTCAATTGAAGTTTCTTTTCTTTGTATGTTGCTTTATGGATATTTAGCTCTTCCACTTAAACTATTCCTACACTAGCTGTGCACATATGGAGGGTGCCCCATGAAATAAGTTGTAAAATAATGTTTCATGGGTGTTTAGTGTTCTGGCCAAAGTTTTTGCATTTAGTATATCAAGAAAATGATGATTTCATATCTCATGCTGTTATCAGAGAGTTGGCACAAGTTTGAGCAAACCTATTGGTTTTACTGGTTGATTACCATGTTATTCTTGCTCTTTAGAATTAATAATACTTCAATTGGTTTCATTTTTTGTGTCAATATTTTTAATCCAACTAAATATTTTTGTAGACTCTCGTTATATGAGAGGAGGAAAGCAAATATAAATTCTTTTGAAAACTAAACAAAATGAGAAAATATGTTTGCCTAAACAAGAATGAGTTCTAGGTTATTCTAGTTGACTAATTTATCATAAATTTGAGGTTCTTGTTCAAGCATGTTTTTTAAGGGCATGGTAAAATGTACTTTTGGGTTTAAGTACATAGCTGGCAATAACAAGTTGGTGGTATTAAATCACTTGGCTAGACTACCAAGTTACCCAAGTCAATGGGATAAAAATTCGATGATAATTGTCCACATATTTTTTAGCTACATGAGCAGTTGTTTTCATTTATATCTATGGCTATTTTCATTTATATCTATGTCCTTAGTTTGAGTTAGTGAGCCAATTTGCAAGGAATTGGTGACAACTTGCAGTTTAATGAGTAGCTGGGTTATGCAGAGTTCCTTTACCAGCTGTTAATGTATTGCTAGGAGGTTGAAATATACTAGACACTTTCCTTGTTTGTGTTTGGCTTTTTCTTTCATATTGAGTTCATGGTCATTTCATCCCCTATGCAAATGGGGGAATTCATTATTCTTATTTGTATTGCTTAATATTTTGTTATTTTTTATTGTATTGTTCTCTTATTTGTTGTAAAATTGCTGACATAGTTAAGTTGCACTACGAAATTGAAATTATCATCCTTTAACAGTTTTAACTCATTCTAAATTTGATTTATTACAGCTTTTTAATCTAGCTAGTTTCAAAGATGTAGGCAGCTGAATTCCATTCTAAAGTCATTCTCTCTTTTGAGCCAACCACCACAATTGATTATACTTTTTGGGCATTGAAAATTTTGTTGATTTCTTTCTTTCCAGATTCCAAAGCTTTACATATACTCACTATGCACTCCAAATTTAGAAGTGTGGTGGCGAAGCCATTGTTGAATCTTCTAAAGATATAGCTTTCACCTATTGAAATAATAACCTTTTCACATTTTTGCACAGCTTTGACAATATAAAATGTTGATCTCAGCTTCTCAAACTTTATTCCATATAGGAGCAGCAATGCATAAAAATATGATAAGCACCTCTGATTCAGCTATTATTATTATTATTTGTTTTTTAAATCTGATGTAGATTTTTCAACTCTTTTATCTTTTGTTGGTGGAATCCCAATTCATTTTCATTGAACAAAATTAATAAGAATCAGGATAAGTTTAGTGGATTAAATGAATTTTGTGCATTTTAAATGGAATAGCATGTAGAATTTGTGTGAAAGACAAATAGCATCAAGAAAATTAACTTAACTTGTATGAGTATACTTTGTGTTGAGTAGTTAAAGAAAATGGAAAAGATGTGAAGGTATGAAGATGGAAAAAGGAACAAGGAACAAAACACATCATAGAAAATCCAAACCATGGTAACTAATGTGAGTGAAAGTATAGTCACGAAGAGAGTGGAATCACCATATCTGTGATTCATAAGAGAGTGGAATCAAGTCAAGGAAGAAGATTCCATGTGAAAGGTTAAAAGATTTCTACTAGAGGCATATTGGAAGAAAGTCACTTTCATTCACAAATGTGGGCATCAAAATTGATATTTGAATTATTTGTGTACACAATATCTGATAAATATAAAGAAACTTATTAGGAGTAACTTTTTCATTTTTCCATGTTATAAGATTTAGGTAAAAAAACCATAAATTTCACCATGATATTAAAGATAGAATATGAAGATGCATAAAGCCAAAGTAATAAAGAAACTTTCAAGAAGAAAACAGATCAAGAAAAAGGAGATAGATGTGTGGAATAAAAAATTGCAAAAGTTCATTTTTGTAAAGAAGTAGAGGAGGAAAAGCCTAGTTGGAAAAGTAACCATTCTCAAAAATATCCATAGAACAAAGGTTAACTATCATGTGAGTTAAAATGATAAAGTTATTGGTGGATGCTAATGAACTTTAGGACAATAAAATATCCAAAGAAGGATCCTAGTGATAAGGATGAAAAGATGGATTAACTAAAAAATTTGTCCATCAAGAAAAATATCAATCTAAAATTACAAAAAAGAAAGGTATGGAGAGAAGGAATTCCCTAAGATTTAGGAAGTCTCTGAGAAAATGTATGGATAAGTGGATGAGTCGCTCAAAGGAAGTACTTGATGGAAGCAAATAAGTGGATGAGTCTCTCAAAGGAAGTACTTGATGAACATATTAAGAAATCTTCAAATGAAACCAAATCAATGCATAAGCTACATCATCGTGTAAATGATATCACGGGATCCATGCCAACCTATAAATACAACACTTAAGTGCATAGATTTTCAATAAGTTTTAGGCCATAGTAACAAAACTCTTTTAGTTTTTTTTTCATAATTTAGCACTTAGGAGTATATGCCTGCAGTGTGGTGTTGAGCGATTGTATGATGTTTTTATTTGAGTAAATTGTACTTGTACATAGTCCATGACCTGTAATAAAGATCAAGATTGCTTACCATCATTGCAACATCCACTTAGTTTTCTTGTGTTTGCTTAAAATAATTTTTCTTATTTTCCTAGTTAATCATTTACTTTACAAGCATTTCATTTTACATATTGAAAGTAATCAGCATGGATATAGCTCATTTCGAGCACTAAGTGTAGTTATTTAGTAACCCAATAGTGGCATTGCTTGATTTGCTTAGTAGTAATACCACTTGGTAATCCCAGTATTGACTACATGACTCTAAGGCATGCACGATAGACCAAGACTAGATATTCATTGCATTAGGCTAAGTTAGATTTGCTTTTTTGCAATTACTTAGACTTAGGATTAGAAACTATTTTCATTTCATCATGTTTTCTAGGAGTAAGAATGCAAAACAACATCAAATATCATATACCTCAAGGTGAGCTAAACCATACACATAGACTTCACTAGCTCTATGTGGGAAGACAATGGTTTCAAACTTAAACAAGTTGCTAACATATTAACATTGCCTCATCCACGAATTATGATCTAGTTGCATGTGAACACCTATGACTTGTATGGTTGGGTGTTGGATTACTCCACTACTTATCATTGGCACCATTGCCAGGGACAAGTCAATGTATGAGGAGTAAGTAATTGCATAAAGTTAAAATCCATAATTTTCTAATAAGTCTAAAAAGTAAGCATACTTGACCAAACATCTTAAACCACAATATGGCTTCAAACAAGGATACATCATCACCTGCCAAAGAGACAAAAAGAGTTAATGATAGAATCAATGATGAAGAGGAATGGAGTATGCCAATGCAAGCAAGGATATCATATGCTCATCATAATTCTTATTATCCCGATTTTACTTTCATCTTTTACCAAGATAGGAAACTAAGGTGGAGAGATCTTCAAGGTAACAGTATTCTACTTCTAGAGCACTCAACATCCATCATGCTTTAAACAGCTCTAAGGGGCATGAATCTAAGTAAGGCACTTGATGGGTATTATGTGACCAAACACATGACATGACCCTATCAGCCAACTAAGGAGAAAGCAAGAGAGATGCTACCATGGAAATGAAACATGTCCAAAAAAAAGGAAAGAAAGTCAACTCTTCTCTTACCTTAGAAGATCTTGATGGTGATGCATTCATTGCTAAGCAACTTCACTAAAATCATGAAGTCCATTCATAGACACTTATCATCTAATTGGAGGAACTTGCCAAAGTTCAACTATATTCCACCCTAGTAGAGACAACTAAGAGGAAGGCAACTAACTCAAAGTATAAGCAGGACTCAAGGCCAAGGGTTTATGCTAGATCCTATAGAGAAGAATACCAAAGTCATGAAAGGAGGACAAGCTGACACTATTCTCCTACTACCTCATCCTCATCCTCATGATCATTAGTGAACTCTAATAAGAGCAAGCTAAGGCACCAAGACCATGATATGAAGGAGAGAAGGACACATGATCACCATGACTATCACCTGAGGCATTTAGATAAAGAAGATGAAGATTATAAACAAAGCAGACACAGGGATAGAAGATAAGACCAAGTACAACATGAGCATTGAAGGGGGTATCACTACAATAGAGCTAACAAATCCAATTATGATGATGAATCCCTATTGACTACTTAAAGTATGATCAACATTAGGAAAGTTGTTTACAATCCAACCAGGTATGTCAGGGATAGATGTATCAAATGGCTAAATATGAACAACATGCCTAAATTTTAGGGTGTCCATAATGCTAATTCTCAACATCACCTTGAAGCATTCCATGATGCTTGCACCCTGCACAATATTAAAAGTGATTGGCATAAATTGAAATTTTTCCCATGGACATTTGTGAAAGAAGCCAAGAGTTGCTACAAATCACTTGAACCAAAAGCAATCAAAAGATGGAGTACTATGTTGGAGCTCTTGAATGATAAATATCAAAATTATTCATGAGTGTCTAATTTGAAGAAAACAAATCCAAGGATGGAAGCAAGGGATCCATGAATCCCTTGATGGGGCAATGGAGAGGTATTATTCACTACTACACATATGCCTAGGCCATGGATTCTCACAACAGGAACAACTAAGGCACATTGTAGATGGGCTATGGAACAAGACTAGAGAGACCCTTAGGGTTTATGCCCAAGGTTGATTATCAGATATGTCTATCCATCATATAAAGATATTAATTAATTAAGTAGAAAAAAAGAAAGATGAGTCAAGAAAGAGAGAATTAGCATAAGAATATAATAGAGACTCATTTATCAGTAAAGGGGATGTAAGAGTTTGTGATCCTCAAGAGGAAGAAACCTTGGATTAGGTAATTCAAAAGAAGACTCTACCAATTCAGAAATCTGTAACTGAGATAGTGGTAAAGGTAGAGAAAATGTGAAATTCAGTTGATGAAAAATTTATAACAGCATTAAAGATTATGGAAGAGAAAACAGAGCAAGCCTTTGACAAAGGCAAAGATAAGAAAAAGAAGAAAGATTTTGGACAAAAAAATAAAGTAGCCTCAATGGCTAAGTGTTTAGACACAAGCTCCGAAGATGAGGAAGGATGTGTTGTTTGCTAATATGAACATCATAAGGGATGTTGTCCAATAATGGCACACTTACAAGAAATAGGGACATATGCACTTAATCCCAGATTTATCAAGAAACAAATGCCCAAACGGTTACCTTATTCTCAAGGTGGCTACAAGCAAATCTTCCAACCAACATACTATCCTAATGGAGCCTACCCATAGCCACAAGAGTAGTATTATAAAAAGTATTAATAACCCCAATCGTATGCCATGCCACCACCACATCAACAATATCCATATTGGTAGCTAGATCCATATGGCTACTATGTCCAATGTCCAATCTCACTAGAAAAGGTGGCCATTCAAACTTCATAGTACTATCTGCTTGAGTACCATAAACTGACACCACCAAGAATAGATCCAAATTCATACATTTATCCATAAATAGCTAATTCATCAAATCCAACTCATGCTTTGCCATCAGTGCCACCACCCACTATGCAAGGGAATTGCCATCACAACCACAGCAGAGGAAAGTTGCAAGGGAAGTAAGTATATAGATAAAGGATTTTACCAACAACACTAAGGGCCAATTGAAGCAACATATTTTCTTTAGGATGAGTCTAGAAAAGGTTGGTAGAGTTAGAACCTCATTGAAACAAGATTCTTCTATGGAATATCCTCCTAGAAACGACAAGCTTCCACTATCATCAAATGTAAACATGCAAACTATCATGCTAATAGAGATAGTATTAGATTGGATCAAGGTAGGAACACTTCCCAGAAAAAGAATGGATCCAGGAGTTCCTTTGATTTATCTATGAGTAGCTGGAAATCTACCATGCAATGCTCTACTAGATTTGGGTGCCAGAGTTAACTTGATCTCTATAGAAACATACAAGACATAGAACCTACCACCCTTAAAGAAGTGTAACATTTGGTTAGAGCTTACAAATCAATCTTTCATCATTCCTTTGGGACAAGTAGATAATGTAGTGACCATTGTCAATGGATGGTCCTATCCAATAGACTCTCTTGTGATTTATGTGAAAAATGATGACAAGGAATTTCTAGGTATCATGAGAAGAGCATGGCTTAGCAAAATTGATGCTAAATTAACTATGAGAGATTTATTTGTTGAAATATCTAAGGAAGACATGCATGGAGCCATACATATGCAATGGATTTTATGCATTAATATTGATAGAAAAGGGTGCAATTGTGGACCAACCTTCCAAAATGTCAACCAAATCATTAAACCAGTCCACAACAAGCGTGAAAGACAAGTGTGTGCATAGGAGAGATCAGGAACCACAAAACCAAAAGACACCCAATGGCCAACAACTAAGAATGTTCAGTTATCTAGAACATGCATGGAATAATATAAATTGCTTATTAACTCCTCTTTTCAGAAAATGACCCCAACTAAGAACTTACAAATGGAAATACTAAACCACAATCATACACCAACAGAAAAGGGGAACTAAGAACTTAGATGATAAAAATTTAACCACCATCATGATCACATGGTATGATAACAAAAAAACTAAATAATTTAGGATGGTAAGTCAAAAACCTCAAGTGTATGATCTAGGGGAACTAGGATGCATTTTCTAAACACTCACCCATGAGTTCAATTGTGGGGGAGATATCTCATCCTAATTTAGGAAGTAATAAGTGCTTTTCAAATTTCTTGTTTTACAATTATTTTTTATTCTAATTTCTTGTTGTACCTTTTCACATTTCTTAATACATTTTCCATTCTTTTATGCTTTTCAATTTCTTAATAATTTCTTAATTCTTTCATATTTTTCCATTCTTTAACATTTTTCATTTGTTACACCTTTTTCTATTTTTTACCATCTTTTTCATCCTTTTGTAAATATTTTTGATTACTAATAAAACACACCAAGAATAAAGCAAGATGTGTTCCAGTAAGATGAAGATTTATCTATGTTATCAAGTCATAAGTGATTGATTATTTGTATAGTGAGACCACAACATTCATCCACCCATTCCATTAATAAGAGGTTCTTATCATGACATAATGATATTCTTTCCATTATAAAACTAAGAATAAACTTGTGATCATTATGCGTGGATCAAAAAGTGAAGAACCCAGTGGGAATGAAAAGGGTGTGACATTAAGGGGTTTTATGGATTTTATTGGATTACTATTGTGAGTTTTATCTTATTTCTTAGGTTGTATTATATCCTTGTAGATCTAAAGAAAAATGAGAGTAAGAGTACAATAAGTGCTGCCTTACCATGTCACTAGAAAAACATGTTACTCATGCATAAAGGTAGTCCTTTGGTAAGGTTGACATAGTTAAAAATAAAATAAATGCACAAGAATAAATTTTTGGGGGTCCCGTTAGAAAGACATGTTACTCATGCCTAAAGGTAGATGGCTTCTTAGGAATCTAAAAAATCATAAAAGTGCAACAAATAAACTCCTCCCTTGGACAATACGCCAAGTGGTAATACTCCTTGCAAAAATGATAGTCTTATAGTTGTAACTTCAAGAGATGAAATAATGTGATGTCACTGGAAAGTGGTTTGAATCTTAGAAAGAAGGGATAATGATAATTTTAACCATCAATAACACACAAGGATTCATCATGCTTATGGTAAGATACCTCACATCCCAAATTTTGCAATCCCTTCTAAAGTCCATCTCATCTCACAGTATAGTTAATCATAACTTGTGGTTTTGTATAATCTAACAATATATTTCAAATTCAATGATACTAATATGTGTGTTTTGCTAGACAGATATGTCTTAAATTCAACTCTTTGAGTGCCTAAGGACACTTTTAGCCATGGTTATATAAGGGCACTAAGGGCTAGAGCCTACGTTGGGGAGGACCCACTTATATAACTCTTCTATTTCATATTTGGCAAGCAATCTTATGCCTTCTAGAATAATCAAGACTTAATAAATACTTTCATATCATCAAACAATATGTTCATACATAAAAAATTCATTACCCATCTCTTATCCATATAATAAACTTTCATTGCCTAAAATTCTTTCTTCATGAACTTTGAAAATTGTGCATCATTCATGGCCTATGACCCTTTAGACAAGCTTTACGTCTTCCAGAAATTCCAATTGACTCATTTTTTTCCTAAAAAAATTAAAATTTTTAATGGTGATGTTGTAGCTACAATGTCATAGGCACCTACGATATTGTATCTATGATCCATGATCTATGATTTCACGCATATAAAAATCGTATATATACACACGAGTTAGTGAAATTTCTCACTTTCTCATTTTGGAAAAAGAGAGTTTTTGCAATTTTTTTCAGAACTCTTGCACACTAGCTTCCAAAGACCATAACATTATCCTCATATCTCCAATTTCCAAAATTCTTAAATCCTATTGATCCTGGAGTGCTCAACTTAGTTGTTTTGGGTGGGGGTGGGGGGTGTGTGCATTGTGTGATATAAGCAAAAAGTTGAAAATTTGAGCCTAAGATTCTTAACGCTAGAAGATACTATAAAGGGTAAGTACAAAGAAACAATAAGAATCTTAAATTTAATCAATCAAACTAAGGCCAAAAAGATTAAGATAATACTCCTAATAGACTATATCAACTATTTGAGGCCATAATAAGCTAGGAAAATGATAGAAGGCCATAAGTAACTAAAAGATATAACATCTCATGGTTTCTTTTTTTNCCCTTAATGTTAATTGTGGCATCTTCCCCTTTGTTGTGCTAGAATTGATAGGTCTTCCTCAAATACCATTCTTTGCTGTTTGAAAGTGTGGAACATAACAGTGATGCTTGGAGTTGCATCCTCATCATTTCTAGAGCAAATTATACAAATGGATCAAAGTTTAGCTACACAATCACTGTAGTCATGATCATTTTCTCCTAGATAGATTGGAAGCAGTTTGGTGACAACATAAGGCATTNGCCTAATGAAGGGGCAAAAGAAGCACATATGTCCATGAGACCAGATACAGACACAAGGAAACTATGGTTGAGAAGGACATATGGCAAAGAAGACAATGATTACAATGAGTTAACCCTTGAAGAGAGAATTTTTTTCAAAATTGGCACATATCATTCTATTTCCCACAAAAATATTAAAAAAAATATCAACATATGCAGCTAGGGGAAGTGCAATCTTAATGGGAAAGTACAACACTAACCTTGCACAACTCTACTTCTTGGAAATTCAAAGGTAATTTGAGGAAAAGAAGGTAGGGAAACTGATACTTCCATTTCCTTTCCTCATTAAGAAGTTGTGCATATGTGTTGGAATCAAGGGTACACCAATGACATCCTTAGGAAGCATCAAAATGCTTTCTATGCCAAGGTGCTCAAGCCAACACCACCAAAGAAAGATCAGATGGAGGAACAAACAAACACTGAGGAAACCACACAAACTACTATATAACAACAACAAGCGAGATCCAATGGTAAGCAACAAGAGAAATAACAATAGCAAGAACAAAAATAGTAGCAAGTTCCACCACCACCACCACAACATGATTATAGACCATAAATGAGTCATCTACAACAAATTGTAGGGACCATCAATTAAGGAACTTGTGAGGAGGCTAATTTATATAAAGTCATTAATAGTGTCATTCAACCAATAGTTTCCATAGACCCTGTGACTGAACAAATATCATTATAGTTAGGAGGAGAGGACCAATGATCACAACATATTTTTGGAAACACTACAAGATTTCAAGTGATGCTTGAAACCAAAGAAGGATCCATAATCATGGTTATGTAGCACAAATATGTAGTAGGAGTAGCAGAAGTGATCATGGATCACATTAAGAAATCATTTAATGTACCTATTGTGCCACTAGTGGATCACATCAAGAAATCATTTAATGTACATGTTGTGCCACTAGTGGATCTAACTGGAGCTTAGGATGCTCAAATGCTAGTTGCTACCTCAATGAGTTTTGCCAATCACGAAGATGTGTTGGATTGACTACTCTAGACAAGGCAAGTCATGAAAAATCTTTTTGAAATCCTAAGTGATGTCACTATAGTGTAATCAACACTAATAGTAACAAAGGGTAAGCTAGTCATGGTAGAAACTAGGGCAAAGTATGCAAAAAATAAAATTCTTAGACTACAGGAAGAGCTTGTGACCTTGAGGGCTAAACGCAAAGATCCTACATAGTATGTTGCACCTAACCAGCTAGAGTAGTTTAGAATAAAATAGATCAATTTCCTAGTGGAGCATAATAAGCAGATGGAGAATGAGAAGGAGAAAGCAATGTGAAATGCCTTAGTAGTAGAAGCACAAGCATATGCATATGCTAAGGTACTTACCACAACATAGGAAGAAAATAAGCAACCCACTACAAAAAATACCAGGTTGACTAATGTAGAGAAGAAGAAAAATAGCCTTGAGAAGAGCATCCATTAGTTGAAAACATAACTAATAAGTGTCCACTAAGATATGAGCTACTTAGCAAGAGGAAATAGAACCCTCTTAATGGAGAAGGCACATGTAATTAAATAGAAATCAGCTATTGAGATAAGCACATGAAAGAATGAGATAAAGAAGCACAAAAGGCTCAAAGAACACTTCCAAAATTAGGTGGACATGTATAAACAAATCAATGAGAAGGAAATCCAGATGGCGAAAGCCTAGATCAATACCATATCAACACAAAATCCAAACTAGCAGCCGATCTTGGATAACTATGCTCATGTCCATCAAGTGGAGATTAAAAATAAAGACCTACAGATATAAGATGTGAAAGAATACATAGGGTTAGTGAACCTTCATTATGCTAATCTCACCATGTTGACAGCAAGTAGGCCCAGAAATGAGCTTGAACAACAAGTAGCAACCACATATGGATTATATGAAAATGAATTTGAGGATTGAAAAGATGCCCTACAAAAGCTTCATGTGGAAAACTATGAAATAGAAGTAGTTATGGTTGGATAACAAGGGAAAAAAGATGTTGTAGCAAACCTAGCTAAGAAAATGTTTGATTATTAGAAGTTACGCAAGATGGCCAGGGCATTTGAAGAAGAGAGAAGGCAGTTTGTTGCATGATACATCAAGGCCAATCAAATGTTTCCACAACTACCATGTCTATGGGATGTACTAGCTCCATCACACATTACACAACAAGCATGGATGCTACATGACCCTAGAGTGAAGGAAGAAAAACTTTAGGCATTGCTCAATAGATATAAATTTCAAAAGCTTGATGACAAGGGGAAGAAACCGATGGAGGAGCTATCATCACCAAGCTCTACTTAGGCTACATCGAGCTTCATCAAGTTTTACTTTAATTTGTCTTATCATAACTTATGTCAATTTTTGTAAAACACCACTACGACATTTAGTATCATGTATATAATTAGTCAATCATGTAAATCTACTTTCCAATTTTGTAAGGGACTCTATCCTCATTTTGCTTTAACTCAAGGACAAGTTTTCAATTAGACGTGGGGGTATGATGAAGTCAAATTTTTGTCAATAAAGATATTGTATTTATGATGTCATTGATTCAATATCTTAGCATAAGCTACATCATCATATAAATGATATTGCAAGATGTGTGCCATCTTATAAATATAGCACCTATGCACACGGATTTGGAATAAGTTTTAGGCAATAATAATAGAACTCTTTCAATTTATTTTCATAATCTAGCACTTAGAAGTGTATGTCTATAGTGTGGTGTTGAGCGATTGTACGGTGTATTTATTTGAGTGAATTGTACTTGTACACAGTTCATTACTGGCAATAAAGATCAAGATTGGTTATCATCATTGCAACATCCACTTAGTTTTCTTATGTTTACTTAGAATAATTTTTTTTGTTTTCCTAGTTAATTATTTACTTTACAAGTATTTTATTTTACATGTTGAAAGTAAGCGGTATGGATATGATTGGTTTCGAGTGGTAAGTGTAGTTATCTGGTAACCTAGCGGTGGCGTTCCTTGATTCACTCAATAGTAATACCACTTGGTAATCCCAGTGATGACTACATGAGTCTAAGGCATGTACAGTAGACCAGGACTAGATATCCATCGTATTAGGCTAAGTTAGATTTCCTTTGTTATAATTACTTAGACTTAGGATTAAAAACTATTTTTATTTCGTCATGTTTGCTAAGAGCAAGAATGGCCAAACAACATCAGATATCATATACCTCACAGTGAGCTAAACTATACACATAGACTTTACTAGCTCCACATGGGAAGACAACGATCTCAAACTTAAACCAATTGCTAACATATTAACATTGCCTCATCCACCAATTATGATTTGGTCATGTGTGAATGCCTATGACTTGTATGGTTGGGTGTTAGATTACTCCACTACTCATCAAACACCCTTTAATTTAACATGTTTAAATAGACTATTGCTTAGGGCATTTTCCATAGAGATACAGAAACCTAGGAATAGTCTAAGTTGTTTGAGCGTAATGCGAGGCTTTAAATTTAATAAAACTAAGCTTGAAATTATTGTGGTGAAAATAATCTCTAAGGTTACTTTGATGTCAATAATGAAACACTATGCTTATTAATTTGAGAGGAAAAAATTGATGTAATAGCATGAAACTAAAGAGTTGGAATGTAAGATAATAGTTTCAATTTAGTTTTGAAATGTCAACAAATTTGATAGCTAAACTGAAAGTTCAGAATAACTAATACTTTACAAATAAAAATAACTTTTTTTAAAAAAGAAAAATTCTAAAACTAACAAGTGATTGGAATCAAATGCTAACAAGTTTTGTATTGTAACATATATAGTTTTCAAAATGAAATAGTAAGTAATATGTGATGAGATATGTATAAATGATAGCAAGAAATAAAACAAAGGACATTGCTTATATATTGAGTGAAAAATTTTGAATTTAATGCTTGCACAACTAAAATTTAAAAAATCTCGTACGACCTAAGACAGCGAACTACAACCTAAGAATAGGGGTACAGCGAACTCCACAAGACAACTATTCTTAGGTCGTAGTTCGCTGTCTTCCCACTTGGACTAGTGTTAACTTTGTCACGTATGGTTTAGTCCAGAGTGAGGTATATGATGTGTTCCTATGCTAATGCTACTCCTGAGGATAATGGAAAATGATATTAACTAAGCTAAGAGAGAGAGGGTGAGAGAGAATCTAACCTAGCCTAAGTGTGATGAGCATCCGTTCCTCGATCATCCGTACACATCTTGGACCTCGTGCACGACTACCACTAGGATTACCAAGCGCAGATCCTAGGTACGCTACTGGGTTACCAAGTAGTCACACTTAAATGCTCGTAATCAAGTCGTGCTCATTTTGCGTTTAACAGGAGTTTTAGGGTGAGGAGATATTAATTAAGAAAGCAGTAAATAACAATTAAATAAATAATTAAACTAAGTGAATGCTGCAATGATGAAGTAATCTCAATCTTTATTTCCGGTCATGTGCATGTCCAAGTACGTCACACTCGAATAAGGATGTCGTACAATTACACTCACCACACTGCGGGCATACACTAGGAGAAAAGGGTTGAGAGAAGAACTACTTAAAACATAACACCTAAACTAAGAAAAAAAAACTCAGAACTCTCCTATAGGATCTGTCTACCTCTTATTTATAGATGAGGAGACAAGGCTGCGATATCGCGTACGCAATATTGCGGCTAACTAAAATGGTGACTCATCAGTACTCATCAAAAGTTAAAAAGGGGATTTCATGCTTAGCACACGAAGCTTGTGGGTTTAGGAAGATTCCCATTGTTCCCTCTGCCTTCTCTCTTCTTTCTTAGTCTTTTCCCCTTTTCTATCTTCTACCCATTTCCTCAGGAAAGAAGTATAGTCTACCTTTTTTGTTAAGGTATCAGCAATACAACTCAAGGTATGGGAATAAGAATAAATTTCAGCAAAAATAAGCATAGTGATGAAATGATATTAACAAAGACAAACTTATCTTACCCTCAATCTTTTGGCATACACAATACATCAAGCCTTTGTATAATTCATCATAAGCAAAAGGAAAACATTAATAACAAGAATGTAATTCATCATAAGCAAAAGGAAAACATTAATAACAAGAATGTCCTTAAATATAGTTTTTGTATATCTAACCATAATACTATACCATGGAAACTACAACAACGATAAAAAGCACACACTGCTGTGAACTTTTGCATCTTTTTTGTTTCTTGATGAGTTTTGTAGTTTGATCGTGCTCTTCATTACTGTGAAGATCATCAATGGTTGCCACATGGCACTTTGTTGTGCCCTACTTGGTTGTATTTCTTGTCAGTTGTCAGAACGAGAAGATTTCAGGAATAACATCTTTCAAGCGTTATTGCCAATGGCTTTGACGAAAGCAGGGCCACCAATGATAATACCTTATTTTTACATGGTTACCACCAGGAAAACGTGGCCTTATTGTAGCATTCTTTCCACGGTAAACTCGAAAGCATCCGCATTTCTTTGAGATAAAAAAAAAATGGAAAGAACGAACCACTAAGTCAAAATGCAAACACACACAAATGCAGAGAATGAATAAGAGGAAAGAACGGAGCTCTTCTACACCTCACTACACCAACTTAACGGAATTGCTCTACGTGTGCCCACACCCAACGTGTCAGTGGTGGAGCTCCTTGTGCAGGTCTCCAACAAAACATTCTTCAAATTACATTTTGACCATCGCATGTGAGCGCCATCAAATTTTGCATAAACATAAACATAGTTCATTGGAGAGTCAGAGTCAGAAAATTTTGAAAGGCTCGTGAAGAAGTTGGTGTCTAATTAACGTTTTCGTATTATTTTACTCTTACAGACCAAAGATCCAGTTTTAAGAATTTATGTAAGCGACATAGCCTGACCCATATTTTTGGATGATACCATGATAACTTCATATGTACAAAGGATTCATTTCAATCCATTTCAAGCGGTTTCTGTTTGATAAAATTCTTTACCGCCACAGAAACCATACCAAATTAAATATGTAAATATGCTACATTGCATGATGGGCGACCTGGTAACTTCGGATGGGCCCAGGCATGCTCTTCAGCTGGGACTCCATGGCTCCTTTGACGTTGTCTGGCCTTGGCTCCAACACTGGCGGTTCTGTTGTCGTTGCCCAGTCCTTGCAGCTGTGCCTTGCCACCACCCAAAGTCCATTTTTTCTTGTTTTTCTTCGCCACTTCTTTTTCCTGCAACACGAGGGTTTTTCCGACAATGTTGCAGACTCCTTCTGGGACGAGACGGAAACACACGAGGCTTGGCTTATTGAAGGCCCTCTTCACTATATTGAACCAGGAGCAGCCCTTATTAGCCATGGTGCACTCTGACCCTGAAATAATGCTCACCTTTCCCCTTTATCGATCCACCCATGGCCCTGCCTCAAACACAACCAATGTGCAATTTGCCACACAAACATCTTTGCAATTGTGTACATTTTACACAGTTCGGAAGCAATCTCCCACCTTAAAAAATCAGCATAGAGAAGAATATCAATCCCAACCCAGATTTTGATATCTTGTGACAGAGTTGCAGAGAGCAGCAGCAGATCATCAGAAGAGACATTTCTTTTATTTTGTTAAATATTGGGTGATGGTGACTGAGCCAAATGTCCCATATACAAGCATATTACAGCATTATTAGGACTAGTGGAACAAGAAGCTGCGGTTGCTGCAGAATTGCGATGGTTTCCACTATCTAAGCACTGCAAAACTCTGTTTCTGGGGAAACTATGGGGATGCCGGTGCAAGGACCTTTCCCTTTTGGCTTGGAAATATAGGGGCAAATTGCCCGTAAATCGTCTCCCATGCCGTAATATACGCGAAGCATACTTTCGGGAATGTTTAGGCAATTGCTCCTCTGAATCTATGTTTAGGCATACTAATCTTTTTAATATCTTACTTTGGTCAAATGGGCACTACCTTTGAGTTAAAAAATACGTACGCACACAACATCTCATTGTTGGAGGTAGTGTGTTTTGGGTGGGTGTGGACGGCCGGTGTAGTGTAGTTACATTGCAATGGCAGAGGGCATTAGGGTTTATAGAAGGTTTAGGTTAATTCAAATTATTTACAAATCATAAATTGGGGGTAGTGTGTATTGTAGTGTTTTTTCTGGCGAGTGACATCATCCAAAACTAAAAAGTAGGTCTAGCCTATTTAACTCTAGCCCAAAATATTTACCTTCAAAACACATAGTCAAATAAGAATATTATAACTCTCCATTATCCACCAACATTGGACCCATAATTTAAGCTATCAAATCAAAAGTCTTATTGCTAGGCTAATGCCTCTTATATCTAATAAATGGATAAAAAATGTAAATGTATTTTGTTACTTATAATTTATTAAAAAAACTACAAATGCAAATAAATATTAAATTTCTGAAATTATTTTGACATCAAACATGATAGGTGGATTTTCCAAAATAAAACTCTTACCACTACGCATGATATAAAACTCTTAGCCACTATGCTTGAGATAGGCAATAGGTTTATTGCCACCTCACAGCATAGGGTAGATATATAAGAAAACATTAGGGATTGTTCCAATTGCAAGTTTCTAAGTGATATGGCGTTTGCAATGGTTAAACTTTGTGAAGTATGATATGAAGTTTATCGAATTCAATTTTGCGAGATGTCGTCATATTAGTTGAACATCAACCTCCAAAAATAGGCAACACATAAGGCATGCTTTGTTTAAAAAGGTTAGGTTCAAGACGAGTATCTTGAGTGATTATTGTCATCAATGTACGAGTGGGCTAAATCGGTCAAACTACTTTCCTTCTTAGAGAATACTCTTTGCATTATTTAAGTTTGGAACATGCCTTTAAACTAGTAGGCTATTTTTAAAGTGAAACATTTCAGCCCATCAACTAGGACATACGTAAACAAATTCTTTTTATGCATGAGTTAGGATTGTTGCTTTTTCCTTTCTTAGGAAAAGCAAACCTGTATCTATAGAGGCCATGGCACAATTGCAAAAAGATAATATCAAATCAAAAGACTTATGTAAAAGACTAGAAAATCTAGAGCAAAGAAACTAACATTACCACTAGTTTTAAAGTAAATACCAAACAATAAAAAAGGAGAGGATAAAAAAACATCTTCAATTATATGAGTCTTGTGAAAGTAGAGAAAATTATTTTCTAGATTTAAAATCGCTAAGATTTGTGCACCAAGAGGAGAAAGCGATATGTATAAAGTGCAACAACATTATATTTTTGTAATTGTGTTATTACATCAATTATGTTGTTACTACAGTATTTATTATTTAACTACATATGTCTATACTGTTAATATCCAAATGTCATCTAGTTAACATTGCCCATGAATGTTCATCCCTCACTATAAATATGATTACAAGAGGTCTTAAAGGCAATGTGATTGCTCTCATCCTTATGATATTTGCTTTTCTATATTCTCTTGCCTATTTGGTTGTAATTCTCTCTAAGCTACTATAGATCCAAGAGCCTATTTCTTGCAAGGGTTTTTCTAGTTTTTCCATGGGATATATTCTTGTATTTTTCTTGTTAATTTATTCTATTGTTTTAGTTTTCATGAATGATCTTGGGCATTTTGTTGTTTGTGAATATGATAAGATTTTTGTATTGTGGTATTGCTATATGTGATAGAATATCATCTTAAAATTAATATGTTTCTTAAAAACTCAACATAGACTAAGTGATGAGTGGCGAGGTACCCCTACACTCAACCATACGAATACGAGCGTGTATGCACGAACTGGTCGAACTCCGCAGACTAAATGCCTTAACGCCACAAGAAACACTTGGGGTTAATCGTTCGTTGTCTTCCCAGGCTTGCTTGTATGTGTCACGGTGTATGGTTAAGCAAGTCTGAGGTATGTGATTTTTTTGGTATTTTCGGCTTATCTTCTATGCTACCAGGAGAAAGGGTTGAGAAAACTAAACTAACTCTAACTAAGATCTAAGTCTAAATTAACTAGCGTCAGCATCCGTTCCCACTTGCCGGACACACCCTGAACTATGCAACTGCAGCTTACCAAACGCTAATCGTTACTGGGATCGCCACACGTAACGCAAGTGCTCGAAGTGGTCGTACTGAGGCACCTATTTAGCCTACGTGTGATAAGCAGCCGATTCCTTAGCCAGCCGTACACACCCGTGGGTGCTCGTAACTAAGTCGTACTTATCACACGATCTAGCCTAGCAATGAGCAGCCGATTCCTCAACTAGCCGTACACATCAGACCCGGGAGTTACCAAGCGCAGAATCCTGGAATACGCTACTGGGTTACCAAGCATCCAATGCTCGTAATTGAGTCGTACTCATGCATTGCGTCAAGCAGCCGATTCCTTGACTAGCCGTACACGTCCGTAGACGCTCGTAATCAAGTCGTACTTGAACGCACTAGGAAAGCAGGAAATAAAGCAATAAATGAAACCACGTGCTGCAAGGTTTATCCAAACAAGTTCGTCTTTATTGCCGTACACAACTTGGGTTCAGGTTACAAGCTGCTCGAATAAAGAGCCGTTCACTCTAGGACTCCTACTGCGGGCACATGGGAAAAATTCTAACTCTGGAGTGATCAATCTGCCAGAGCTTCGCTACTTCTAGCCAGGATTGGGAAATGAAGGGAGTGTCGCCTCTTAGTTATAGATATGGCGGCAGACCACGATATCGTAGGGAAAGACGCGATATCGTGTACGCGATATCGCATGGGATGTGATATCACGGCGGCCGCGATATCGCTTACGCGATATGGCAGCACATGCAGGTCGCGTCTCATCATACCCCCATGACTGAATGAAAACTCATCCTCGAGTTCCTTACAATGATATTAGGTAGGTATGGGATTATTAGGGAAAATGGAACTAATGGGATGACATGTGAACGGTTTTTATTACAAGACTTGACAAAAACTGGTGTTCATGACAACAAGGGTGAACACCTTATTACAATGACATCATGCCACATTTGGCAGCTGAGAGAAAAGAGGAGAGAGAGTAGAAGAGAAGAAGAAAGAAGAGTCTTGCTGCTTCCAACACCTAGATTGCGCCTTTCGTTGTCCATCCGTAAGCGCATTATCAATTCCACTCCTTGCATAGCTGCTTCAGCGCTGCTCCACTCCAAGTGTGTGCTCCAGATCCATTCTGTTGTTTCTTGAATCGCCATCTGCACACACAACACAATCATATATTAGCAAGGGTAATTGAATCATTAAGTCATTAATACCTTGCTGCGGTGTAAGTCCATTGGCTAGGTTGTGGTATGGCTGATATGGATATGGGAATATGTAGATGATGACTACCGAAGGTGTAGGGGTTAGAAAGAGAAACGAAAAAATTCGGGGTTTAGGATGAAAATCGAAAAATCAGACCCTGTACCCCCATGACTAATCGCGAACCTCCGATAGCGTTAGAATGGAGAAAGAAAAGGAGGAAGAAAGATAGGTAAAAAGGGACAACTATGGCATCGATGAAAGGGATGTCATGATGGAAATGAACAAAAATGTTAATTAATTGTAAAACGTTAAGGAAAAGAAGTTAACTAATGTTCCAAATAGGAATGTCAGTGGGTCCTCCCCAAAGCAGGCTCATGCCGGTAATGCCCTGACAATCCCACATTCAAAGAGTCCGTAGGCTCTAGGAATGTTCTTTGGAACAAGAGTTAAAGTCTTAACCACTAGAATTTACCAAAAAGAAAACAAAGCATCAACCAAAATATACACTAATGATACAACCGACAATGAGGTGAACAATGAAGAGAAAGATGGAAAGAAGAGAAGTGGAATGGGATCTCAAGAACAAGGTGGTGTATAGCCCCTTGTGTGTGTTATGATTAATGCGACGTAGCAAATCTCATTCCAACTCCAGCTCAAACCAACCACTTCCAGTGACTTGGCATCAATGCATTTGGCCAAATCATCCACTTGGATAACAAGGATGCATCGTCAAAGAGCCACCACCATTTCAACGAAACAAAGGAGAGAATGGGAAGCGAGAAGGGCCTTAGTTAGAGGGAACACTTTGGTTCCATAACCAGTGCTTGCAGCCCAAATGTTTATTCCGTCTAAGGGGTGTGCTTTGAATCCTCAATTTTGCATTTTTTTTGTGTTTTGTGTTTTTATGCGTGGGGACCACACCATGTAAAGACTTCTTATTTTTATTGCCTCAGCTTCCGATTATTGGGTTACATCGGAAAGGTAAGAAAACCCGAGAAGAAAACATCCAAGCACCTAAGTGAATGACCAACACAAAAAACATCAAGTTCCCTTGAAGTCACACCCTTTGCAATCCTTGAGTCCTTCCTTAGTTTGAGAAATGCCCAATCACCAGTTCGTTAAAGTTCTTATTGGAAGGGAACTGTACATTTCCAAGCCAAGGGAAACCATAGACTTGATGGATGGATGGATGAAGTGATCTCATTGCCTGCCATATCAAAAGAACATACCTTAGTATCAACAATGTAACTTAAAGGTAAAAACCAAACATTAGCAATTAATGAAAAACAGTTCATCCCATCGGCCCGAACACTTATTGGGTGACGAATTTACATGATGGATCACACACACACACACACACACACAAAAAGATAGAAAAATATAACGATGTTGTAAAACAAAAACAAGAAAAGTTAAAGAAATTTGTAAAACAAAAATTAGAAAAGTTAAAGAAATTGTAAAACAAAAATGTGAAAAACAAAAACGTTGTAAAACAAAAATGTGTAAAACAAAAACTGAAAAAGAACTGAGGGCCCCATATGATTAGCATAGGTGGCCATCTCCCCCATGACTGAGTTGTGAGGGAGAGATCCGAAGTAGTGAGCGCCTATTTGAATTTCTAAGCAGTGCCCAACTTCTCCCAAATGATGATCTTAGATTCAGGGGTGGAAGTTGGCGACGCTCACGTTCCAATGTGTCTATGCCACGGTTGTTGGCATGAGTTTCCTCAGTTCGTTCCATGCATATTTGTTTGCCCCTATGAGAAGCTGTCAACCACGGGGTGTCTACTACTTCTTGTGTGGTTGCTACATACAGGCATATTTGCTGCAGAGTTTCCTGGGCACACCTGTTACATGGAGACATTTCCTCCATGTCATCACCCGATGAATCACTGTATGTGATGCATGGAACTATCCTCTTCTCGATCTTTCCACATATGTTGATCTTAGAGATTTCCAAGGAAAGATCGCGGATCCTAAGGCATGCGTCTACTGTACTTAGCCATGCCCTTCCCATTATAATGGGGAAGTCCCCTTCGTTGTTGTTAACATCAATCACTAGGAAATCCGCTGGGTAGGACCAACCACACACAGTGGTAATAACATCCTTCACCAGCCCTAAGGGAATGGTGATGGACTGGTCTGCCAGCTCCAGTTGGATGTTGCTCTTCTTAAGTTGGGGCAGGTTCCAGGCGTGATACATCTTTCGCGAAATTAAGTTGACTCCAGAACCTGTGTCAAGAAGAGCCCGATGTGGCGCATTCCCAGCGATCTGCAAATAAATAAAGGGACTCCCAAGGTCAGTTAGTTTCCTGGGAAGGTGGCCTACCTTGATCCAGTCAGTTACAGTATGTATTAACATAACCGTATGCGTTACACTCCCTTGGACTGAAGGGTGCTCTGAAGCCTTAGTAGTTAGAGGCCTATACATGTACCCATTTGCTTGTTGTTGTGAGAGTTTGTCTGGGCTCTTAGTTCTGAAAAAGAGTCTCTTTTTTGTACAGTTATCGCCAGAACTAGTACCTTGTTGGATATTTACACTCTGAATATTTACACCTCTCGCGGCATGACGTTGCTGTGGTTGGGTAGGCAATTCCCCTTGCATTGTTGGAGCAGGAGGTGTTATGGGAACTACTTGAGGAAGAGGTGCGGGTGGAGTTAGAGGATGGACG